>OX411308.1:109487861-109867735 GCA_948150685.1 Rhaphigaster nebulosa | reverse complement strand
ACAAAATTATCATATTTTCAGTAAACATTCATCTACAAAGATTACTAGTCATTACACATTGTAAATGAAACGGATTTTCTTTAATAGATGAAAAATTTGAAACTCCAATCGTGATATATTTTAATTAAGCATGACAAACTAGGTCAAAGGAATAGTCTGAGATTTTAGGAGGGAGGAGGAATACATTATTGTATTATGAAATGAATAAGTAATACATTTAGTGGAATTGAAAAAATATATTTCAAATTTTATTTTTGATCTCGATAGTAAAATTATAATATTTTGAAAATTGTTTAAATAAATAATTGTTTATATAACTAAAATATACAAGTTAACAATGCATTTGTAAATGTTGAATTGGACCCGGATTCAAGGCATTAATTAATTTAAAAAACAAGTTAACATTGTTTGTACAAAGCAAAGGATCTCGGTGAGTATCTCACTTGATTCCAACCCCTTTGACATGAATAGGAGGTAGCTCAATCACAAATTTTTCTCGGGCATATTTGTACAGTTAACTACATGGTTTTTGTGCAAAAGTGTAGTACAATTAGAGTAGTTTACATTGATAGTTATTTCATAAATGAAGGGATGATTGGATGAAAGAGGTATGCAACATTTTTTTTCAAATTAAATTATTGTCACGAAAGAAGGTAAGTGTTGACCTATTTTTTGGTACTTGCAACAACTCTCTAGGAGCCTTGTTAAGCTAGATACTAGTGTAATGAAGGATACTTTGTGACAAAAACAAAGTATATTTCTAATGGAAGAAGAATTATTGGAACATAAATGATCACATATCTGCTTTCTCAAGTTCTTTTACTAAATATATATCTAATGGAAGAATGAGATATGCAATGTAAAACAGCTCACATCTCCTTCTTCCACCATGGTAGAAGAAGGAGTTATGTTGTATTTGGTAGTGTGTGATGTGAACTGGTGAACCAATTCAAGGAATTAACAATGTAACAATTCCTTCATCATTGAAAACTGCACATCCAAATTTTGTCCTCCTTAAAATACTGCCCTTTTCTATTAGCAGTAAGAAAATAATTTTTTTAAAGTATAATGATTCCAAAACGCTTTATATGCTAGCTCCATCTTTATAAATGGCTGACTTAAGGGCCTATGAAATCTCTAATCAGCCACCATTTTCAAAAGGAATGGTGGATGGTAATGATAGGTTCCAAGGATTCTCTGGAGATGATCTGTGAGTTTATCTCAAAATCTCAAAAATTAGTCCAGTAGTCTCGGAAAAAATCTGTCATATTTTTTTTAATTTTTTTTTTTTTTTGGATTTTATATATCTTGAAATGTAAAACTTCAGATTTTGGGACAGGAGGGTCACACTTTTTTTTTCTTGATTGATTATAAAGGTTCATTATTGAAGATAATAAACTAAAATACACAAACTTTGTTAGTGGAAGAAGATAGTATTTACAATATAATATTTTTTTATTTTTTAATAATAATAATATATAATAATAATAAAAGGCTTAGCGAACCCGGAGGTTCGATGCCGATACCACTAATCGCTGTCTACAAATCTCGGTCCACCGAGTACCATCCAAATCCAAATTCATTAGATCACTCTTAATATAATCCTCCCACCTACGTTTCGGTCTACCCCTCGGACGTTTTCCAGTCGGCTCAGCGTTTATTAACTTTTTAGGAATTCGTTCGTTACTGAGTCCAACAACTTTGCAAGCTCATTTCAACCGTCGCGATGATATCACTTCGATTATATTAACAGGGTGTATGCTCCGCAATTCCGCGTTGTGTAATCTTCTAAATTCTCCAGTTGACTCATCCTTTTTCGGACCAAATATTTTACTCAGTATCTTATTCTCGAATACCTTAAGGCGTTGTTCGTCCTTCAAGGTTAGCGGCCACGTTTTACACCCGTACAGAACTGTAGGCAAGATAATAGTTTTGTATATTCTAAGTTTTAAGTTTCTGGACAGAATGCGCGACCTAAGTAATGTTGATACCGAAAAATTACAAGCATTTCTCCCCTTTAACCGCGCCTTTATTTCCTCTTGAATTTCGTTTTTTCTAGTAATCACAGACCCCAAATACTTAAATTTCTCAACGTGTTCAAATTTATTTTCTCCTATATCTATATCCTCAAAATCGCCTCTGTTTCTATTGCTAACCATATATTTCGTTTTATCCGTATTTATTTTGAGGCCAACCTCTTTCCCAGCTGTCATCAACGTTGTTGTATTTAGTTTTATAGTTTCCGCGTCCTCACTTAATAATACCAAATCATCCGCAAACCCGAGCACGGATATTTTACCACCCAGATCTAAACCCCTTTCGGTACGCATTACCTTTCTAATGACATACTCTAATGCTAAATTAAATAGGATAGGTGAAAGGGAATTGCCTTGTTTTAACCCTGAGCGAACTTCAAATTTCTCCGAAAAATAATTACCGATTCTAGCTTTACTGAATGTTTCGGTCATGCACATCCCTACTAGATTTACTAACTTCTTCGGTATTCCCTGCTCAATCAAAATGTTATACAGTCTCTGGCGATCAATGGAATCATAAGCCTTTTTGAAATCCACAAAAAGCTGATGAACTACACCGTTGAATTCTAATTTTTTTTCTAATATTTGCCGTAAGAAAAATATTTGATCGATAGTTGATCGGTTCCGTCTAAAACCACATTGGTAATCTCCGATAATTTCCTCGGCATATTCTGTGGTTCTACTAGTTAGGATCAACGAGAATATTTTATAGCATACCGGGAGGAGTGATATTCCGCGATAGTTATTACAATCCGTCCTCAGTCCCTTTTTGTGAATCGGAATAAATATAGATTCTTTCCATTCTTCGGGCATTTTTTCATTTTCCCAGATCTTTTTAACCAAAAAATGTATTTTAGAAACTCCAGCTTCACCGCGCGCTTTTATTAGTTCACTGGGAATGTTGTCGATTCCCGCTGCTTTATGAGATTTTAATTTTCCGATGGCTATTTCGACTTCCTCCTTACTCGGTTCTTCAATTAACGGTTCAGCACTCTGATATTCAGAAGGAGGAGATTGATTATTATTTCCCGAATTCAAAATACTTTCAAAGTGTTTTTTTAATTTATTCACAATGTCCTCAGGATCGGCCAAGATATTGTTAATTTCATCTCTAATTCCATTAATTGCGGGTTCAAACTGTTTACGCGATCTGTTTATACCCTTGTACATGCCTCTTACGTTGTTTTCAATTCTATTAGTTTCTATCCCTATTATTTTGTTTTTAAGATATTCTCGTTTTTTATTTTTGAGGAATTTGGAAGTTTCATTCATCAAAGCTCGGAAGTTAGCAACATTGTTATCGCTTGGATTATCTAAAGCATTTAATTTAGCGGCTCTTCTTTTTTCACAAAAGTTTAAACAATCGTTATCGAACCACGGTTTGTTCTTTTTACTGTCCTTTTTTCCAAGACACAAATTACTTACCTCTTTAATATTATCCCTAAATCCGATCCATAGCTTGTCTATATCTTCGCGATCCTCATCTAAAGATTCCAAGGCTTCAAACCTATTCTTGATATCTACCACGAATTGATTTCTAATTGAAGGGTTTTTAATTTATCTAGATCAAAATTTTCGGAACAAATACGGCTTTCTTTTCTGTTTTTTATATTAAGTCTTTGTCGAAGTTTCGCGATTATTAATTCATGATCTGACCCACATTCTGCCCCACGATAAGACCTCACGTTAATTATACTATTTTGCCATCTTTGTTGTATCAAAACATGATCAATTTGATTTAGTATATCTGGCTATGTCCACGTATACTTATGAATATCCTTATGTTTGAACGTAGTACTTTTGATTGTTAGGTTTTTCGAGATAGCAAAGTTTATTCGACGGATCCCATTATCATTACAATGTTCGTGCAAACTTTCTTTACCGATCGTCGGATAGTATACTTCTTCCCTTCCCACCTTTGCGTTCGCGTCTCCTAATATTATTTTCATTCAGTTTCGAGGTAGTTTATCATAAACCCACTCTAGTTTATCATAAAATTCGCATTTAACTTCATCATCACTGTCTTCGGTAGGAGAATGTATGTTTATCAGCGCGATTTTGAACCACCGCTCCTGAAATATGGCCACAGACATCCTATCACTAAAAAAATGTACATCCCTCAATGCGGGGAATAGATTAACAATCTCTAAATCTTACTAAGCTCTCAAATTAAACTTATAAATATGATATTAAATAATTACTATTTTATAAAAAGTAAATAAGAAATGGCTCTGATGTTAGAAGGAAGGCGTGTGGGATCAGCCAGAGGGTAAAAGGCTAAGATTAAGATTAAGAGAAATAGCTGTGGAGGGGGTTAGGAAGTGAATTGTTGGAAATCGGTATGTATAGAAGTGAAAAGTAGTGAGTTGGAAAGTGTTTGAGAAATTGTAAGTCAAAAGAGAAACTGAATGATGACCTACCAGGTAAATATTTGGTCAAAAGTAAGTTTTAATTAACTGTAAAAAATATATGGTAGATCATAAAAATTTCATATTTAAGCGCCTATGGTACAAAGTCTCATTGTCAGGTGCCAAAGGGACATCACACCAAGTTATCCTTAACATTTATACCTCTCTACTATATCTAACCTGATTTGATTTCCTTTTTACACTTGCACATGAGATATTGACCATGACTAATTAAAAAACAAAAATCTACCGGATAAAACTTTAATATTTAAATTTATCTGTTACCAGGAGGGGAAGAAAAGCGGTGATGAAATGTTGGGCGGTTAGAAGGGAAGATCGAATGTGGGAATAGATGTTCAAAAATTGTGGGGAAATTGAAAATGTTGTTACAGACATTGGGGGGGGAGGGGGAGGGGAGGGAGAGGCAATGGAAATAAACACATAAAATCATAATTACCGTAGTGCAGTACATACATAGCCGCTTCAGTTTCATAAACAGCTTACCAAAATTATTCAACAGATTAATGAGTGAACCTATCTTACTTCTGGAAAATCTTATTTTTTGTAATGAATTCATTGTAATTTTTTTATTATTTACCATTACAAAATATATAACCTCTTATCATCCGTGTCGCGTAAAATACTGTTAAAGGAATTCTGCAATAAAATAAAATGATATTAGTATTACAATATTCCATTATAATTAACATATCAGAGGTAAAACTTACTTCTTTTTTTTTTTTTATTATTATTTTGTAACAAAATTGGCTGTACAGGGAAGTGATTAACAATCTATAAATCTTACTAAGCTCTCGAATAATGATATTAAATGATATATGATATTAAATAATTACTATTTTATAAAAAGTAAATAAGAAATGGCTCTGATGTTAGAAGGAAGACGTGTGGGATCAGCCAGAGGGTGAATAATTACCGCTCCCACCGTATCAAACAGAATATTTCCCTTCTGTTAACGAACCCTCCCCTGGCCAGCGAACCTCTTACAGTGCCACGATATCTACATTGTATCTCTTAACCTCGTTTGCCACCGATTTTAGCCCACCCGCTGTATTCAAACTTCTTACGTTCCACGTCCCTATACCTAAATCTCTAATTTTCAACTTGCGCCATGAATCCCCTGAAGTATCGCGTTTATTTTAATATCATGTTTATTTTTTAAACACATATTAAAACAAAAATTCATACTGAATTACCATTTATAAGAATAGTATATTTTAGTGGGAACTTTAAAAAAAATATTAATAAAAAAGTACCACAATGACAATTATAAGGCTAAATATCTCAAAATACCTTTTGCTGTTACATAACTCCTTTATCCACTCACCCCTTCAAATGTGAAAATAATTTGAATTGGGTTTACAGATATTTACTATGTGTTTGCTACTAAAATCATTCCCATCTTTAGTTGGGGTTTAAGGATTCATTGCAATTTGTTCAATCAAAACCCTTCATTGCACTGGCTATGAGAATCTTCACCTGAAGTGGCCTACAGAGTCATTCTGTTATTGGAGGGAGCAGGTCACAGAGTGGCCTGCACAATTATTATCAGTTCCACTTCTTTAGTGTGTGGAGGAACAACTGTTCCTAAATCATCTGTTGTTGGTGACTGTTGTAGGACCAACATGGTGGCCAATAGTTGGAAGTGCTCTAGTGGTAGCTCAACTGAGAAAGAAGCTTGGAGGTTACCTCTATCTAGCTTCTGCTCATCTAGCTGAAGAATATGGACCAGTGGTTGGTCTACGGGTCGGCAAAGATCGCCAGGTCATCTGCTTTGGTTACGATGCCATCAAGGAGATGCTCACCAAGGAGGAATTTGATGGTAGGCCACAGGGTCCATTTTATGAAACTAGGACTTGGGGAACCAGAAAGGGTGAGTGCTAGATTTCTCAGGATTTTTTGTTGTACTTGAAAATTATCAAAACATAGAATATATTGATGATCTGTTACTTATTAAAATTTCATGAAAGAAAAATTAATGTTGCATTCTGAAATAATTTTTGCATGGAATAATTATAGAAGTGACAATTTTTCTACATGTTTATTCTATTACTTATATACTACTACTATATATTATTATATACTACTTATATTATATATACTACTACTAGTATATTTTCCCTTTTTATGTATTATAATTATGTCATTTTGATCATTATTCTTGGTATAAAATGATTTACTTTAGAAAAGGAATACAATAAAATTCAGTTAATCCATAGAAAGTGTCTTTGAGAATGCCAGACCACCTAATTTACTGGATTATTGGATACAAAAATATATACAAAAAATTAACCTTTTTATAGGTTAAGAAAACACATTAAATTATGAATTCACAATCGTTATGAACTCAAAATTTAATGATTTTTTTAAAATAGGATTTTCTATCAAGTTCAAGATTTTATAAATAATTTTTAGGATTATTGCTTACCGATGAAGATTTCTGGCAAGAACAAAGAAGGTTTGTTCTCAGGCATCTTCGAGAGTTTGGTTTCGGGCGCAGGACGATGGCAGAGTTGGTTGAGGCAGAATCTGAACAGCTTGTTGCAGGATTTAAGAAGAATCTTGGTAGCTGTGAAAGTTCAGGTAAAATTATGGATATGGCAGATGCATTTGGAGTCAATGTTCTCAATACCCTCTGGATGATGATGGCCAGTATTAGATACTCTCCGGATGATAAGGAACTGATAAAGCTGCAGAATTTACTCACAGAACTATTTGCCAGTATAGATATGACTGGAACACTGTTCAGCCAGTTTCCCTTTCTGATACATATTGCTCCTAAACTGTCTGGATACAAACAATTCATGAGCATTCATCAACGTGTCTGGGCATTCCTCAAGGTAATTATTTTCTCTATAAAAAAATAGTATTTTTGTGTTTTGGATTAGAAACAATATTTAATGATTACAGGCTGAATTGGATAGGCATAAAGAAACCTTTCAAAAAGATGACCCTAGGGATTTAATGGATGTATATCTACAAATGTTAAATTCAGAGGACAGGAAATCAAGCTTTTCAGGTATCTAATTATGTACCTTTGCAGGGATTAAATATTTAATTTCTTAACTGTCTTATATTAAAAAAAAATTATATATCAGCTCTTTACTTATTATTTTTTTGGCAGTAATTTTTTATAAACAAGGAAACTTTTAAAAAAGTCTTTCTTAAACTATCAAGGAGAATAATACAATAAGAATTTTTTATTAATTTAAACAAATAATGTTCACAGAATTGCAGCTTCTTGCAATCTGCATGGATATGTTTATGGCTGGTTCCGAAACTACAAGCAAGTCCCTAGGATTTGGTTTCTTGTATATGCTCCTCTACCCTGAGGTACAGGCAAAAGCAAGGGAAGAAATCGACAGGATTGTTGGCAGGGATCGGCTCCCTACCCTCAACGACAGACCTAAGTAAGTAGCATTACAATATAATTAAATGTTTGTTAGTATATTTTTGGTTGCTGAAGTACTCCAACATTGTTACCATTTAAGATAAATTCGAGTTATGTTTGTTGGTGATCGGTCAAAGTTGATGAAACAGGCTTTTTATCATATTGTTTTATTTTTTTTTTTACCAATTTAATCCATGCGGTAGGCCATCATCAGTAATAAAAAAAAGAAGAGAAGGAGTTGCATACAGAGATAAAATGGTATTCTCTTTTCTCAATATTTAGTGCAATGATGACAGTGCACTTCCATATCTACAGCAACAAATATTAATTAATCACAATTCTTCATAATTATTAAAAATTAAAAAAAAATTTTTTCAGCATGCCCTATGTTGAGTCAATTGTATATGAATCTGTACGAGTATTTATGGGTCGCACATTCAGCATTCCACACAGAGCACTGAAAAGTACAACACTTCAAGGATATAACATTCCAAAAGTAAATAAAGCTTAAATCATCATATTTTAAAAACCTCAATTATCTGGTACTTGGTCAATTAGTTAATTGATTCTGGTTAAAAAACTGTTTTTAAAAAAAAAAAAAAAAGAATAACAGAAGTTTATTATTTTTTTTATAATCTATTCATTTCATAAACAATATAAATGAGGAGCTTACTTTCAAAAGGGCAAGTCTATAAAAGAAATAAATTGTTTTTTCATGTTTTTAATTTCATTAGGATCAAACCCTCCAATCATATCCTATCAAAACTTTAAAAAAATCCCTTTTTCTCGCAAGGTCAAATTAGTATAACTTTTTAACTAATATTATCATTAATTTGTTCACCTTAATGAAAAAATTTCGAAATTGGATATTTGCCTTTTTGAAAGTAAGCTCCTCAAATAATCTTTACTATGATTGATTAATAAATTGTACAAAAGATTGTACAGCACCAATTAAAAAAAACAAAACAATATTAATTTCTTATGATATACTTATGTAAAAATATTAATAATAATTTAATCTTTTACAGGATACTATGCTAATAGCCAATTTCAATGGTGTCCTCATGGACAAAAATTTCTGGGGTGATCCAGAAGTTTTCAGACCTGAAAGGTTCATCGACAAAGCTGGAAAAGTAGTGGTGCCAGACTATTATTTACCCTTCGGCTATGGTATGTTTTATTTAATATAAATTAGATGATTTCAACTAAAGATTGTAAACAGATTTTTCCCACTGATATAAAGCTATTACATTTAAAAAACTATAAATTTTAATTAAAAAATCAGAAATATTATTATAAATTAATTAATACAAACTTAAGTTTTAGTTCAGAAAACTGATACTGAGAGAAGATAGAAAATCAGGTTTCTGTCATAATTTAGTTAACGCATTATATCCAGAGACGGAGTATTGGTATTAGAAAAATCCTAAAAGTGCAATAAATTGACCAAATATGCAGTTACTTTTTATATAATGCTGCAAAAATCCTAAAATAAATAACTCTATTTCAAGATTATAGTAAGATCATAAATAATGCAAAGGTATGGACAAAGAAAAAGTAAAAAATATTTTCTGAAAGTATCAAAGCAAGTATAATTGAGAGGTTGCCGGTAAAAACCTCACTAGTTGGAAAATTACAATTTTGAGAAAGTAAAACAAACTGTACATATTCATCCCATAAGTACTTATTTTTTTCTTCTAAATGCACAGAAGGTATCAGGAATGTTATCAAAACTAATTGAGCAATACTAAATTATATTATCTGGCAGTCATCATCATCCTTGGTGCTACAACCTGTGGTGGGTCCTGGCTTCCTCATTGAGCTTCTGCCAAGCAGCTCTATCCTGCGCTGCTGCCCTCCAGTTCCTTATTCGCAGCAAGGACAATGCATCCTGATTAACGGCGTCTATCCATCTTAGCCTGGATCTATCTCTACCTATATAGCATGACTTTAGTTTGAATTCATCATTTGTTTTCCAATTTCTAAGCGCAAGTAAGTAGAAGAACTCACTATTGATCCTGAATAGGAGAATTGGTCCACTCTGACAAATAAGTAGAGGCCTATTTCAATATATTGCTCAGCATCTGCTACAAGTCCCGCCTTCTTATATTTTGTTTTTTCTTGGTTTATAACCAAACCGATCTCCTGGGCTGCATTTGTGAGAGCAATGATATAATGCCTAAATCAAATTTCTTGCAAAGGCAAGAATTTGTACTAGTCTGTTGTATATAGTACCATCAATTTGGATACCCGAGTCTCTTACTACTTTTTCCAGTGCAAAATTAAATAATAAGCAAGCCAGGCTGTCATTCTACCTCATCCCTCTTCTTGCTGTGAGCTAAAGAGAGAGTTCAGACTATATTCATGCAGCACATTTAACGTTTTCTGAAATCATCATAATGAGCCAGATAAGTTTAGACGGTATTCCGAATTCCTTCATGGTTTCATAAAGCTTGGCTCTGTTAATGTTGTTGTATACACCATTAAAATCGACGAACAGATGGTGAGTGGACATCCTATACTCAATGGATTTCTCCAAGATGGTCCTGATGCTGAACATTTGGTGCGTTGTAGATCTACCTATTCTGAATCTTGCCTGGTACTTTCCAACTATCCTCTCTATGAAAGAAAGTAGTTATTACACAAAATGTTGGATAGGATTTTGTAGGCTCGCTGTAATTGCGTGATCCCTCTATAATTTGAGCAGTTTAAAATGTCTCCCTTGTTATTGAAGACGACAGATGATAACTCTTATCTTCCACTGGTCAGGCATACGCTCTTCACACCAAATAGAAAATATTGTTTCATATAATGCTTTATGAAGGCCCTCACTTCCTTTCTTAACAAGCTCTGCGGGGATCCCATCCTCACCTGGGGCCTTATTATTTTTTAGCCTTTCTATTGTATCAACAATATCTTCTATATCAGGTGGTTCAACATCACCATTTTTATCAGTCCTCATATTTTCTTCCACTATCTCACAGTTTACACCTTCATTCAAGATTGTGTTATGAAGTGTCATGACCATCTTTTGAGGATTTCCGTCTTTGAGAGACCCATCTTCATTTTTGAAAATCTTTGGTTTAGGCTTGTAGGCTGATCGGCTTTCATTAATTTTCTTACAGAACATGTTTCATTTCTTATAGAATACATTTCATTGCATTGTCGGTAGTCATGAATTTCTTCAAGCTTTTTCCTTTTCCAAAGCTTTTTTTTCTTCCTGTGTACCCTCTTTTCCTCTCTTCTTCTTGTCCTATATTACTCAACTGGGTTCCTAGTATGTTTCTTCTGTAACATTGCCATATAAGCCTTATTTTTTTCTTCAGTTGCAGCTGCACACTCTGCATCGAACCATGCTGACCTTCACACTTCTCTGTTTCCAGAATATCTTTTGCTGCCTTTTTAATGACTAATGCACATGCATTCCACTGTCCATGTACATCTCCTTTGGTCTCTCAGTGAAACTTTTAAGAGTTCATCCAGTCGTTGCTGATACTTTTTGCATGTATCTGGATCCTTCAGTTTTGATGTACATATTTTTTCTACAGGTTTAGTCAGTACTTTTCTTGCATTCGATATACTCGAACTCGCATAGGACAGATAACCAAATAGTGGTCTGAATCCACATTGGCACCTGTTCTTGAATGTTCTTGAGCTAATGAGGTTCGTCTCGTGTCTAGCACTGATCAGGACATGATCAATTTGGTTCACTGTTTCCCCATCTGGTGATCTCCAAGTGCCCTTATATATGTTCTTGCCAGGGAATAAAGTGCTACCAATCACTAAGTCTTTAGATGCAGCATAGCATTTAACCTTTTTCTCTGATCTCATCATGTAGGCTATATTTTCCTATTATTGGTCTCAAGTTAGTCTCTTTTCCAACCTTGGCATTAAAGTCTCCTAAAACAATTTTTTACCATGTTTAGGACATTGATCAAAAACTTTGTCCGCAGTGTCATAAAATTCTTCTTTCTCATTGTCTGGATATACTTCTGTCGGTGCATGACAGCTACAAATGAAAAATGTTTGCTTTATGCGCAACACACAAATGCAGGGTTTAACTGGTTTAAAACCAATGACAAGCCTTTGTGCTCTACCTCTCACATCGAAATCTGTTCCTTGAATATGATGCTTGTCATGACAACTGTAGTAGACTATGTGGGAGCGCTTTTCCAGTACTCCAGTTCCTAGCCATCCAATTTCCTGAATTTTATATTAAACTGTATATCTTCATCCCAAAAGTACCTTTTTTTTCTCTTCTAAATACAAAGGAGGTATCAGGAATGATATCAGAACTAATTGAGTGATACCAAATTATATTATCTGGCTGTGAAGAGGGAAAATGCATTGGACTGGTGGTGTTCTTGCTAGAGAAATTCCAAACTTGTGCCGTTTTTTTCCAAAGTTTTTTGCCGAATCGACAATTTTTAGAGGTTTATACAGTGTGATCTGTTGTGTTTTTGACAGAATCACTTGTGATGCTGAACATTACATGATGACTCATTTTTTGAGTACCATAGTTTTTGCTAGCAACCCCTCCATTGATAATTACATTTATAAATAAATTTTTAATAGAATTACAAAAATTAAAATTATTTTTAAATAAAGAAAACAGAAATAAGAAATAAAATCATTTTTTGTGAAAACAAATGGAAACATTAAAAGGGGGAAAAAAAGGAATAAAAACTTTTCTGTTTTTGAAAACTAATTCGAACTAAAATAAACTAGATGCCAAACATGAGGAATTATGTTCTTTTTTTTTTCTATATATTTATTCTCTGTTATGGTTTTTCTATTACAACAATAACCACTAACAAGCTGGTTTAAAGGCAACTTGTTTTCTTTACCATAAAACAATTTAATTACACTATGAAAATTAACTTTAAAATAGTAAGTTTACATTTTTTCTTATTTAATCATCACAGTTTTTGAATTACACATTTTAATTAATTAATGCATGAGAATAATTGTTACTGAATGATGAAATTAGTTATGAATAAGCTAACTGTAGAACTCATTCACTGATGTTTTATTAAATCTAGGTAAACATAGATGTTTGGGTCAAACATTGGCAAGGAGCAATATCTTCTTGTTTACTGCTGCATTACTACAAAATTTTGAGTTTTTGATCCCACCTGGCGAAGCACCTCCCAGTACCAGTGGAATCGATGGAGTAACACCTTCTCCAGGCCCTTATAGAGCCCTCGTACGGTGCAGAAAATAAATATGAATAAGATTTTAGTTGTATATTTCTAAATATTGTGATAATTCATGATTAACATTGTCGTGCATATGGTAATGTTATATACTCAAAAATATCTGAAAAGATGAATATAAATGACAATTCCTTTCCATTAGAAAGAATATATATTATGAAAAAAATATTATTAACCAATGAAATCAAAACTTTTAATTTGAAAACATTGATAAAAATCTCAAAAAGTTGATTCTAATGTAATTAATTTAAGTATGTAAGTTTCAGAAATAGAATAAGTGATGGATGCTATGGCTACTGACTGTTAGTTTGTAATTTTAATTTTAGTTTTATTGAAAACATATTTTATTGTATATCGTTAATAAAATTCATTGTTCATAAAAAATAAACCTATTAAATCTTTATTACTTCATTAAACTTATTGTACTATTGTACAATTGATGACAATATCAGTTCTCCATTTTTGAAACAAAATACTAGTATCATCCTCATAGTTTTCGAAGAGTGACCCCTTTAAAAATACAGTCGGGCAGAAGGTGAGCATTAGACAAGATGGGTGTAGAAAATGAATTGCTAAATTTTTTTTTTTTTTCGTGAATTAAAGAATAATTTTAAGAATAAAAGTTTAAGTTTATTGCCATCCAATCCATAACTATGTTATAGTCTAAAACAATTAGATTATTCTACCAACCAGAAAACATGACTTTTCATGGCGACAACAAAAGAAACTGGCAGTGTCGCCTGCTCTTGGGTTTTAATGAAATTTTAGAGGTATGTATGGGTTAGATTAGAGTTGTAAGAAATGGAAAGGATTTTGAGAAAAAAATCTTCACGAGTTAGTAATGAGCAGTCAAATTATGAGAACTTGAATAAATCAAAACTGAACTTAAGAGGCTATTGCATTTTTGTTTGCATCGTGCAATAAACAAAACGTGCTTTTAGGCAATATTCAATAATTTCTTACGAATTTCATTTCATATTTTTTTTTCTCTAAATCTGTAAACAAAAAGTATTTAAAAAAAAAATCTGTGAAAGAAAATCTTAAAAATTTTTAAATACTATGGAATAATAACAAATGAACATTGTGAGCAGGATTCGTTGGTGTTTCTAAATTTGTAATACATTTGTTAAAATAAAAGATAAGTTAAAAAAAAAAAAAATAGAAAAGAATTATTCATTCCTGGAGTTCACAAATAGTTTAAGAAGCATATACCTTACAAAGACCAATTTTAATTTATTTTTTTATATTGAGCAATTACCAATTTTTTAAAAATCAAATTAAAAAGCAATTTATATTTATAAATGTTACAATTAGTTAAAAATACATTTTACTTTTTTTATTTCATATTCTCTTTATGTATCTCACAAAAAAATATTAACTCTTTAACCCTTTGACAATGGGAGGGAAGGCGAGCTGCTTGAATGGAGACCTTGAGAAGTCAGTTGGCCACTGGGACGAAATCCTTTTCCAGTCTCTTGCACTCCCTTTCCCAAGTAACAAAACAAATTTAGATGAATTGTTCGAGCAATCATTTATTTATTTTATTTTAATTATCATCGTCTACTGTTATTCTACCATATAATGAACATTGAAGACCTATATCTAGCTAATTAAATATACCTATAATACCTATATTTAAATATACAATTTTAATGTTTTTTCAGTGGTATAATTCACAAAAATGTATTATTTTCTTATATTTATTAACATTATAAAATATATAATAACATTATATATAACATAATAATAATGTTATATGTATAATCAGATTATATTTATTTTATTCCTCTCCTCCTTTTTGATTCATGCTTTTGGACACGACATTGAAGGAGTTAAAAACAATTATTAGATTATTGACAATATATACAAACCTACATAATTACTTGATTCAATTTAATTTTAATATTTACAAATTACCAAACAAAATTTAAATAAAAAACAATATTTACAAAAAAACCTACCTAACTATCTAATTCTATTTACGATACAAATCAAAAGTAACTTGGCTGAAAACCAGGTAAAGATCAACCTACAGTTAAAAGATGATTCATGGATAGTTGGGAAGGGTTTGACAGTTGACAATACTCGGCGATTCATAAGCTGAAGTCATACCCTATCTAGTGGCTAGAGAAGGTATTATTAACTCTCTATAACACTATTAGATCAAACTGCCTTAGAAGTATATCGTTGTCTTAGGAAAAAATTGCTCTACTGGTCCAGCAATATACCGTCCAAAGGGCTCATTTCTGTGTGCACTGCTTCATCGGTATACCGTCCATAGGACCCATCTCCGTGCATACTTCTGCAGCAATATACCATTGACAAAAGTTAACTCAGTGCTTAAAACCTATTCTATATTGCTAAAACTATTTTGAACTCGTAATTTCTCATAATCTTGAAATCAGAGTCGACTATGTACAGAAGAGGGTATCAAAATGAGGGACATCATCAATACAACAACCAACATGTTTTTATTCAATGATTAACATCTTTGTTTTTTTAATAATATTTGATTATACAGACATGACTGGGGTCAAGCAATATGAAAATAATATTTAAATGATCATTTGCTATTTTTATAAAGTAATAATAACAAGCATATTCTTCTTGTAAAACTCTCTTGATGTATGAATGAAGTCAAATTGAAAAAAAATAAAAATATAAATCACTAAAAACTGGAATATTTATAATATAAATTAAATGCTTTAAGTACACATATTTATTTGACAATGGTTAATTTAAAGATAAACATTGACATATACAACATACATTTTATTATATCCCTGCTAATATTTTATAATTGATATAATCACATGGCCACTATCATCACTATCTATATACAGTCTTAAATCAAATTGAGTCCTTAGCTCCATGAGTGGTACAAACTTAAAATTAATAATTACAAAATAATAATAAACATTCAAATAAAATTATATAACACAGTTGATAACATTCTTCACTACTTCTGAATGATGAATTAAACATGGTAATATCTACAATGCGAGATTAATTTTTATTTAATTTAAGGGATAACTACATACGATCAAAACAATACCTGGGAAATGCATCCTTTGCATGTATGCATCATGATGCATGCCATGCATCCCAGATATAAACCCTGGAACAAGAGTCTCCAACCCTGTTCCCATGGACACCAGTGTGCCTGCCTGATGTCATCCGTGCCCGCCTAAAATAACCTGTACCAGTGATTACAAATTGTTTTATATGTTCTCCCTTCTATGGATCAACAAATTCTCAATATACTATAGTTAAATTAATTTGTTTTTAATTATCTAATAATTGTTTTAAAATAGTAATTTATAAAAACACAGCATTTTATGTTTTTCTGCCAATCATCATAATTGTTTTAGGAGGTCTACTACACAACGTGTTTTCAATAAAATATTGAATTAATATATTTTTTTAATATCTAATAATTAACTGGAATTTATTTAAATAAGCGAATTTGTTTTCAATTTTTTTTTTTCTGGCAATCATCATTATTGCTTTCCTTGGTCTGCTGCACATTGACGATTTTCCATAAAATATTGTATATGTATATTTTAAATATCTAATTATTAATTAGAAATTGGTTTAAATAAGCAAATTTGTTTTAAAATGGTAATTTATTTATATGATAGCATTTTGTATTTGCCCGTTAATCGTCATTGTTGTTTTGTTTATTCTCTTTACTTAGAAGTAACAACAATAGAATGATTGTGATGGTAACACTGCATTAAAATTATTTTATACAACATTATATGCCCATATTGTTTTAAAATTCATTTTTTAATTCTAATCTTGCTTTGTGTGAATCTAATATAAGAAAACGAATGTACAATTTTAAAAACGACTGGGAGGAATCATATTGCTTTTTCAATTCCAAAGATAAATTTGTTTTTTGTGTGATAATAGCACTGTAATACCAAATAAGTATAACCTTCAGCATAACTTCCAAAGGTTTCATGCTACTTTTAATACTAAACATCTTAAATCTGAATATTATTAGCAATATCCAACATTCATTTTACATTGAATAAAAATACCCAAAAATATATTGTGCCCACCACTTGACAGATGATCTATAAATGTGCTCCCAGATAGAAAAAGGTAGGGGACTCCTGCTCAAGAAAATTAAGGGAACAAGCCCCATTAAAATTTTTAATCAAAGGATAATAAAAAAGTTCTTTTTTTTTAATGTTTAAGTTATTAATTTTTTTTTACATAAGTTCTACAATTAATTTAAAAAGACTAAAAATATTAATAATTAGCTGATTGGAAACCAGTAAAAATAATGAGTGATGGCCATTTTTTTTTCCTTTCTTGTGTATTTATAGGCATTCCAAAAATTAACTAAAAACAAAATTAGTTATAACTTAATGAATTATAGCAGATTGTTATTTGTTAACGAGAAAACATCTAATATTGACAAGATAAAAAATAAAACTAATTTTCCTATAAATTCTGTTTGAGAGGAATACTTTTTTTTTTTAATGGAATGATGCTTGCAATTGTTTTATAATTTATTTATATATTTAATGTATATCTATATTATTTTCTTTGACTGGCTTAACAGATCTGGGAGATCTTCAGCAGCACAATTTGATCATCACAAACATTTATAACTTTTGAGAGGACATATAGCCTGGAGAGAGTTGCTTGACTGATTCCATGATGCAGACAAATGGTAACTCATAATTCGATAAAGGCCCTTTTTTGGTCCATTTAGAACTGCCCTTCTTGACAATAAATAATCGAACTTGCAGATTCAAAGACGAAATTCTAAGTTATAAACAGTTCATATCCTTTTTCCGTTGTTAATCTATTTCCATTAAATGCTACTTTATTTCTTTCATATTTTTTGTAATTATTATATAATTTTTAGAATAGCATTGGAGCATTGGGTAGTAATGGAGATTCCTTTTTTAGTTAGATCAAAATAATATATGATAGATAGATGTAAATGAAAAGGAATTGTTCTCAAATAATAAATATAACGAAGAACATTAATAGAACACAAATTGAAGTTAGTGGTTTCATAAAAATTATTTTTATGAAATAATTTTCAGGTGGGCACCAAGAATGCAGTTTTTTTTATAGTTAATAAAACTAAGAATTATTCTGCATATTTAAAAATATTTTAAATCATTAAAAATATAGTTGATCAACTTATTTATTTTTTTGCTATAAATAATTTTAATAAACACTACTTTACTGATGAGCTTTCCTTTAATCCTAAACTGATCTGAATAAATCAATTTCCGAAATGTCGAAGTTCCAATTTTTTCGATTAATAGATTTTCTAAGAAGTGCCTACCGTAATTGTAAGAACAGAGGTTCATACATAAATATTAGTCTGGAAAAACACAAGACTATACAAATGAAAAAACAAAAACTAAAAATTATATATTTTCTTTTCTTAGTTCTTTAACTTTTATAATAACAAATTTATCACATTAAAATTTGTTATTATGCTCCTAGAGATATTCAAATAGAAAATAAAATTATTGCTTGATGCTAATAATCCTCAATTTATAAATATCAATAGGCTTTATATCATTCCAAAAATAAAATAAAATAAAGACCAAAAGTCCAGAAGTAATGAAAAAAATACCAACTGTACACAAATATAACAAAACAACTATATAACTTTGTAATTTTTTTATTTTACTTTTAAAATTAATTTTAATTTGTAAAACATAATCTACTAGCTTTTCATAAGCGTATTTAATGACTACTGAGCATTTTTATACGCCCATTAATTAATTAGAATCCATAACTATACAATTAATCCATTTCTAAAAATTGATATTCAACAATGGAAGAAAGTATTCCCAGTCGTTAAGAGGTGAACCTAGAACATTCTATACAGAAGCGGGTTCTAAGAGATCTGTACCTTGTCCACAGGCAACTAACATAAGTGGTCGGTCAAAATCAGTAACACTTTCCAATTTATTGACACTTAAATATGTACTGTTATTTTTCTTTAATTTAATAATTAATATTTCTTTCTTCTTGTTTCATATAATTCTTTTGGATATGCATTTGTTTGAACAATATGCATATTAACAGTTGATGTATAAAATGGAAGTTACACAATTTTTTTTTTTATCTTTTTTTTGTTGGAGGACTTATAAAATACATTTATAAAAAAAAGAATAAAATATCTTCATATACTCTGGATACACAGAGATAACACGAATATTACCGTTTAAAATAATGGCAACTTGTTTGATTATTACAAAATATATAATTATAAATATATTGTATATATATATACACACATACATACTAGATATAAATATATAAGCCTATGATTTTCAACAACCCATCATCTTCCAATTCTCTTAATTTTTTTTCTATAATAAAAATAAAAACTTAAGAAATTATATGGTACAAATATAACCTTTTCAGTTTACCCAAGATTTCCTCAGACACTTGACCCATTCGCCGATTCATTTTTAAACTTAATAGGCTCTTTATAATTTTTTTCAACGAATATTAAAAAAAACTAAGATAACTAATAGGAATGCCCCCTTTTGGAGCAGTGTGTTAAGATCCGCTGTATTTTGTTCAGATGAATCAGCGAAAAATCGAGTTTGATTGTGCTACGGTGGTGCACTGATGTAATGTGACGTCGTCTCCTCATGTCACCTGTTTCCGGAAGTTTCAAATAGTATCTGAAAATAAAATAATATCATATATTTAAAAAATCTCATTAATTCATTAAGATAGTCAAAAGCTTAATTTAATTTACAGCATCTATTGCTATCTCCAATTGGAAATTCATATTGGTGATTTACCTCGCTTAGAATTGCCCAATTATCACTTTCGCTGTGCACGGTCAGCCTTATCTCTTTTATGGCACCAAGTCTATTGTCGACTTTACCCTCTGCAATACCCATGTTATCAAACCTACCTGTAAATGTTAAAATATTCTAGCATTAGTTTATGGTGGCCTTTTCCCAACAATAAAACCAAATCAAAGAGCTATCTGACTTTATCAATGTACAATAAACAAATCAAAAATCCATTTTAGATCAGAAATTTAAGTTAGCAATTCTATGCTTGTATCACTGTTTTGGCAACCATTTTTATTTATTTAATTTTTGTAAATTTTTTTTTTTATTGACAATCACAATGTCAATTTTTATCGATTTATTGTTTTTACAGTTTAATGGGAATGTTCTTTTAAATAAATTCAAGATATGACATTGAAAATTTATAAAAATAATCAGTTTAAAAAAAAATTAAATAAAGATTAATAAATTCATTTATTTCTCATGAAACATTAGATCTATGATTACATCTAAAAACATAATTAATTTATGTCTTTTGAAAAAATTAATTTATAACTAATTAATAAAAATACAATGATTTTAAAAATGTTCTGTAATATAAATTCTAAAAACCGTTAAAAACATGAATAAAAAAGAGAGAGAAGCAGAGGGAGATGGAGAGGGCGAGGGAGAGAGATTTGCATTGAGTAAAATTTCTCCTGAAATGATTTTTGAGTAATCCTATTGTTTTTAATTAAATGGGAAAAAGTTCCATAAAAAAATAGAGTTAATGAGGTTTGAGCTATTGTGTGTCGACTATTTGATTGAGTACATTTTTTAGATGATTCCCTAATTTCATCTTTATCTATTTGTTTTTTATTATAATTGCATTTATAATGCAATATAAATTTATAATTTTCACTGTTTTTACATCCTTGTACGAAGTAAAGGAAGTATTGTAATCGTGAAAATTTTGATTTTCAGATTTCAATGGAAATATTTCATTTTGACTATAGTTTCATCCTGACATACGTAAGTGCATATCTCGCTTAACTCAAAAACGGTTATCCGTAGAAAGTTAAAATTTTGTATTTAGGATTGCTGAAAAATCTAGTTGTGAACCTCCCTTTTTGGTCACTACATGATTACCAAAAGTGATACTTTACTTGAAGATCATTATTGATTATCATAGAAAATTATGGTAAAATTTTAATGAAAAAACTCTCAAATTAGGAATATAAGACTTGTGAATGAAAAAACTGTAAAAAAAAAAAATGAAAAACTCTCAAATTAGGTATATAAGACTTACATATTAATATAAACAATTTAATAAATTTTGTTTAACATTGGCAGACCAGAAGTGGTACTTTACTTGAAGGTTATATTATACTTTCATCAAAAATTATATTAAAATATAATGTAAAACATCTCAAATTTGGTAAATAGGAGTTTTATATCAATATAAATGTATTTACTAGATTTTGGTTAAAATTTGTGAGCCGAAAAGGATACTTTACTTGAAGGTCATAATAAACTTACATCAAAAATTATATTATAATTAAATACAGAATGATTTCTGAAACTGATGAAACCAGATGATTATGGTTCGGTAATAAAGATTATAAACGCGATTTTGTTTCCACTCCAATGAAACATTTTTATTACTTATAGTAAGTGTTAAAATTGAGTGTAAAATTACTGGTTATCCTGCCCAATTGTGAGATGAACAAGTCTGCAGCAGGAGAATAAGATATAAGTTAAGTGGGTTCTTCCACTTAAAATGTCGAAACTGTCAATTTCTAATATTTTGTCTAGTGACATAGACAGTTCTAATCAGTTTGTAACGGAACACGAAATCTCTTGGAAACTAGTTACCTACTGAAAGAAAACGACATGTAATAACGGAATGAGACCTTCAGAAATAAGAGTATGTTTATTGTCTGTGTCAAAAGATGGATGTCGCGACACCGAGTGTCGTTTTTGAGATACTGCAATTTTCGTACCTAGTAACCAAATTCAGGATCACTTTTTGAGCCACCGATTTATATAGCATTTCCAAGTCAATTGTAACCTTTTCCATTTCAATTGTAACCCTTTCCAAATCAATTGTCACCTTTTCCAATTCAATTGTTACCTTTTCCATTTCAATTGTAACGGTAAACCTTAGGAATTGCTATTAACAACTGTTAAGAGGTCTAGGTTTTCAGACCAGACTATACTTTCACCCACTGCGCATGCGCAATTAAATCCTCAAACCGACGGATCCTTCTCAGTTGGAACGCTGGTGTACGGTTAGGCCAGACTTTCCGCCTTTCTATGAAGGGGTATTGCAATGCTAAGAAGACTCTCTACAGAGGGAAAAGGTTAATTTGATCCATGACCAACTCATTCGGGTTATGCTATTAACAATTTCGATCCAAGGACCAAGTTAGGAACTGCGAACCATCATACGCCAGGGAGCGGAAGAATGGTAAGCCAGAGGTGTAGTAATGATAAACGATTGCTGACAAGTGGCATCCGGATTCGTTGAAGCTCAACGCCGCCTTTTCATTAGAAAATGAATGCAATTTTCTAAAACTTCATGGACGAAAATCTATTGGTCTTTAGTTTTACAGATAATTGATAAATTTTTTTCACCACTTGGACTAAACTTCCCAGATCCGAAGCTAATAGAACATTGAAGAGATTTGCCATTTTTCTGTTTAGATTCTTCATGCAATTAGGGTTCATTAATACAAGACATGGATCGAGGGTGAAGTACTTTATTATACTAGAAAATGGAACAAAGGTACATAGCACAAACATCCCAATGGTTACCCCAAGCTAGACTGCCCTCGGCTTCCCCGCCAAAACCCAGTGTTGCCATCTTCTCGTAATAATAATAATAGAAGGTAGTCCACAACACCTCTCCCCCCTATTTATTATTCACTGAAACGAGGAGGTGGTCGGGAGATCCTACCAGACCTAGTTACAGTGTGCTGCAGAGGCTCAGAGTAGTTAGGCAGTCTGTGTCCAGGATGGCTCCTTTGACCCCTGCGAGATGCAACATCTCTTTCCAGGTGACCATCATCTTCTGTGAATCCATAGAAAGGGGAACTCTCACTTGATGCTGGAGAATGATGATTTTCACTCAGAAATGGAGCAAGAGGTCCTTCGTCTTCTTGTGCCTTGTCATTATCTATAGTGTTATCGGAAGCTACCTGAGGAGCATTATAAATGAATGATGATGCACTGGGAAGAATTGAAGAGTTCTGAGAGGTGGATGGATATATTTTTGATCTGTCCACCATACCCTGTCTAGCCAGAGTAGTTCCAGTCCGTTGCTCACAAGAAGTCATGGGATCCTGGTGAGAAGATCTAAGTTGATCCAATGGGGAATCAATGAGTGAAGCGGAAGGTGACGTGCCATCTATAGGTTCTTCAGAATAGAGTTTTCTGAGATAGTCAGAAGAAACATGCTTAATCACCTCGCCTGAGGACAATTCCACATCGTAAATCTGTGCACCAATGATCTCATGAATAACACCTGAGATCCGATATTTCTTGTTGAGTGTGCTACAGCATCCACACAGTTTCACCTACCATGAACTTGGGGCACATGGAGCAGGCCATATAACCAGAATCTGATGCTGGATGAAGTTGTGAAAGATGTGTAGAAAACTTTCGGCCCATCAACTCAGCTGGTGTCTTCCCAGTGGTACCTGATGGACGGGTTCTCATGGCCCATAAGGTACGGGCAACACAGACATGAATATCAGGGTCCTGGAATTCAACAATAATTTCTTCACTGTTTGCACTGTTCTCTCAGCCAGACCATTAGAAGAAGGATACCATGGAGGAGTGAAGAGGTGACGAATTCCATTTGCTTTCAGGAATGATGTAAACTGTTCCAAAGTGAATTGCCGCCCATTATCTGTAACAAAAACAACAAAATCAGCAAGGCAGGCTTTCCAAAATCAGCAAGGATATAACGCATGTGTGTAATCAAGGTTGAGGCAGTTAAATTAGAGATCACCTTCACTATAGGCCATTTTGAGTATGCATCTATTGCAATTAGGAAATAATGTCCGAGAAAGGGTCCTGCAAATTCAAGATGTACTCGTTCCCATGCAGACTGTGCTTGAGGCCAAGTCCTATCTTTTGACCTTGGAGGTACTGAGCGATCTAAATTTAAGTGAACTTCAGGTCCTTTATACATCCAGTTCCATTGCCTGTTACAGTTGGAAGATTTGAAATGGTCCGAAGATACTCTTCCTTTGACGCATCAAAAGCTGTAATGTGAGGAAAATTCAGATTTACTCCGTGCAGAGTGATCTTAAGAGGACCAAACCAATTACGCCCGAGTAAATTAGGACCAACTAGTAAACTGGTAAATTACTACAACTAGGTTTAAATATAACTGAGGCATTAAACTCTCCAATTATTGGTAATGTTTCTGAACTCCATGTTCGCACCTCAAAACTTGGTTGGTCCAGTTGGAGAATGACCTCAGTATTACAGAAGATCCTTTGAAATGAAGCCAGGCTCATGAGAGTTTTAGAACATCCAGAGTCAATCTCAAATTCTACAGAAATGTTATTTATTAAAATTGCAGCAATAAACGGATATTTACGAGTTGTAGACGCTGTAAAAACGTTTTCACCCCTAAAGCTCTCTGTTCCAAAGTTACTATCTTTAGATGACATAGATGAAAACTGGACATAGAATCAGGTGCTTCAGACCGTGAAGAAACTGTCTTCTTGGCTGCAATGAAATTAGTAAAATTAGAGTTTTCATCCTCAGGAATTTGTGACGGAGAACAAGAAATATTATTATTCATTCGAGGAAACCTCTGTTTACAAATCCTGGCAACATGTCCAATTCTTCCACACTTTTTGCACTTCAATGTGTGCTTAGGAATAGAACATTCCTTCACTATGTGGCCTACCTCTCCACATTGAAAACATCTAATCTTAGCAGCTGAACTGTTGCTTAAATTTGTTCTGTTGTTAGAATACTATATATACTTCTGACTTGAGTGGACCCCTGATTTCTTGTATATTTATCTCGGATTTCTCCCAAGATTTTACAATGTCCAAAGCAGTCAGAAATATCAAGTCCTTAGTTGTAAACAATCTTGCCTGTATATCAGGATTATTTAATCACAGACAAATTGGTATAAAATTATTTTTGAAGCTGAACCACCAAAATCACAAGAAATTGAAAGTCTTTTAAGTTCAGCCATGTAAGCAACTCCTCCCTCTGTAGGTAGTTGCTTCCTATTAACAAACTTAATGTAACTTACTATTGGATTTAATGTGGGGATGATATTCTCATTCAGTACATGATATTCTCATTCAGTACCTTCATCAAATCACTGTAAACCATTCCCCTCAGTGTATTGGGGGCAATCCATCCTTTTAGATCCCAGAACATAGCATCATCCAACGTTTCAATCAGCAAATCTCGCTTTTGAACGTCAGTAATTTCTCCTTTTGCGTCCAGGCAGAACTGAAATCTCTCCAAATGTTCAGCCCAGCTCTCGGGTTTACAATGATCGTAGCGAGGAAATGACATGGTGAAAGTTTGTTGAAGATTTAAAAAAAAATCACAAGAAAGCACAAGAGTAAACACAATACTATACTTCACGCCCCGATCCCATCCTCGTCGCCATTTTTCTGTTTAGATTCTTCATGCAATTAGGGTTCATTAATACAAGACATGGATCGAGGGTGAAGTACTTTATTATACTAGAAAATAGAACAAAGGTACATAGCACAAACATCCCAATGGCTACCCCAAGCTAGACTGCCCTCGGCTTCCCCGCCAAAACCCAGTGTTGCCATCTTCTCATAATAATAATAATAGAAGGTAGTCCACAACAGCCATGATATTTAAACTTAAAGATGGTGTAGGAAAGAAGGCGGTGGGGACAAGAGATCTATTCCGTAAAAGGCAGAAAGTCTGACCTAACCCTACATGACTATTCCAAGTGAAAAGGATCCATCAGTTTGAGTATTTAATTGGGCATGCGCAGTGGGTGAAAGTATAATCTGGTCTGATAATCTAGACCTCTTCAAGGTCGTTAGTAGCGATTCCAAAGGTTTACCCTTTGGTGGAATTGCAAAATCCTTTGGCATAGGCATCGTTTACTAGATTTTCAAGGTTGCTATTTCCGAATTCACTATCGGATTTCCGATCGCGTATGCGCATTTCGTTTTTCTGTTGCTATTGAAGATTTCTATGATAAAGGGGTCGTTTATTAGGTTTTCGAGGATTCTGATTCCATTTTTTTTTAGTTGGGTTTTGGATCGCGCATGCGGTTTATAAGGGTTTCGAGAGTTCTGATTCCATATTTTTAATTGGATTTTTAATCGCACTTGCGCATTTTGCATTTCCGTTATTGTTGAAGATTTCTATGATAAAGGGATCGTTTATTAGGTTTTCGAAGTTGTTATCAAACATGCGCATTCCGAATTACTATTAATGTTGACATCTCTTTGGCACAGGTATTGTTTATGAAGTCATCAATCATCATATTTCCGAATCTACCATCGGATTTTTGAACCCGTCTGCGCATTTCGATTTACTGTTCTTATTGAACTTTTCTTCGTTTGTAAGGGCCGTTTATTAGATTTTCAAAGGTTCTGATTTAGTTTTTGAATTTATATATTTTATCGAACATGCTCATTTCGACAATCGTCATCATTGACTTTTTCTCGGTTAATTTATTGTTTATTAGGTTTTATAAGACAATATACTAAAAAAAAAAGTCAAATATAATTGTAATTTGATATGCACATGCTTCATAAAAAGTAAAATTTGATAAAACGGAATCAACCCGCCAAAACCTAATTAACGATTTGCGTAACAAAGAAAACTTCAACAGTATCAGTAAATGGAAGAGCACTGGTGCAATCGAAGAGCACTGGCGAAATTCCAATTAACAAAATCGAACCAGAACCCTCGAAAACCTAATAATCGATAGCAATATCAAAGAAATGTCAACTGTAATAGTAATTCAAAATGCGCATGCTCGATAAAAAAACTCAATTCAAATAACAGAATCAGAGAATATGCCGAAATTCTTTCAAAAGTGATTAATGTAATTGAAATAATTATTTTTCAATAATAAAATAAATAATATTGGATTAATTCATGTCTGGTTGGGTTACAATTAAAATGGAAAAAGTTACATTTGAAATGGAAAAGATTACAATTGAATTGGAAAAGGTGACAATTGATTTGGAAAGGGTTACAATTGAAATGGAAAAGGTTACATTTGAAATGGAAAAAGTTACAATTGAAATGAAAAAGGTGACAATTGATTTGGAAAAGGTTACAATTGACTTGGAAATACTATAGTTTAATAGGCGTACAAGGAAGTCATGTGTTGTCCACATCAGATATTTTGTTATATAAATAGTTCTTAATTTAAATCTTACTAAAGTATTATCCAATATATAAAGCATTATTTAATTTCTGTATGTCTTTGTTGTCACTGTGAAACCTTCTATGTTTCAGAAATATGATTTTACAGGACAAATGAAAGACTGGTTTATAAGCAATGTTATAAGATATAATTTTATAAACTAATTATAAATATGACAACATGGTAGGTAAATAACTGTGAAACCAATTATGCAAAGACTGCTCTGACATGGATGATTTCTAGTGATAACTTCTGCATCTACAATAAAAACTGACAGTAGTAGGATTCTTTTTGATCAATTTAAATCATGTTACAATTTTTTAGCACATGGTGCTTTTAATCGCAGCAAATATGAGATAAAATTGTGTTTCTAATAAAATCAAAATCACATAATTGATTTTGGATCACACAAGAGGTTTCGCAGCAGCAACGATATGTTTTTATGAATTATCATGCATGTATGGCATAGCTCAAATCCTTCACATACATTCACAAATAACACTAGATTTAAAATTTATAAAAGAAATAGAGCTTTAATTAAATAGAACAAATAAAGTTACATTCAAACATACCAATAATAATAAACCCATCAGCTGTGTAATTAAAATTATCATAGACCACTGTTGGGGCGATGAGAGGCAGAATTTCTACAGTTGTGTTATAGAACCTGTCTGAAGGATGTTCAGCATTTCCACTTTTAAGCAAGTATCTTCAGCAACAAATGAAAGATTTAGTTTAAAACATAAGAAAATAAAATTATATAAATAATTATTACAATTTCCATGGTTTAAATTGTTTATCAATTCCTAGGTCTTTTTTTTTTTTTTTTTTTTTTTACTATAGTAATAACTTTACAAATAAATGAGGTTAAAGCCTGTCTAACTACAGTTTTCTGGTAAGGTAGTGTGGACTGAGATGCGCACTAGCCCAATATTCTACTTGCTAATCTCCTCTACTCGTGCTCTTCCTTTTGAATTCTAATGTTAACTAATCAGAATTAAACTGAAAAAATACTTCCAAAAAACTCCTACACTAGAAAAATAGAAAATTATAATAGTAAAAAGAAGAGAATAATGGTTGTTCCAGTACGAGAAATTTTAAGTTTATTTAAGACACTGGAGTAGAAGGTTGTGCAAATTTCCATTTCCTACTGGTAAACTCAACTCAGACAGACTCTATCTAGTTATATAATTTAAAAAAAAATAAATTATATAAACTAAGAGAGGAAGAAGAGATTTGAGAAAGCAACTTATTTGGAAAATATAACTAATTAATTACTTAGTGACATTGACGGGTGAAGTGAACTTGAAGAAGAGGTGGTCACCAGGCTGAGGCAGCAGTCCCCAGAAGAACGTTTCTCCTTCATAAGCTCTTTTTAAAGTATACTGTTTGTAGGCTTTGATCTCTGAGAGTACGATTGCAGCTGGATTGTAGTGAGGATAAAATAGCTTCACTTTCCCGAACTGTTTGTCCTGTACATTAATTAAAATAGATGAAATACAGTTCTGGCATATTAATTAATGTCAATCAATTATAAAGAAGAATATAAAGAATATATAATACTTTAAAAATAAATATTTTTGTGCTGGCAATTCCATAGTGGCTTTTAAATTTTAAAAACGTTTGGTACTATCAATTACCAGATTCTTCTGAGAGAGAGTTAAGATGGCATTATCCTTCCCTCCAAAGGATCTTTTCTGTTTGAACAAAAAGAATAAAGAAGAAAAAAAAAACCTTGTTCTTGATCTCCTAACATTTGGGTTCCTATATCCAATCCTTAAATATAAAATCCTGATCGATCAATCCTTAATATTTCATCTCCTTCTTTTGGAAAACTAATGGTGCTTTGTCTCTTTAAATTACTTATCCATTTTTTTCACAAACCATAGATGCTTCCTTTCAACATAACTGATACGTTAATAATCCTAGTTTTCAATTTAAAGTTTAAATACTATTGCCTGTTACCCGACCCACTCTTCATTACGCGATTCCTAATAGGCTTTTCGGGCCTAATAGCTTCAACGGGTATGAACTCGGAGTTTGTTAAAAACAGTGGCTTTTCGTATGTATATATATATATATATATATATATATATATATATATATATATATATATATATATATATATATATATATATATATATATATAAGAAAAAAAAAAGAGAGGTGGTGATTTTCCAAATTGTGAAATATATTTACTATGACAAACATATATATATACTTCTTATATATATATATATATATATATATATATATATATATATATATCCATATATGTTTGTCATAGTAAATATATTTCACAATTTGGAAAATCACCACCTCTCTTTTTTTTTTCCTTTTTTTTTTTACGTTTTCTTGGCTTAAGACTTCTATTGAAGTCCTATATAGCCCGCACTATCTTGCCAATGGAATTATTCTTAAGACTTTATTGATTATTTTTTTATTTTTTCCTTTTTTGGCTTAAGACTTCCATTGAAGTCCTATAAAAAAATAATCAATAAAGTCTTAAGAATAATTCCATTGGCAAGATAGTGCGGGCTATATAGGACTTCAATAGAAGTCTTAAGCCAAAAAAACGTAAAAAAAAAAAAGAAAAAAAAAAGAGAGGTGGTGATTTTCCAAATTGTGAAATATATTTACTATGACAAACATATATGGATATATATATATATATATATATATATATATATATATATATATATATAAGAAGTATATTTACAATTGTGGTTTTGAAGTATATATATATATATATATATATATATATATATATATATATATATATATATATATATATATATATATATATATATATATATATATATATATATATATAAGAAATATATTTACTATGACAAACATATATGGATATATATATATATATATACATATATATATATATATATATATATATATATATAAGAAGTATATATATATGTTTGTCATAGTAAATATATTTCACAATTTGGAAAATCGCCACCTCTCTTTTTTTTTCTTTTTTTTTTTTACGTTTTTTTGGCTTAAGACTTCTATTGAAGTCCTATATAGCCCGCACTATCTTGCCAATGGAATTATTCTTAAGACTTTATTGATTATTTTTTTATTTTTTCCTTTTTTGGCTTAAGACATCCAATGAAGTCCTATACAGCCCGTAGTATTATCATGTGAGTTTATGAAGGGTAATGTAGTTGGTTTTTAGAATTCTATTCTACTTTCTTCTATGAACCGACATAAAGATTGTATCATGTTCCCATCCAGGTTTGCAACTTTTTGGAGAAATGTATTGTGGTTTTGTATATCAGGGTATTTTATCCGATAACTGTGGTATTTGCTGCATTTAACGATAACATGTATTGGGTCTTCGATGGTGTTACATTTGGAGCATTTGTCATTCTTATTAACTTTAATTAGTGTTAATCCGAGATTCGTTTGGCCATGGTTGATTCTTAGTCTAGTCAATAATGATATTTCTTTTCTGTTCAGCATAGTGCTGATATGGGAGAACCATGGTCGAAGATTGACATTAGGGTGGATAATATAGTGATCCTTGCCTTTCGATCTTGATTCTCAGGTATATCTTTCTTGCCATTCGATAATATGTTGTTTTTTAACCCACCGGACTAGTTCAGGTAGAGGTAGCTTAGCGTTTTTTGCACTTTCTGTTCCCTGCTTTGCCAGCTTGTCAGCCCGTTCATTCCCATAGAGACCAACATGCCCTGGTACCCATTGGACCTTGAATCTGTTATTTGTTGTGCAAAGGACCTCCTGTATTATGTTGTTGATTAAATATGATGGGATTTGTTGTCTGTGGATGTTTTGGAGAGAGTTACATACGGATGCAGAATCTGTTAAAATGACTACTTTTGTATTTTTGTACAGTCTATTGGCTAATTTAAAAGCCTCGGTGACAGCATATAGTTCAGCACTATAAATACTAAAGTTTGTCGGGAGATTCATAGATGTTTCTTGTTTAGAATGGGCATCGTATATCCCTACTGCAACCTTGTTTTTATCTTTAGACGTGTCAGTATATATTTTATGATGATGTTTGAACTTTTCTGACAAAGTTTCTATGGTTTTCTGTCTTAGAACTGTTGCTGGGTAATGTGGTTTGGGCAAGTCTGTTTGATGTAGTTTGGAATTGGTTTTAATAACGATTTGTGACTTTGGAATGGGGGTGCATAGGTCGAGTGGTCCAGCAGAGGTAGCAAGTGAGTTAAATGAGTGTCTCATTTGTTGAACTATAATTCCTGCTTTTGGGATGTATAGGGTGCCCTTCCGGATAGATTCATATAGAGGATGGGTACTGTTAGATGCTACTTTTAGAAGAAATTTTTTTGTTATCCACTCCCTTCTCAAATAAAGAGGCATTTCACCTGCTTCGGCTTGCAGAGCATTTACAGGGCTTGTGCGAAACGCTCCTAAACATATCCTTAGAGCATTATTTTGAATTGTATATAGTTTTTTAATTAGTGGAGAGTTAGACTCATTGTATATTATGGATGCGTAGTCCATTATTGATCTGACCAAAGTTTTATAAATGGTAAGTAAATTGTGGGGGTGTGCTCCCCAGGTAACTCCTGCTATTGATTTTATTATGTTTAAGCTATTGGCTGCTTTGTTGTATGTGTTTTGTATGAGTGTTTTAAACGAAAGTTTCGTGTCAAGGTATACTCCTAAGAATTTTACAGTATTGGTGACTTCTATTACTCCTCTGTTTGTGGGAATGATTAATTGTGCTAGATTTAGTTTTCTTTTTTTTGTAAAGGGGATAATTTTGCATTTTGATATGTTTATTTGAACATTAAGTGCATGAAGCTTTTCTTCTAATGTATTAAATCCTTTTTTCAGTATATGACATCCTTCAGATATATTTGAACAAGTTGTATAGAGTATTAAATCGTCAGCATACTGTAAAATTTTGCATTTATCAGGGGGGAACTTCGTTATCATGTGTGTGTAAATATTGAATAAAATGGGACTTAAAGGATCTCCCTGGGGCAAGCCTGTCTGTGAATGAACTTTGACCTCTCCTTCGGATGTTCGTAAGTAGTATGTTCTAAATGATAGGTAATTAATAATCCACTTTATCATTACTACCTGGAGATCAATATCTATCAAGATTTCTTTTAACTTTGTTATGTTAACTTTGTTATAAGCGTCTTGGAGGTCCAGAGAAATCGCTAGGAGAATATTTTTGCTATTATATGTTTTGTATATTTCATTTATAAAAAACATGATTCTGTCGGACGTTGAACGGTTTTTTTGAAAGCCAAAACTGTTCGGACTTATTATATGATTATTTTCAAGAAACCACTCTAATCTATGTTTAACCATAATGTCTTAGCTAAGCAGGAGATGAGGGCGATGAGTCTCGAGCTGGATAGAAGGGAAGGGTCTCTGCCAGGTTTGAGAATAGGAATTATTAGAACCTGTCTCCAATCAGGAGGGACATTTGATGTTTCCCAAATATCATTGAATGCTCTGAGTAGCTTAAGCTTCAGAAATCTAGGTAGAAGAGCTATCATCTCATAATTGATTTCATCTAGACCAGGGGCTGTGGATTTTTTGCCTTCTAGAGCGGCATCCAGCTCTGATTCATTAAATTTACAAGCAACTGGATGAGCTGAGATGTATTCATTTTTAGGTAGATCTATGTTTGCCAAAATGTGTGGTGGCCTAGGCATCGAGTTTTCTCCAATCTGCTTGAGGAAGTCTTCGGCTTTGGCTTTACATGAGGTAATAGGGTTTGTCGATGAGGAATACTTTTTACCTTGAAAACATCAAACTTTGTTCCACATCGATCGATAGTTGCCAGGATCGATTTTGCCTGCAAAATCGTTCTTCCAGCTATCCCTCTTCACCTTTGCTATAAGCTTTTTAACCTTGTTTATGTTTGTTCTCATTGTCTTATAGTTCTCAATGTTCATGTTTTTTCAGTAATTTTTTATTGATGTGGTCTTTTGTTTGTACGCTGCCTCCAAGGCCTCATTCCACCAAGGTTTTGGGAAAAAATTTTTGCACGGATTTTGTTTTGTTCGAGGAATTGCCATCTCTCCTGCCTGATTAATAAGCCTCGTTAAATTTTTAATGTTATTCTCCACGTGGAAATTTGAACTATCAAGTTGTGTTATATATAAATCACGATTAATTTTCTTGAAACTCCTTCTAGCCTGTACCATGCCAGTGAAAGAACAGGAAGAGAAGGAGATGGTTATTATTAGGTGGTCGCTACCAAGATTTTTATCAGTTATTGACCATAAAAGTCTATGAGATAATTCCAGGGTTACAAAAGTAAGATCTGTGATAGAAGTTTTATGACCTGGACTTCCAAGGCGTGTGGCTTTACCAAATTCATTTAGTAATACAATGGGACTGTTGAGAGAGTTGATCGATTATTATATTGCCTCTTGAGGAGTCCGGTGAACTACCATAGAATTTGGACTCAGCGTTAAAATCCCCTCCTATAATTACAGAGCAGTTACTTAACTTTTCAGGAATCAAGAAAATTTTCGCAAAGTGGGAGATGTTTGGTCTGGTAGAGGGAGGAATGTATACTGAAATGAAGCAGATTTTCGGATCTAAGTTTGTTGATTGGATAGCAAGTACTTCTATAGGGCCTGTGTTGTCTATTGTGATTTTTTCGTATTCTATTGAGTTGTGAATGATAATTCCTACACCACCATAATTATCTTTCCTATACTTTTTTATCACTGAGTAATTTTTAGATTCATATTTATTTGTTTTGTTGAGCCACGTTTCCTGAAGAAGAGCTATATGCACCTGGTTTATATTCATGTAATTGATAAGTTCTTGAAATTTATTATTAATACTCCGGCAGTTGAATTGGATGATTTTTAAATTGTTGACACGTTTGAAAAGTTTTGGTCTTGACATAGTAGAAATTGTTGTGATATAGATTCATATATATTAAATTTTGAAATATTAAGTGTAAACTAGTGAATGCCTAATTATTTGAGTTGGAAATACTACTCCATGCTATGTGTTCTTGTTTCTCCATATGGTGATAGAATGTTTATGATTTGTTTGTTGTCTTGAACAAAATTATAAAATGATTGACCGATTATATTGACAGTTTCCTTTTCATCTGATGAGTTCCTTATTTTCAAAATTAAAGAATTGAGGAACTGTATATATTTTGAATCTGGTGTGCTTTTGTGTGGGTTACTATAAGTGAAACTTTTTGGAATGCTATGAATTGGATGAGATGCCTCAGAGATGGGAGGAGGGGGTAAGTCCCAGAAGTGGTCAGAGGATAGTCCAGTACGCGGTCTTTTAATTGATCTATCCATGTGATTTTGAGCTGAGAAATTTGTTAAAGTTCGAGTCTGATTGATATTTTGTGCGTTGTAAGGATTTTGTGATTCTGTATGGGGTAATTCCGGGAAATCGAGAGGGGAGAACCTATTAAAGGTGGCTATTGGCTGTATTAGCTTAGCCGCTTCTTTGTAATTAATGGGCTGTGTTGCCATTACTTGTTTAATCTTTTCTTGATGTTTCCTTTCTGAACAGGCTTTATCTGTTGGCAAATGCTGAAGTTTGCAGTGTATGCATTTGGTAGTGTTCCCACATTCGTTAGTTTGGTGAGTAATGTCTCCACAATTGCTACATTTAGTTTTACCCCTCCTACATTTAGTTACCTACATTTAGTTTTACCTATGGTCATCTTTTAAATGACCATAATTTAAACAGTTTCCGCAAAAGAGAGGCCTAAAAATATATGGCTGAACTTTACGCGGAGCTAGGTAAAGGGTGACGTTTTCAGGTAGGCGCTGAGAGTGAAAAGTTATTTGTACGGAGGGTGTTGGTAATTTTAAAACCTCCTCTGTCTTGACTTCTCGGCGATATAAACGACGTACACTAATTATTTTTTCTGCACTGACTAAATTTTCAAGAATCTCTTTTTCATCAATGTTTACTGGAATTCCCCTAATAACACCGTATTTAACTGTGTATTGTTTCGGGATGAAAGCTTTAAGATTGTTAGTTTTGATAAAGCAGTTAGATAAAAATCGATTAGCGTACTCGTAAGTTTTAAAATTAATTTCAATTTGATTTTTATTTTTCCTCCTAACAGAAATTACTTCTGAATTGCTTAAACCCAAAAGCTTTGCAATTTTCATGTCATGAAATGTTTCCAGTTTATTGTCGTCGTCTTTCTCAATAATTACAATAAAAGGGGCTCGAAAGTGTCTCAAGAATTTTGGTGAGTTTTCAAAATGTTTTGTTGGCCTATTTTCTACTGAAATTTTATTTTATTTTTTATTTGATATGGGATCAGGGGGTTTTTTGTCCCCTGGGTCGTTAAGAGCCATGCTTCGGGAGCCGTTTACGCGATTCCACCAGCACGTATTAGTTTAAACAGAAATTAAGTAATAAAAGAAAAAAAAAATCAATGAAAAGGTGATAATTAGTACAAATTAACAGCAGACACAAATATGCCAGCTGAGTAAAATAATGGTTAGTAATAATGTTGGACAGGACTGGCCTGATAATCCCAGCGAGCTGTAGAGGATTAAGCGATGTGCACTCGACTACTGTCAACTTACTACTGACTTTATTGATTATATTCATTGAAATAAATGCCAATAACAGTAGTAAAAGCAATATTACAGATTTTACAACTGTGAATTCAAAAACAGTTGATGTTTAATACTTCAGCTCGAAGCCTTATAAATAATAGTTGTATGAAAAACTATTTTATCATAATATCAATGGGTGAGAATAGTCATTTACAAGAAGACAGAAGAAATCCTATTTGAAAGGGAGTGGAAAGTGCAGAGGAAGTTGTGGAAGACCAATTCATATATGCAATCAGGCAGATTAACAAGAATGTGATGCTCTTATATGAGACCACTAATGATGAAAATTGGAAAAAAAATATTACTCAAAATACGAAACTTTTTTATAAAACATATTTTTTCAAAAATTTCAGGGGGAAATATGTCACCTTGATCCCCCTTCCCCTCTCCCCCGCGTACGTCACTACACTCATATAGACTCTAACATTTTATTTATTTATTAATAAAAATAGACATGGTTTGATGAAAGAAAAACAGTCATATCCCAAAAATTTCCCAAAATAATGCACCATGGCAAAAGAAAAAGTGGAAATACTAGAACAATGTTGTTGGGAAATATAAGCATTAGTTGTGTAGATTAGAGAAAGAGTAAAATAAAATATTAACAGCAGGTAAGGTTAAAAGTAAGCGTAAGTTGCAGGATAAGGCCTAAATCATTGGAGGATTATTCCGACTTGTCCTTAAAATAATTAAAAAGGATAAAAAACATTAATTAATTCATTAATAAAAGATTAAATTACCTTTAACTTCTGAACTTTTCCCTTAAGAGATGAGTGAGTGCCTATATGTTGGAAAAGAGATGGCTTGTAGTGAATCCAAAGTTCGTCTTTTGCTTTTCTGCAATGTTTCTAAAAAAAAAAGTATGTTGAGAGTGAAACATATTTTGGAATTCCCAGAATTGGATAATTAATATTTTCTAATAATGATGAAGTAAATGAACATAGAAGAAATAAAATATTAAAATTAGGTAGCAAAATTATTATTACCATATCCTTCTCTAAATTACAACTTTTAGTATGGATCAAATGGTCTAGTAACCAATCAACTGGTTTATCATTATAGAACATGAAGAAAAACTGTATCAACCATGGAAGTTCTACACAACGGAACATTTTACCTAAAATAATATGCAGATATGTTATAAAAAAAGAGAGATTATAAAGCTTCGCTTATTAAATAATATAACATATTTGTAATTAAAAAATTTAAAAAAAGTTTACTAAAATATAAAAAAACAAAGTGGCATCATTGTTATTGGTAACTTAACTATGCTTAATGTACTGGCATGACGTCCTTCAGGTATTACAATAATAATAGTAATGAACTCCCCTTTTACAGAGCAATAGTCGGAAAATAATTTAGAGCATTGATTATTTTTATAGAAGTACCTGATGATAATCAACATTAAAAATACGAAACAAATTTAAAGTTTTAAAAAGTTCAAGCAGCCTTAATGCTTTAATGGTACAGATTGCCACTGGTCCTTCTGAATTTACTAGCTTATACATTTTTTTCTGATATATTCTAATTGTTCTGATACAATTCTTATTATATTCAGATTCTGATAAATAATTTTTTCATTATTTATAAACATAATACATAAATGAAGTTCAGATAAGTTGGCGATTGTCCCAAAACTGGATATTTTGAATGTTGGAATTTCTCTAAATAAAATGTTACTGGTTTGGCAATTTTTTCACCAAAATCATTTCTTGGAATGTTCACTAACACTTAGCAATCAAATTTCATTTATAGAAGTTTTTAATTTTTACGTTATAAATTAAAAAATAAATTAAGGGTACGAAGGAATGAGGTGAAAACTCTCAAAAATAGCAGGCTTCGGGCAACTTGATCTGTATGTCTAAAAATTGTTTACCACTTATTGTTTTATTTTTATTTACTTTAAAATTGATTTTATTTTTAAAATAAGTAAGACCCCCATTATGCATGTGTCTGCGGGGCTGGTTGCTATGATCTGAGGGGTTAAAATCCTATTTTAAGTAAAATTCCCAAAGTAGAAAGTCTCATTTTATTTTTATTTTATTTATTTTTTTACAGTTATCTCAATTTATTTAACAGCTGACAAAGGAATGAGGATTTCTGCTTAAACAGGTGATAATCCAGTTATGTTTCACTTGGGAAAAAAACCCATTGTCTATAGATTATTAGGTCATCCATTATAAAGAGATAAAATAATAATATATCTGAAACATAATTAGAAAAAGGATGTTGCTTGGCCACAAATGAATGAGGAGAATGTACAGGTATGCCACAAGTTACTTTCCGTGATACGTCTCTAAGATAACTGATTGCTAATTAAAAAAAAAAAAAAAAAAAAAAAGATAGCGGGAACATGTTAAGTGGCTACTGCCAGTATTGCTAGGCTAGAAACAATATTGATTTTAACAAGTGTAAGACTCAGGCAGGAAATTATAACTTTGACAAAGGAATGATAATTGGGTTGTGGGAAAATGAGTCATAGGTAAAAAGCATATTGCATAAGAGGATTTTCTTTTCCTTACCTCAAATGGCTATCAAAGCTGGTACAAATGACAAACAAGGAAAAATCCAGCCTAGAGAGGCTACTTGAAAGTAAATAGGCTACTTGAATCCTTACACAGGATGTCGAAAGTAAAAAAAAAAAGTGCGATCTCGGACAGGCCAAAGGAATGAGAATTGGGTGGTTTATAATCAATTAAAATAATGTTTAGCGATATCAAGATTAAAAAATAATAAAGTAGTGGCCTATGACCTATAAAAAACCTATAACCCACGAAGGGTCTTGGGTTCAGTACTTGCTAAGGACCATACTGTTTCTAAACCAACGGTTGTGCAAGGAGGTGATTTGGTCGAGATTACATTCAACCATCAGGTTTTTCTCCCAATTAAGGGTACCCACTTTATAGAGGCTGGGTGATCCCCAGAAGGATCTCACGATCACCCAGGATCGATCCACGGCTGAAAACAGAATAAATAATTATCTGCCACAACCGGTCTTGAACCCGGGACTGGGAGCATGGTAACATCAGTGGTTCTCAGCCTGAGAGGCGCCCTCCTAGGGGGAGGCCACGAGTATATCGAGAAGAAAATTTATCAACAAAAAATAAAAAAAGAATTTATTTTACAGAAAACATTTTGACATAATAAAAAATAAAATGCACTTCATACTGATACAATAAACTTATAAATAGGTATTGCACAATGTATTTAATAATTAATTAAGCAAAATTAAATTAAAAACAAGATTAATATTTATTAGTGTCTCTCTTGGGCCTGTCTTGAAGAGCAAAGTTTTTCAAATAAAGGTTTAATGTTAGAAATTGCCAATATAAGCTCTTTTTTTATATTTAACTGAGATTTATATTTTGTCTTTAAAGCTGCCACCGAAGAAAATCCAGTTTCGCAAAGGTAGGTTGTTGAAAATCGTAATAGCATACGAAATGCTTTATTTTTTAGTGCAGAAAACTCATCATCCAAATCTGTCCAAAATTCAAAGGGTGATTTATTACTAAATTGTTTTTTTATTTCACCACTTGCCGTGAGGTCTCTATAGATTTCTTCTTCGGCAGTTGAGATACCTTCGGGAGTATTTTGAAATGGGTCCCTAACCCATTCGTAACTTGCTATCAAGTTGAAGTCAGCAAGAAAATAGTTTTGAAATTCTTTGCCAGCATGGTTAAATAATTTTCAATGTTTACAAAAACAACTTCCACATATTGTTCTCCAGTCTTGTAAGTTTTAACACATTCATCCACATTTACAAACATTTCTAGGTTTTTTTGCTTTACATTTCTGTTCCACAATTCAATTTTTCTAAAACAAGCATTAACTTTATCACTTGTATTGAACTAATGTGTATTTGTTCCTTGGAATTGAAGATTCAAGATATTTAATTTCTCGAATATGTCAACCAAGTAGCTCGATTTCATCAGAAATAAACCATCTTGGAACATCTTGGCTTCCAGTCAGTTTTCCTCTTCTAGAAAAGTGGCGATTTCATCTCTAATTTCATAAACACGTAAAAATCTCCCACATGATAAACATCCTGCCTCACAATAAAATAGAAACGCTGAATGCCCTGCAACTATGTCTTTACAAAGTGCAGAAAACATTCTTAATTTTAGAGGTCTTATTCTTATATAATTTACTACGGTTATCATCGTCGTTAGCACAATATTCAGACCAGAACTTATTTTTTTGGATGCCAGAGCTTTTCTATGGATCAGGCAATGTGTCCAGATACACTCTGGAAATTTTTGTTTCACAAGTGCTTGTACACTTAGGAATCTTACAGATACTGTATGAGCACCATCTGGTACTCGTTTAGAAAATCATTTAAGATACCAAATAATACAAGTGCAGTTGCTTTGAGTTCTCTTGGTTTGCAGAATAATAATTCTTCTACTGCTGACATACCGTAACAAAAACGAACACAGGCAATTGAATTGCTTTATTGCTATATGTTGCCTCATTAAGCTGAATAGAAAATAAATTGTCACGCAACTTTTCGAAAAGCTGATGCTGTACATCTTCAGCTATATCACCAATTCCACAGGCAACAGTATCATTTGATAGAGGTGTGGACTGCAATTTTTTGGCAAAATTATCGCCAAACATAGTACCTACTATGCAGCTGGTAGAATAAGCTCTTCACCGAAGTTGTTTTTATCTCCGGCTATTTGATATGAAACTTTGTAAGAGGCAAGTAAAGCTTTTTAATGAAAAAGTAAAGCTTTTTCATTCAAAGACAAAGTTTTTTTGAAATGTTATTTTTGTTTTTCAAACAATTTTAATTTTAATTTGAAGAATTCTCGGGATTTGCTAACACACTCACTTTGAAGCTTTTCTAAATGTCGTTTAAGTTTATTAGGTTTCAAACTATCTGCTGCCAACATTTTGAGCAAATGACATACAAAGGCCTTTCTTCTTCATTTACTTCAGTGCTGGAAAACCCAAAATTTAAATATTCTTCAAAATATTTTCTTAATTTTATCTTTGGAACCACTGTCATCTATGCACTTTTTGATGCTTCACTATTGTTTAATGCTCCCTTATGCCTACTTAAAAATTTATTCATGATTCTGTATTCATACACTGTATAATTCTACTGCTATAATACTGAATAATATCGTTAATTGCAGATAACACGCAAATTACAGTATACACATTCACGGTAGAGGTAGAAGGATTGACTCGACTGAGACTGGTGGGAACGAGATGCAACATTTATACCCACCGCGCAGACGTTCTAAAATGTTCGAGACAAATCTATGCATTAATATTTTGAATATTAAATTGATATTTCATATATGCGAAAATTAGAATTGATGTATGCATTATGTGATTATGTAAATTAAATTATATAGAAACTAATATTACGATAACAGCACGATTTCAGTGAAAATTATATTATATTATATGAATTATAATATAATTATATTATATTATAATTATATTAGATGAAAATTGGGTCGCAAATACTAAAAGGTTGAGAAACACTGTGGTAACACAGTGTCTTACCAATGAGCTACTCTGCTCCGTTTATGACATAAATTAAGTCATAAAAATTGATCCGGCCTATTTTTGGGATAATCAACCAAATATGTAAACATAAAATATCTATGTCTATAATTATTTATTTTATTCATATGACAAATAATTTTAAAAAAATCATAATATACAGTTAAAAGAAAACTAATACCAATGAAACCAAGCTGGCAGAAGTCCAGGACAAACCATGGTTTCTTATTAGCTATCCTCTCGAGAGCTACACTCTTCATTGTTGAGATAAAGTGAGGCTTGGCCAAGATATCGTCTTCTAGCTGGATATAAAACATTGCCTTTGGTTGAGCATACATCATCAAAAAAGCAAAGTCCAAGTTCTGCTTCGTACGCCAGCGAACTCGCTCAGGAGCATCGCCAAGTGTTGGCCTAAGGTGGTTCATATCTGGGTAGTAGCTGGCAGGAGGAGAGATAACTTCGAGCAGGCCATTGCCTATTTCATTTTCAAATCTAGAAAATATAAGAAAATCACTTTAAATAACATGTATTTTCAAAAGAGGTAATGAATTTTGTAAAAAAAACAAAAACAATTATTTCAAATATTCTAGAAAATAATGATGAAAAATGAACAATAATTATCTCAATAATTCCATTGTCAGTGACTGATTTTAATCATCTTTGTATGACGGTTAGCATATGTTTATAATTATTTTTTCTTATTAATTTTTCTCTCTTAAAACTTTATTAATTCATTTATAAATTACCAAAAGAAAAGTAGAATTTAATAACAATAATTCAAATAAAACACAATTAATTTTATAAGTACAATCTACAATTGTTAAGAATACAAATTATACTAACTGTTCTCGAAGTTCACCAGCAACTGATAAGACATACTCTTCATCGGTCTGAAAGAAAATAAAATTAAAAAATATTGATAGCATTGGCAAAATAATATTTTTTTAAAGTAAGCCATTTATATATTTGTCTCACAGGAGACAGTTCATCTCAAAGTTAGAGTTTTCTTTAAAAGAACAGTTTATAGTTGAAGTATTCACTTAGAATTGTGTTTAATTATTGAGTCTTTACAATCATAATATTTACTTTCATTAGAAATAAGACAGAAAAAAAGAAGGAAAATTGTTGGGTATTATTACTTCTGCAATAAGTACAACGATAACAGCATCATCCTGTTCTTCAGGGCTCATTGAATTTATGAGATTCTGAAGTGTTGACAGGAGGTAACTTTGTACTGTTCTCTTAACAGTTGGTACACCCATTATGACAGAGACTGAAAAAAAAATAAAATAAAACAAAGTAAAAAACGAAGTAATGTATCATATGAATAAATTAAAGGAGTTCTGAAATTATCTAAGAAAAAAAAGTTTTTTTGAAAATTTGTTTGTATTTATTCATTTTTTTTTTTTTTATTTAAGCTAAATGATTGAGTTATAGAGAAATCATATAAAAACCAGAGGTGAGTTCCTTGATCACAGGATCATAAAATAACATGTAATATGCAAAAATAAATCACAAGTATAACTCTTCAAAATGGATCATTGCAAAAAAATTAAAATATTCAGTAAGATTTTTTTCAATTATAAGACTAAAGATGAAGAAAAGGGCTGAAATGACCATCTGAAATATGTAATATAAAAACAATTAAATTACTAAATAAATATGATTTGCTTTTTTGGTTTGTAAGATTTTTTTAATGTAAGATAGATGAAACTAGTTAATATCCTCTTAAATATAAGCTTAGCATTTGTGGAAGTCAAAATGAGAAAAAAAAGTTTATTTATCTGATATTTTAACTGTTGAAGAGTAATCTTACCTCCAGTCCTGCCTTTAGACAGACAGTACGCTGGACGCAGGGGGCTCTGCCCCAGGAGGAGGTGAGGCAAGAAGTGATAAGCAGAAGGGGGCCTGAGAAGGCCTGTAGTATTGAGTAGACCTCTCGCTTCACTGACATTGGTCTCTCCTGCCAGGACCTGGCCTAGATGTTGAGAGAGCACATTCACATCCTCCTCTCTGGCTCTGTACAGGGCGTCTAGGTGTTGGAGGCGCAGCTGCAGCTCTGCCATCCTCTCCACCAGGACCTCTTCGCCGCTCATGTCTGGAACAGTTGTATCAAAACAGGTTAGCTTCATAATATGGCCCTCTATTAAAGATGTATATTCATATATCTAAATGTGCAAGTAAAGATTAATAAGATTAATATATCAAAATATAAATAAATAATCTTGTGGCCTACATTCTAGGTAAGACATATTCCAATATTCTTAAAAGAATAAAGCAATCAAGAATTATTGACAGAGTAGATTATCTGAAATGCGATAAAAGGAAGAATGTAAATAGAAAATAATCCCTGGCAAGGCAAAAAGAAAACACAAAACATACTCATGAACTATTCGCTATTCAGGTTATGTAATTCTAATAGACCTGGAGCCAGAGCCAAAATGGTCGGGGCATTTTAAGCAAATTTTCAATCTAACAGGCTGATAATACTCCTTTTGGGTATGGTGAAAATGCTGGTATACTAACTGAACGGTAGGTTTCGAAAAGGCGGCAAAAAAAGTCGCTATTTTTGGACTTTTATTTGTTTTTTCACCTATAAATCCTAAATTGTGCATTCAATGGAAAGAGTTATGGTGTATTAAATTAAAGAATATTAAATGCTACGTCTAATGAGTACCTTAACATAAAAATTTGGTCAAGTTGTGTGGTTGAAACCATGGTCAAAAAACCACGATTTTGTAAAAAACAGACAGAGAAATATATATGTCTCTGGAGCTTGGAAATGAGTACTCTAAGAGAAAAACTCATACAATAAAAGTTGTAGAGCATCAAATTGTGTCCAATGACCACAACAAATTTTTAATTCGGTCTAGTGTATTCTCGAAAGTGGCAATCTCCCGGAATTAGCATTTTAGTGCTGTAGAGATATTATTTTGGTTAGAAAAAAAAAAGGATTAATTTTAATTTTTACATATGCTGTATGTATTTCCCCTCTGGCCGCCATTTTGAAATCCGCCCCTCCTAATAATTTCGGCAGCAAGCTCTAAAAACATTAGAAATTGTTCGTAATAACACCAAGGGCGATATCAAGAACACTCAATTAGGCGATATTGGGTACAACCTAAGTCTCAAAGAAGGCGGTCTCTAACTTCGGAATCAGATCGCAAAACCAAAAACTAAGTATACCTATATGTCTCACATCAAATAGATAGGTCTATATGACTACATATACTATAAATGGCTCAAATGAAAACAAAAAAAACTTCAACATTTCTACTAACTCAACGTTCTCGAAAATCAGCAAAAATACACAAAACAAAGGAAACCAAACAGAGTTCCATCTAGCTTCCACACATAACTATTGAAGGGAAATGCTCCATCGTTCTAGTATTGGTCACTGGCTAGCAGCGTTAATCAGGGAGCAACGGTAGCATGCGATATTAGGAACGTAGGCGATATTAGGGCCCCCTACCTTAAGTTATAAGTAAAAAAGACTTAAAAATTAAATTGTATTTTTTATTTATTTATTTAAAAAAAAAAAAAGTATGGAAGGTATGAAAAGATGATTTAATATTTTTCTCCTGCCTTCTGAAATGGCTGAGATATGGGCGTATGAAACCATTTAACGACAGCCATTTTGAAATGAAATTGTGGATATGAAATAATATAGAAATGTGGTAAGGCTGATATGGTAATGCCGAGTTTCAAGGGTCACCTGACATGGTCTGTGACTTTGATGCCAAATCTTAAAAAATCAGCCCAGTAATCTCGGAGAAAAGTCGCGGACGGATTGTTTTTATTCCATTTTTGTATGTATCTTGAAAAGTAAAACCTCAAATTTTGAAAAAAAAAAAATAATAGTTTAGTCGATTACAAAGGCTCATTATTGAAAATAATAAACGAAAAGAACCAAATCACAACCGTACATTGCTTTGCTATTTGTTCAGCTGAAACAAAAATTATAGACATCGTTACGGTATTAAAAGATAAACATACAAACACTTACTTTACACTTAATTCAATTCCCAATGGAATATAGATAAGAAAAGAAACAATAGGATCAAAGTCTATTCCAGATCGGAACCATTAATACTTTGGAATTTCAGAATTAGCGAATTTCAGAATTCTGTTTTTACAAGAAGTAAAAACAATAGGAATAGAAAACCTCCACTATGTGCCTCAAGTGCAGGCTAATGCTGGACGGAAGAAAATCCTCTCGCTTCCTAATATTTTTTTTCGACCTGAAAATCCCCTTCCCTTCTAGAAAGAAAAACAGAATTTCCATTATTCACAGTTATCCCCCCGTTAACTCAGAAGGGGTTTGAGAGAGTGGCGTGGATAAATATTCCAAATACTCGGCAGATTATTTCATCAACCGTTCCAGGGGTGTAAGCAGAATTTTTTTCGAAGGGTGGATTTAATAATAGGAAGACAACTTGTCACCTAAATGTCTACCTATAATTGCCAAATCGGGAATAAGTTTTAAGGATAAGCAAGAAAATGATTATTAAAAGTACAAAAATTATTCCTCAAAATACAAACCTTAAGCTGGAAAACCTAATAATATATATTGCATATATTTCAGAGGATGGGGGGAGAACTCTGATCCTTCTCCTTGCGTACGCCACTGACCTATTCCACCCTTTTATATTTCAAATAAGGAAATAATACTTTGAGTAATGCTCATTGAAAACATTGAAAAATAATGTAATATATGAAATATAAATTCAATTCCTTATATACCTTGAAGCATAACAAAAATCGGCATCTTTAAAAAATATTTAGAGGCAAAAAATATTTGTAGTTAATTTACAATCGAATTTAGTCATGAGGAAAATAGTGCGTCGTTTTAATCGTAAAGTATTTAAAATATTTTCTAGTTAAAGTTATGCCAATATTCTCATTTCTTCAGAAATTTGATTACTGATGCGAAATATGGTACACGCCAAAAGTTAGGCTAGTTTACTTGTTCTACCACCAGGTACCGCTGTAAAAAATTAGAACTATATAAAAGCTAATGAGCAGACCCAGTAGAGCGCAAGTTCTCTTGAGCAGTTGCAGATAAGGTCATCGATCAATGGTGGATTGATTGGGGTCATTTTTATAGTGGATATTTTTGTATCCAACAAGGAGTGCTATTCCGAATGTACTCCTGGAATCTTGTAACATAGAAAATAATTCTGCAGAAGTCAAGGATTCATTATGTACAATCAATAATTATGTACTTTGAATGTTGGACATTATCTAGTACACAGGAGGCTCTTCTCGAAAAGGAGAATTTACGGTCAAGCTAACGATAATGGAATCTGGAGGATACGTACGAATGCTGAAATAAAAGGACTCAACAAAACCCAATGTTATAAGGGTGATAAAAATAGGATGTTTTCATTGGATGGGACAAATTATAAGAATGACCCAACATCAGATTCCTAGAAAGGTCCTGATGAAAAGATTTATGGTACTAGAAGAGATGGAAAGACCTCGGCTCCGATGGATTGAGGGAGTGGTAGCTGTTGAAAGGTTCATCTTGGGGATCCGCAACTGGAGAGCAGCAGCAAGTGAAGACTGGCGCACAGTGTTCAAAACGCAATATTTCGGGACAAAACTCCGCTCTGTTCGTTCTATTTATGATAGAGCAACATTCTCAACGTCATTTTGCTCCTAAGTAAATTCGCTTTAAGTGTCTAGATTACCAAATGTTTAGATAATTTTTATTTGATAAAAATCTATAATTCTTTTTGGTTATTTTAGAAAAAAAAAATTTACGAATAATTCTTGTATATAGCAATATTTTCTGCATTTCCCTTTGTTTTTAATTGTTATTAGATAAGTTTAAGAAAATATAGGGTTTTATATCACATGTTGGTGATTTTTCACGATTTTTCCAAAAATGTCGTCAAAATTATAATTTATTTGCATATCCCAATATATACATAACATATTGAAGTGCAATGTGTGCGTAAAATTTTAGTTTTGTTTCTAGATTTTACCATGAAAATTTTAAAACTATGCATCAATTTCTACGCTTTATACGAAGCGTAACGCGTATTTCGCTATAGAATTTTTTCAATGAGTAGACCAAAAAAAAATTGTCTTAGAAAAATAGTTTAATCCTCAAATTAAGGTTTTCAGTAGAAAAACCATAGTGAAGTTCTGCCCCCAAGCGAGATATAGCTACAAATGTGTTTTTGTAGGGTATTTTTTTATTTTATATATGCAATTACGTAATGTGATAGCTACTGTTAAAATGATAAACTAGAATGTCAGATATCAGAATATCAGCGGGTTAAAGTAGCATTCCTGGACGACTCGCAAGCCGCTGTATTCAACCTGTCGCGTAACATCCAAACAGACGGCCAGAGGACGGATGAGTGCAGAAGAATAGTGGAAAATCTGGGAAATCGTGGATGGACACTAATGTTCCAATGGATACCCAGTCATGCCAATAAACATGAAAATGAGGGAGCCGACAAACTAGCCAAGTTAGGAGCTACTCTACCTCAACCTAGTTGCCCCATGTCTCTGCAAACATCCAAGACATTAACTAGCGCAACAGTCGGCAGATGGAACGAACAGCACCTCTTCGAAGCGGCTGCTGATAAAAAATGGGAGACATTGGCCACTGAGGGTCCCATCAACACAAACCTCCCACGAGCAATCAGCGTAGCCGCCTTCCGTCTGAAAACGGCATGACTACCTCGCTAGCCACCTCCACCGTATCAAAGTTCTGACATCCTCCGAGTGTCCACTATGTGGTTGCGGTACAATGAATGCTGAAAGACTGCTTAGCTTTGGACCACACCCCACGGAATAAGAGTCCGGAGTTTGAAGAAGCATGTCTCTAATGGTCAGCGCGTCGCCATATGGTTCAACTGCTAAGGGCGGGCGTTGGCTAGCAGCAGCAGCAGAATGTCAGATAAGATGGAATTAATATTAAAAGTTAAAAAAATTCTGCCCCGAAACGCGATATAGCTATTTTTTATTTTATTTTTTATTAAATATGACTTAACTAAACTTTTGACGAGTGCAACTCTTCCGGACAGACAGCCGGAAAGATCATGAATATCTGCTTATCTTCAGATGGGAATAAATAGGAATCCTTATTGAGCCATATTTCAAATAAGTACTAGGATTGTCTTGAAAATTTGAACACTTTCAAAGCCTATCTGAAGAACTTAATTTAAAATTTCTAAAAAAAATTAAAGCGATAAGGTTATAGATTGGAACGGAATTACGGAACGTTTTTTCGAAATTAATCTTCATCGATTAAAAAACGTATCTAACCGACTAGACTTTAAGAAGTGGAGTGCTAGAAAATGGCTTGAAAAAAGAGCTTAGGCTGATGATAGATATACCAAAGCAAGGCTTTGGTACTTCTAATGATGGAAAAAAGAAAGGAGATTTTTTTCGAAATTGGAGTGTTATTTACAAAATAATTGAGATTAATGAGTGGAATAAGTGTTGATACACTTAAATTTGAACAAATCTGTTATGAAACGGCTGAATTGTATGCTTCATTATACAAATTCCTCTGCCTGAGTGGATTCCACCTCGTAAAATTGCTTCATTTAACAGAGTCAATATGAAGTTCCTCCGAGAGTTCTTGCTCAAAGATTAATTTAGATATTCCGTCTCATAATTTCCTCCAAGATCCCTTTCTGTTATCATCTGGGGTTCAGATTTTTTCGATTTTCAATTTTGATTTTTCTGTCAAACCGGATCTAACATTTGAGGTGCTTATTTTACGAAAAATTTTATGTTCATTGATTTATGATAGAATAAAATTTTCGTTAGAATGCGCCGTTTAAATGTAATAGGCCAAAAACTAAAATAAATACTAAAATTTGGGATTTTCCCCTTCCCCTGCTTTGGCTAACCACTTGGAACGGGACAAACTTGGGTTACTTGTTATCTGACCTCTAGTGAACAGATTAAAACGATTTTCAGCTTTCCAACACTTACTTCCAACCAGGGTCCCAGATTAACTGGCCTATTATTTCTTTCCGGGAATTCCTTCTTCCTCATTTATTGCTTTTACCTCTCTGATTCAGAGAATTTCAAAATGTTTAAACAGTTCTTTTTAATTTAATTTTCAAGTCTCGAATTTTCCATGAATTTAAATAATTAACAGTTTCCAATTAGTCTATATTATGAATTTTATCAACCTGAATATCTTCCATCCTTATTCGTTGATCACGAATATCAACGAGTGGTCGTGTTTCCTGTTAGCTTAGTGGTTGCCCCATCATTAGCTGTAATTGCAAGAAAAATTTCCCATTCGTCTTCTGTTATTATTATCTCCATTGACTCCTAGAGGAGCATAGGGCATCTACAAGTGCGTTCCATTCCTATCTTTTTGCTGCAATCACTTTCGCCTCTTCCCAAGTCTTACCGGTCTGACCCAGGTCCTTATGTGCCAATCTGCGCCACGTCTCTCTCTCTTGGTCTTCCTCTTCTTCTTGCTCCCTGAGGATTCCATTGAAGAACTTCTTTCTCGATGGCTCTATCTGGTTTCCTTGATGTGTGTCCTATAGACCTGCATTTCTTTTTTCTTATTTCCATATGTATGGGAAGCTGCTTAGTCTTACTTCGTCTTCTATACATGTGTGAATAAAATAATTTTTATTGTACCCTGTGATTAGTTACAATAAAACTAGCCCTTCTTGAATTTGTCCTATTAATGTTGGAAGGAAGGGAGAGGAGAGAAAGAGATTGCATTAAGGTACATCACCACAAGGTTGCTTGTTCAATAAGCTGACTCGAATTTTGTATTTTGAGGTAGCATCATTTTTGATACAAATGTTTATTGCATGCAGTATTGATTGCACATAATTATTATCATCATCATTCGTGGGGCTACAACTCTTGAAGGCCTGCAGTTTGGTCCACCACAAAGTGGTTCAAAACGCACTTTTTCGGGACAAAACTCAGTCCCGGTCGTTCTGTTTATGATAGAGCAACCATCTCAACGTCATTTTGCTCCTAAATAAATTCACTTTAAATGTTTAGATTACCAAATTTTTAGATCATTTTTATTTGATAAAAATCTATAATTCTTTTTGGTTATTTTAGAAAAAAAAAATTTTTACGAATGCATTTCCCTTTGTTTTTAATTGTTATTAGATAAGTTTAAGAAAATATAGGGTTTTATATCACATGTTGGTGATTTTTCACGATTTCCAAAAATGTCAAAATTATAATTTATTTGCATATCCCAATATATACATAACATATTGAAGTGCAAAGTGTGCGTAAAATTTTAGTTTTGTTTCTAGATTTTACCATGAAAATTTTAAAACTATGCATCAATTTCTACGCTTTATACGAAGCGTAACGCGTATTTCGCTATAGAATTTTTTCAATGAGTAGACCAAAAAAATTTGTCTTAGAAAAATAGTTTAATCCTCAAATTAAGGTTTCCAGTAGAAAAACCATAGTGAAGTTCTGCCCCCAAGCGAGATATAGCTACAAATGTGTTTTTGTAGGGTATTTTTTTATTTTATATATGCAATTACGTAATGTGATAGCTACTGTTAAAATGATAAACTAGAATGTCAGATATCAGAATGTCAGGACGACTCGCAAGCCGCTGTATTCAACCTGTCGCGCAACATCCAAACAGACGGCCAGAGGACGGATGAGTGCAGAAGAATAGTGGAAAACCTGGGAAATCGTGGATGGACACTAATGTTCCAATGGATACCCAGTCATGCCAATAAACATGAAAACGAGGGAGCCGACAAACTAGCCAAGTTAGGAGCTACTCTACCTCAACCTAGTTGCCCCATGTCTCTGCAAACATCCAAGACATTAATTACAACATCTGCAACAGTCGGCAGATGGAACGAACAGCACCTCTTCGAAGCGGCTGCTGATAAAAAATGGGAGACATTGGCCACTGAGGGTCCCATCAACACAAGCCTCCCACGAGCAATCAGCGTAGCCGCCTTCCGTCTGAAAACAGGGTATGACTACCTCGCTAGCCACCTCCACCGTATCAAAGTTCTGACATCCTCCGAGTGTCCACTATGTGGTTGCGGTACAATGGATGCTGAAAGACTGCTTAGCTTTGGACCACACCCCACGGAATAAGAGCCCGGAGTTTGAAGAAGCATGTCTCTATTGGTCAGCGCGTCGCCAAATGGTTCAACTGCCAAGGGCGGGCGTTGGCTAGCAGCAGCAGCAGAATGTCAGATAAGATGGAATTAATATTAAAAGTCTTCGTTAGTAGAGAATAGCGGAGAGGTAGGAGGGAAGGTGTCATTGATTTGAATCATAGGAGATCGAAGATGCATGAAAGGATTAGTTGAAGAAACAATTAAAATATTTGAGGAAGTACTTGCTATCATAGACATTTCAACGCAGTGTAACCGTGGTATGTGTGAGAGTGTCAAGTGATGAAGATTAAACGATGAGAGCCTAATTAGTTTAGCCAACAGAGACAACACCGCACATAAGAGAATCTGATCGATCTAGCTGGACAAAAGTCCAATGAGGTATGGAAGACCAATGTATTGAAACGAATCTAAACTTGAATTTTATCATCTGTATTCACTGGATTATGAGTTTATTTTGAACTCAGAATGTGCAAAAAGGGGAAAAAATGAGTTTCAACATTCACTTTTATATGAATATAGTGGTTCTGTTACGAATAAGTTTTCCACAAGTATAGACAGAAGAAATTTTGAAATTGAATTCCACCTTATCATGTAATCATTAGTTAGAGCATTTTTAATATAAGTTAATTCATTAATTACATTCATTTATTGCCCTAATGTATAACATAATAATAAGCCCAAGCTACAACAAATGTATATGGTTTTAATAAAGAATTACAATGGATTGTAAAATATTTCAACAGGGCACAATTCGGCAAACGTCTTATTCTTAACGGTTTTAGTCAATTATTTTACCATAAGCAATATCTATTCTGTTTTTTCTAGAATTAGTCACGATTTTGAGAAGTTCCTTCATCAAGTAATGAAAGCCGGGTTTAAAAAAAAGGCTTTAAGAAAAATATAAATATAAGTACCTGAGTTTAGGGAGAGAAGATGCTCTGGAAGTAGTACGCAACTTTAATAATCAACTAAAACAATATGGTTGAGAAGTGGTAGTTCAATGTACGGTTTTCTCCCCGCAAAATAAAATGTTACAGTATGACAACATAGCAAGACAAAATATAACTGAATATCGTTTTTTTCTAAAGGAATGAGTATGAAAATAAATAAATATATATATAATTTGATAAATCAATTAATGCTGTTTTAGGATGAAAAATCCTCAAGAATTCATTTCTTCACCTTAAGTTGGAGTATATTCGTGATCAGCTTGAAATTTACAGTAAGATCCGAATTTTGACCAGCTAGATCGGTCATATTTCTCACCGTGTACCGCAAGTTAAACAACAGCTTTCAAAGTAAGGATAATTGAAGGAGGATAACAGTAGCTGTTATGAGATAACATATGCGGAACAGAGAACGAGCTGTTTAGGGAATAAGCATCCAGCCTTTGTATGGTAATAGAGGAAAAACCTGGCAGTTAAACGTGGATGACTACATCACCTCCTAGTATGTAGGTCCAGAAACAGTACATCGTTATCAAATACTAAACCTGAAACCTTTATAGTCTTGTAGTTGTACAATTTTTTTTTAGGGGAACCAGAAAGTGATAGGGGAATTTGAAAAATGTAATCCTTCCAAGAGAGGGAGAGGCGCCAAAAATAATTTCGAAATTCTCAGAGAAGTATGATTCGGGGAATGGCGGAGTAAGCATTGGATTTAAGAAACGGACCGTACATCAATCACATTTGCGTTTATTTACTATTTTATTTCTTGATTACAACTAATATAATATGATATCACATATATTGTTGGCTGATGCCAACATCATATAGTATTTAAATTTTCATTACATTACAATATATAGATCAGAAGCATATTAAACAGATAAAGATAATTGAATATAATAATAGATTTAGGAAGAACATGAGGAAAAAAGAGTGAGTCACTAATAAGGGATCTAGAAGAGGGATAAAATTAAATCTATATATATATATATATATATATATATATATATATATATATATATATATATATAAATATCTGATGTGGACACCACATAACTTCCTTGTATGCTTATTAAAATATAAATCGGTTGCTCAAAAGTGATGCTGAATTTGGTTAGTTATAAAAAATATAGTTTGTTGGCCAGTTATAGCAAAAATAGCAGTATCTCAAAAACGAAACTCGGCGTCGCCACTTTTATCTATTGACAGATACTGGCAAACAGACACACGCACATACATAATCATAAAAATGTTAAAAAAGGTTAATACGGACCTTGAAACGTGACGATCCATGAAAATCTCGATTTTTGATTTTTAGCATAATTCACATTCCACCTTCTAAGAAGGCGGGAGGTAAAAAAAAAAAAGTGTTTTAAACCTTGAGATAGCACTGACTATATTGGTTGGCTCAGATCCATGGTTGGAAAGCTCTTGTTTTATAGTTGCAACAGGTATAGTGCAAATTTTCTGAGATAACTCGGAAGTTTTTATCTTCTGGAAGCTGATATGTGTGGAAGTTCAGCACCTCTTCTTCTTAAACGCCATTATTCTGCGATTTACTTCGGCTTTTTCGGAATACACGGTAACTCCTCTGACACAGGTTTTCAGCCTTAACCTATTAGGACCTTGTCATAACGGAGAAATATGATAAATGCTGCATATTCATTTACTTCGCTTAAATAAACAGGTGGGGGTTGAGCATTAACAGGCTGCTTATTTGTTGGCTGAGTTGTCTATTAGATTTGATAAGGGTCCGAATTTGTTTTGAGTACTAATGGTATCACTAACCTTCAGATGTTTTCGTGAGGTTTCTTATCTCTTAGCTTATCTCGTTTTTTATCAGTAGGTAACAAGTTCACAAGAAATATCTTTGTGTTCCGTGACACAAAGACAATATGAAGCCTCGGAAATCGACGGTTTCGACATTTTAAGCGGCAGACTTATTATCCTGCTGCAAACTTGTTCAGGCCACAAATTGGGAGAAAATAAGTATTTTACACTTAATTTTAACACTTAAAACAAGTAATAAAATTGTTTAATTAGAGTTTTAAAAAAATCGCATTTGTAACCTTTATCACCGAACCATATGATATCTGTATTTAATTTTAATATAATTTTTGATGTAAGTTAATTATGACCTTCAAGTAAAGTATCCCTTCCGGTTCACTAATTTTAACCAAAATCTAGTATGTTATTTATATTGATATAAAAATCTTATTTACCAGTTTTGAGACGTTATATATCATATTTTAATATATTTTTTTATGAAAGTTTATAATGACCTTCAAGTAAAGTGCCGCTTCCGGTTTGCCAATTTAGACCAAAATCTAGTATGTTATTAAAATCAATATATAAATAGTAAATACCAAATTTTAGAAGTTTTGCATTATATAACTAATATAATTTTTGATGAAAATCAATAATGACCTTCCTGTGATCATGTAGTGACCAAAAAGGGAGGTTCACAACTAAATTTTTCAACAATGCTAAATACAAAATTTTAACTTTCTACGGCTAACCGTTTCTGAGTTATGTGAGATAAGCACAAATGTACGAACAGACGTCATGACGAAACCAGTCAAAATGGATGAGATATTTTCAAAATGGATATTTCCGTTGAATTTTGAAAACCGAAAATTTTCGCGATAACAATACTTCTTTTACTACATACAAGAAAGTAAAAATTCAGCCTGCGAATGTTTGTGCTCGCAAAACTCGAAAAGTAGTCGGTCGATTTTGATGCGTTTTTCACTATCAGTTAGAGAATTTCTTCTGGAAGATTTATATGCATTACATTTTAGAAATAGACCCCCTTAAGGGGAGAAATGGAGAAAACCTAATAAAAAAATTGGTAATTTTGTAATAGTTGTTATGACAACTGAATACATGTGGAAGCAAGTTAACTACAAAAACATTTTAACAAGAGTGAAATTATTGTATTTATTTTTCTGAAAAACTGTGGTTGCATAAGTAATAAAACCACATTTATAATAGTACTCGCCTTACAATAAAAAAATAATCTTCCCTTTCATTCCAAATAGCCGGCAAAGTATTGTATAATATTTTACATTATCTGATATAATAATATTTAGATTTTATTATCTGACATCATATAATATTTAGATTTTATTATCTGGCATCATATAATATTTAGATTTTCATTATATTATTTAATATGATCAATATATAGATCAGAAGCATATTAGACAGATAATGGTAACTGAAGGTAATAGATTTAGGAAGAACATGAGGAAAAAGGAGTGAGGTCACAACGAGAAAATAAGGGAAATAGAAGAGGGATTAGTAGAAGTAACAAAGATCAAACAGATAAAATTAAATCTAGTAGATAGAATTGTTCGAGAGACATCTTGGAACTTTTGGAGGAATATAGTTTCGTGTTCTATCTCTTGTGTTCTGGAGCATCATCTCTTATTAAAATCCAGCAGTAATCGCCCAACATAAATGGGTTACAGCGTCCCTGGTATTTTGTATCTATCGTCCTGATGTTTTGGTGAAACCTATATCTACATCAACACCTACACCAACTAAATATTAGATTGCAGGAATATGTCGTCTCTTTTTCACCCCTACAATCCACCCCCTTTAACAAAAAAAAAAAACAGTACGTGATACAGTAATTAGCTAATCATTTTCGGATTTTAGGACTACAAAATACTTTATATGCACCTATTGTCATCAATGTTTTAAATATGTTGACCAGTATTTAGTTAATGAAACGCATAAATTATTGTATTGTATATTAATATCTTCCAGCCCGTAATCATTGCTTCATATTATATTATGTTATTTCTTGTTTTTCAAAAGATATTTATAAAGTATCACCTACATCGTGAATGTAATCTGATGATATTTGTATACATTATTTTCTTATCTAATTGCACTCTTAAAATCTAAATTGTCATTCCACGTGAAAATTACTTGAGGTATGCATTAACCTACATGCATAAATCCATTAAGAAGGAATAGCAAATAAAACAAAACAAAAAAATATAAAAACTATAAATATAAGTTATATCTCATCAACTATATACCTCTGTTTATTTTTCTTATTTTTATCTTTTCCCCTTTTATTTGAAGCTAACTCTATGTATTATTCTTGTATCTTGTTTTGCTTAGCCCTGATGAGGGCTACAACTTAAGGCGAAACGTCGGAACACATTAAAGTAGTATTTTAGCTTACTCTGCTCTTTATTTTCAGACCGCACCTCAGCCTTCTCTATGATTAATACGGTCTGTGGTTAGTAAGGATTCCTTCAAATCTAAAATACTTATCCTAAATCTGATACTGATTCATCCATGACATTCATCCTCAGAAGCCGTTCCTTGGAGAAGAAATCCCACAGGAATGTGTTAGAATTCAGTAAATTTAAAATGGTCGAATAGAGAGTAAGTTCTTGACTCTCTCCAAAATTGTCGGATATGATGTAGGGACCGGCAGGATGGATCTAGGCAAGAGTAGAAAAACCCAATATTTCGCTATGAGAATAAAAAAATTGCAACAGTATTCAAAACTACTCATGGCTCGCCTCTTTTACTAGTAGACATGTACGCCGCAATTAAAAATTAAAATAGCCCTATAAAATAAATACTATCTATTTCTATCTATTTTATAAACTGCTTTCTGAGTCAACTTAGCATGTTACAGTAATACTTGAGAACACCTTCATGTAGTTGGTTTGTCAAATTTTAGTTTGCTAGAATTATAATTGATTTTATTTAGCTGAGAAGCTTCATTACTTTACTAATCAATATTTTTATCAAATGACACCATTTTTTCATCTGAATTCTATTAGTGTAATCTGGTTAAACGGAAGGCCAAAAATTAGCGATTTAAAAATCAATATTACAGTATTAAACTTTTTTTATGTAATCCTTAACGATAGATACCCTTGTTTTTTTATTGTTGTTTTTATACTTTCTTACGGATTTTATAAAAATAAATTCTTTAGGCCAAAAATGCTTTAAAGCTAGCATACTTGATAAGGCACTTTGCTGTTCAACCTTTAAGAAGCAATAAAATATGCTTGCAAATGTATATTTTTATTTTTTATGGTTACGTAATGGATTCAGACATTAATATTAATTTAACTGCAACTTTGGTTAATCATCAGAAATAAACAACGTATTTAGTTCAAGTCATTAGTTTTTTTAATATTTGAAAAGTATCAAGCATTTAAAAATGACAAACATTTACAAGAGGGGCCACTTCAGATAGCGGGCGGGGTCCCGGGCAAGGATAGCATTGGTTATATATTTACTTAATTGTGTAATTATGCTACTGTATTAAAATCCTGTACTTACCATCTGATTCCATAACGTTATCGACACATCTTTTACACAGATAACTTGTTTACTTCAATTAATTATCAAATGTAATTAACTTGAGAAAATCGTGTCCATGACGACCACATTTCCATATAATATGGAGAACATAATTAACTTTTCATGGGAAGAAGCTTCTGCCAGCGGTTGAGTCGGGAACCGAATTGGGACATTCACTTTAGCACCTTATCTCCGTTCCGTAGAACTCTTTTTACACCTTCCCTTCTACTAATTCCCTTCCGATTCCTCACTAAACTTGATTATGTTAGCAAGGTAAACTAATGAATATATTCATACAACTTCAATCTCGAAGTGGATCTCTAAAATTCATTTTAAACAACATTTTTCGACAACTATAGGTAATAACAAAACAATACTGGGAAAGACTTTTCGTATCTTTATTTTCAAGATTTCGGTGTGTATCAAATTTACAACTTAGTTTTATGACGGTAACGCAATGGAGTTTATTTTTAACTTTTTTTTTAACGGTATCAATCAATTTAAATTAACAATTAATGGACCAATATTAACTCAATTTCATATGTACAACGCTTATGCAACAAATACAGATCAATCAATAAACGAAAATGTTTTTCCTTTGATAGCCACTCGAAGAACAAGGACATCTAAGTGCCATTTTTTAAAATGAAAATGCTCCTTAAAAGACCATCTTTATATAGGACAAATTTCACAACGAAAATATGATAAAACATATCGAAATAAAATGAACAATAAAGACAAAACGACTCCCGAAGATTAAAGCTAAAGACGAGGTCCAATTGCCCTGAAGGAGTAATGGCAGAATTCATAATTCAAGAAGTGGAAGAAGAACAAATCCTATTACGTGACGGAAATTAAAAGTACACCAGACCGCTACCGCCTACTCAAGCATCTTAGTCACCTTAAAACTTCAAAGATAACGAGAAAGGTTTAATCCTCAGACCAATTGAGTTTTAATGAAATGGTTATTACGGCGAGATTTTGACGTCAATTGAAATATTTTATCAAATTTTCATCAAGACTTTTTACGCTATAACGTAAATAAAAAATACCCACGCACGTTAACATGTACAGAAGTACCTTAAAATAGTTGTTGGTATAATAGTTTTCATAAAATACTCATTTCGATTTAAACATTAGAAAAAGAACCCGGAAATATAATAATTTTCTTTAAGATTTTTATTTAATACTTTGTGTCATAAATTTAAAAATAAAGCTCTATGGTTCCAAATCCAAAATAGTGCGACTTAATAAAATTCTATATGAAATAGAATGAAATGTATTATTCTGTTTTTTTTTTTTTTTACTGTTTTTATTGAGAAGAATAAATTTTGCCGCAATAAACGTAATAGATATTTGAACTATTCATAACGAAAATTAATAAACGGAAAGAAAAAGAATGAAGAATTGAAATTAAATAAATCGACGTCGTTATTTGAAAAAGGCTTAAGCTCCAAAAATTCGAAATTTGGATTTCAATTAATTTTGGGACTTACACACCACCTCTAACGATTCTAGCTCACGATACATCGAAAAAAAATTGGTAATGGTCTAAAAATCTAATATTGATGACGTAAGCACCAAATACTAATGACTATCAGTCGTCACTATGGCTCCAACCAGGGCTGGAATCCTTTAAAATATATTGTAATAAAGGTTTTTCCAGGTTCATAAACTCCTACTCTATACAATAAAGAATAAAATTTAAAAAAATATATTGTTATTTGAGAAAAAATCGTTTCATGTGTGTCCTGTAAAGTTTGCTAAACGGTGCTTACTTACGCCATTTTCAAAAAACGACGAAAACATCTTAACCAAATTCATATCTGTGTATCTCGATTTGGAGAGGGCAAAGCAGGACAAAAGGAGATCCCAGCGCTTCTCTCCCATGACGCTGTAATTGAAAGCCAGTCAGTGGTGTTTGAGTGAAGGCGATGGAGCCGCAAAGATCATTTTATACATTATTAACTAACAATCGGTCATCGGAGAGTACAAATCGGTCATAATTTTTTTTCTCGAGGTTTCATTAAACATTAATACGATTTTTAGGGTTCTTTTAATTAAAAAAAAGTGATTTTTATGATCTCTTAACTTAACGTAAATAACTCTTCAGGGTCAGATTCGATATGCACAAACCTTCAAATAGACACAAGATAGTACCATTATTAATGCTTTTGGATTTTTTATAATAAAAAATAAATATAATTTTTTTTTAGTGTCTCAAAACAGTAATGCATTATAAAATTTCAGAACCGAATTTAAAGAAAATTCTATTGCTTTTAACAATATAGTAATTTCAAGACCATATAAGTTTGTGGAACAAAAATACTTACATAGAGTTAACTAAACACATCGGAGTAATATATAAATATCATACTTTGCATTTAATTATTGATTATAAATCCTTTTTGTATAAAACAAAATAATAATTGAAAAAAAAAACATAAAAATTTATTAGGAAAAATGTATAATGGCAATTATCAAATTTCAAAATTTAAATAAGCAAACTAAAAACTTCGAAATTATGTATAAATATAAATTTCATCAAATTCAGTCTTGAGTTATGGAAAAACCTAAGTTAAAACTAAAGTTAAGGGGTTCAAAATAAAATATTTCAACGTGATTCGGCAGTAGTTGACTGTACAAAGCGAAATTGAGGTTTTAGGAAAACAACAAGAGGTCGGTGAAAAAGTAAGTGGGAAAATAATATTGTCTTTAAGTCTGATCTAGTGTGTTCTCTTTTGAAAATACAGTAGAGTTTAATGGATGCAAATAAGTATGTATCTAACTTACTACCTACATAGCACTAAGCGATAGGATATTAAAAGCTATTTTCTTTATAATTTTTGTATTTACTATATATATGTACCCATTTCATGATATTCGTGTGGCGACACAGTTCGGCACCGTCCGAACAAGTAGTGCCACCTTTGGATGCTAAATCTCGAAACGATATATTAAATATTAAATACTTGTTCTGTCAATTATAAAGCAACTAATTGCATTCAAAACAATGATCATTTCTCATTGAGCGAGAAACAATATGCATATACCAATCTTGTAAATATCTATATAATAAAATCCTTAAGTTAGGCCATACACATTGATTTTCGATTCAACATCGCGTCGAAAGTCGAATGGTGTGGAAACAGTTTTCCCCGGTCTACACCGTTCGAATTTCGATTCGAAATCACAAAATATACATGCTCCCTTACTCGTCCATCATGTCGAATGGAGAGTCGAACAAATGCATCCGACTGTGCCCGTCGTTTAGACCCGGTAAACCATCACAATCGTTCGCGGGTACTGCATAGCTTGCCCCGTGTATATTTTAAAGTCAATCGATAGAAAATTTATTAATATCTCATAGTGAATGTAGAGAATACCATCAGTTATGAATGAAAGTTAGCAGTATATAACTTTATTTTAGAGGAGGCTATAAATATATAAGACTAAATAAATATAATGTTTTGTGTTTTCGCAGTGATCTGTTCTTGGGACCCTGCCCTTAGTTGTTCATAAAAGTAGCAACGAAGGCTTAGGCCTATCAAGTTATGTTGAAAACGTTGTAAATAGATTATAAACTCTTCTTCTTTTGCGTCACCCTATACTGTCATTCAGCTCAGGTGAGCGTCTAGCCAGGATTGCCACTACTCTCTGATTCTTGGCAGATTCCTGGCTTGCCGGAGATTTTTTCTCCTCTTTTTGCAGAAATGGTCAATAAATTTCAGGTACGACATCCTTGGTCGGCCTCGGGGTCTTCTAGCGTCAGAGGCATAGCCTTTAGTGGATCCTTGGTCGGCCTCGGGGTCTTCTAGCGTCAGAGGCACAGTCTTCAGTGGAGCTCGGTGCGCCTCCATCCTGATTATTTATCTGAACCACTTCAGCTGGCGCTCCTCTAGGCCCTCCGTCATCGAGGGGATTTTTATGTTTTATGTTTATGAGTTTTGTGTCTCTGCTCATTTCTCGCTTCCCAATCACAGTATTGCATATCCCAGACCCATCCATAACTTTTCCAAGGTAGGTAAAATCCGCCATCTCTACTCCGTTACAGTACTCCTGAACATCTTCAAGTACCCTTGTTACCTCTTGCTCTTAAGAGTGCCGATAAGGATACCTTTTTAACCACCATTCCATCACTATCTGCTACAACTTCTCCACGGAATCGCAATGAATACAGTATCGTCTGCATACAGAAGAAACTGTACCACCACAGGAAGTAGATTTCTTAATAATTATTGATTATTATTTGATAACTTAACAAATAGTAAACCAATTCGCCAGAACTTTGGATCATTTCTAGTATACCGATTTATTCTATCTTCCACATTAGTAATGTCAGTCTTGAGAAGAGCGGTTTTATTGTCAAATTTTAAAATCTCTCTGAATCAAGGACAATACTTACTCGATATAAAGAAATTCATCACACTATTTTGATAAAGGACAAAGGAAGATATTTTATTTTTTATGAATTAATATCGTTATTAGTCTCTATCTTTTTATTTATATTTTTTTCTGTACCTGTTTTGGTATGTTTGTATGCGCGCTTAAAATTTAAACATCGACTATCTTTTTAATTTTTGAAATTGTATAAAGATTGTGGGAGAAACGAGAGTACAGTAGAAAAAACAACAAAAGTTTGTAAAGTAGTATAATGCATACAAAAAATTGGAAAAATTGGAAAGAAAATGAAAATGTATTTAAATATATAATGTCTGATTAAAGATTGTACGCTGTGGCATGTAGGAACCCAGTATATATTTGGGCAACACTGGTAGTAAATAAAGTATTTCTCTCTCTCGCAGACAACATGAATAAACTAAATCATAACCAAATAAACAAATAGAATGACGAAAGAAATAATGTAAACTAAAAATAATGTTAAATAAAATTAAGTAAACATCTTAAACACCTAATACATGTTCAAGATATTTACATTCATCTGGGAATCATGGTGATAAGTAACATTCTGATGAAATAAGAAGAATTTGTTTGTAATAAGGCCTAAAAAAAATGGAATATTGTGGTCATGGTTTAGGATATTGTTTTTTATATTTTATGGAGCACTGAGATATCACTATTAACAAAAAACATATTACTCACGTATCCTTAAAGTTACATCGTAATATGTACAGTAGCTACGAAGAACAAGAGGTCCCTACAGATATGAGCGATGACAACGATTGAAAACCGCTATTTGGACTAAGGCGACTACAAGACGTGTATTCATTTCCTTGAAGACATCAATTATTTAACAAACAATCTCGGGATGGTAATACATATTACGGATAGTTGAACGATATACGGGTAAGCGTGACATTAAAACACAAAGCTAATACAACATAAATTAATCCTTATGCTCTCCAGGAGCCAGCATTATATGGTCGGGTTTATGATCCTTTAATAGCTGGGAGAGAGAGAAAGGGGAGGAGGGTCGCCCCTCGCAACACCTGCTCTGCCCCTAATGCACCCCTCAACCCATATTTGTAATGAGTTATATTTATGTGAAAATACACACGTGGATAGGAAGCCAGCCGCACAAGAACTTGAGATAATTAAACCATGTTTATAATCAATGCAAGTACCTATATAAAGAAGAACATTGTCATCTGTGACAACACGAAGTAACGTCACTTGGAACAGAATTTAAAATAATTTAATGAATTTTAATTCTACATAAATTAAATTAAGCAACATTAATTTAACGATGACTGCAGTTAATAAAAATCTACAAGCGAAAGTGCGAACTTAATATCAATAATACTTTCAAAAACTGTGACTCCGATAACATAGTAGTAGACGTCAATATAAAAAAAAATCCTAAAAATTAAAATAAATCTATGTGTGAGCGCGCGATCTCAAAATAGCTAATATTTTTTAAAACGACGTCACCGATAACATAATAATGGACCGGTAATAAATCTATTGTTGTACTCAATTAAAAGTCCTCAATGACTGTCTAAAGTACGCAAAGTAAAATAATTTTGAGTAAATCGAGAAAAAAGAAAATAATAACGAGACCAGAGTATCTTTCGTGGCCGTCAATCAACTGAAGTGCTGAATAAAATACTCATTACTCGTTACTTTTCACAACAAGTAATTTTGACCATATTTTTTATTATCCAATACTTAATATCATAAAAGTTATTCTTTATTTAATTTATGTAAAAATATTTTATTGTAAGTTGAAACCGTTGTTTGTGTATTTTGTATGCTAAATTTTAACCTCACTTACAAGACATTTGAAAAATTTCTACAGCAGTAAGATAGACGTTACAGGGCTGAAGTAATAATGCTTTTATTCGGCTCCTCGGTTTAAGGGCCATCAGGAGCGACTGTTTTATTACACGCCCCTCAGCAGTAGGATCACCAAGTGTCCTTGTTTCTCTCTTGGCAAAGGACATATTCTTCAAGAGGTTCATTACCTCGTAAAAGGACATCATAAAAAACCCACGGCATAAGAAACAAGTTAGAAGCTCTCTTGAAGACGAATTCAACCAACAATCTAGCTTTTTTGTTACACGAATGTTAAGGAAATTGTAAACGAATTGAGATTCCCACTGATTCCACCAATATAAACATTTAATGATACCAATTTGGTGGTTAGGATAAACACTTTAAATAAAAAACACAAGCTCAACGAATAAAAAAAGATCGGTACTCAAAATATCAAAAAATGTATTCATACTTTAATTAAAACCAGACGGATCTTCCAGAAAGTATCCTAAATCAGTTATACTGATTTTATTATTTTATTCATTATAATATTTTCTATTTAAATTTGACTTTATTTTTGCCTATACTTAATAACTTCATTATTAATTTAAAATATGTGATGTGGACACCACATGACCTCCTTATACGCCGATTAAATCATACATCGATGATTCAAAAAGTGATTCTGGATTGGGTTACTAGTTTCCGTAAATAACAGTATTCAAAAACGACATTCGGCGTCGCGACGTCTACTGACGTCGGTTACTTGTGACGGTGCTCTGAGTCGTAATTCTGAATGGGGCAGACTCAGAATTTTATTTTCTGAAACATTTATTTTATTATAAGATTATCGAGAATACAAAGGGATGGGCGTGTAGACAGAATGGATGGTGACTCACCAACTAAGAAAATAATATTGGGGTATGTGGACGGAAAAAGAAACAGAGGGCGCCCACGATTGAGATGGGCAGACGAGGTGGAAGCAGATGCCCAGAAACTTCTGGAAACAAGAGCTTGGGATATCCTTGCGCAAGACAGAGAGGAGTGGAGGCAACATCTTGATGCGGCGAAGACCTGAACCAGGCGTAGTGCCTCTGATGACGATGAAACATTTAATTGACACTTTAATTGCTAAAATTGACCAATTAAATATTAAAATGCACTTTGAAATTATAAAGTACTATAAAGTAAAGTACTACTTCCGGTTACTGTATATTATCCCAATAGTATACAAGTTTTTAATATTAAATTTGAAAAGAATTCGATTAAATGTAGCCATCTTTTTTTTTTCACCGAATTCTATCTTGAGCCAGTCCAACTTCCGATTGGTATTTGGCAGCCGAAATTTAATCCTTTATTTACAATGGTATAAATCTCTCTAATACCAAATTAAAAAAGAATACGATTATTTTAAAACATATTTTTTTACTAAAATTTATGCAGAGCTACAAATGAAGTACCACTTCCGGTTGGTCAATTATAAACAAAATCTAATCAGCTCGTCCCATAAAGGAAAGAAACTTAAATAAACAATTTCACACCATTTGATGTATTAGTATTTGAGCTAGAGTGTATATGACATCCGCAAATCCAAACCCACAACCAACCAACCAAATTTTAACAAAAATCTATTATGTTATTTATATTGATATTGCAAATTGGAAATTTTCATATATAAATCACATATGGAAATCATATTATATATTAATATGATTTTTAATTGATAAATCTAGTTTGACCTTGAAGTACGAGGTGCACCAAAAAACGAGGTGCACAACTAGATGTTAAAACAATCCAAAATACAAAATTTCGACTTTCTATAGCTAACCGCTTTTGGGTTATGCGATATTAATACGGACGAACGTAAGATGGCGCGACGAAACTAGTCAAACTGATTCAAGGATGGTCAAAATGGATACTTCCATTGAAATCTGAAAACGGAAAATTTTCGCGATTACAATACCTACTTCCTTTACTATGTACAAGAAAGTAAAAATGAACAAAAATCGTGATTTGAATTTTTATGTTCTAAATTCTCGATATGGCCCACTGTGCGACGGTGAGAGCAGGATAGCTTAGGGGGTAAGGCACTTTTTTATAATTTTATTTTATCAATGCTTAATATCCACTTTTCTAAGCTATGATTAAATGAATAAAACTAGTTATTCTTTATATTCTACGTAGTAGCAAACAAGTGTAGTTCGCGTTTTTTTAGTATGACGATAACCCTATTCATGTTCCAACGCGGTAGGATATTAGGAGGCAGAAATGCTTGTAGAACGATCGCAGAAGCCTAACAAACAACAAACATCCTACACGCTCAATGTAGTTAGTTCTACACCCTCATACACAGTTCAACGGTAGTTCGACATCTAGGACCGTGAATGGTTGGCTTTATGTGATGTATATATTATTATATTTTAATACAGGCGCAACCATTCCTGTGGTGTATTACAGAATATCAATGACCCTAAATTACTTTAATAAAATTTCAGTCAAATTAAAATCCATCATTTGACTAAATCAGCAAACTTAACCGCATTAAACGTTTAAAGGAGAGAAGGTAGTATCTTTATTAACTTTTTCTTTTAATTATTTTTACTTTCCCTTACCTATATACGAAGTATAAAGTAAGGGGAAGTATTGCGATCGTGAAAATTTTCGAATTCGAGTTTTCAACGGAAATACATGTTTTAAGGTCCCCGAGTCCAAATGACCAAGTCTCGCAAAATGGTCTGTGTGTCTGTGTGTATGTGATCAGTCTAGCTCAAAAACGAAAAGCTGTACGATACTGAAATTACATATTTAAGGATAGCACATGCATGTGATGTTACAGCAACATTTTCGTCAAAATCGATTAACCGGAAGTGCCACTTTATATAATCGATTTTACACATTTTTACAATTTTCTCGAAAATGGCTCTAACGATTTTGATTAAACTTGCCTAAATTATTCTTCATAAAGGCCTTTAACTTTTCATATATCACCGAGGAATTGCAGGGAAAAAAGTTATGATGAAAAGAATATTTTATTTGCGCATAGCTTAAAAAGTATGCATTTTACGGTAATTTATCTATAGACTTTTAGGAAAGGCAATTAAATCATCTAAAAAAGAATAAAAGAATCATCAAAATCGGACCAATAATAGCAAAGATACAGCGCATCGGACTAACCGGAAATGGTAATTATATCATGGATATTAGAATTGTTTACAATTTTCTCGAAAACGGCTCTAACGATTTTGATGAAACTTGCCTAAATTATTCTTCATAAAGACCTTTTCATATATATGGTACATCACCGAGGAATTGCAGGGAAAAAAGTTATGATGAAAAGAATATTTTATTTAGGCATAACTTCAAAAGCGTGCAATTTATGGTAAATCATCTATTGACTTGTATGAAAGGTAATTAAATTATCTAAAAAACAATTAAAGAATCATCAAAATCGGACCAATAGTAGCAAAGATACAGCGCATCGGACTAACCGGAAATGGTAATTATATCATGGATATTAGAATTGTTTACAATTTTCTCGAAAACGGCTCTAACGATTTTGATGAAACTTGCCTAAATTATTCTTCATAAAGACCTTTTCATGTATATGGTACATCACCGAGGAATTGCAGGGAAAAAAGTTATGATGAAAAGAATATTTTATTTACGCATAACTTCAAAAGCGTGCAATTTATGGTAAATCATCTATAGACTTGTATGAGAGATAATTAAATTATCTAAAAAACAATAAAAGAATCATCAAAATCGGACCAATAATAGCAAAGATGCAGCTCATCGGACTAACCGAAAATAGCTATTATATCATGGATTATACACTTTTTTATATTTTTCTCAAAAACGGCTCTAACGATTTTGATGAAACTTGCCAAAATTATTCTTCATAAAGGCCTTTAACTTTTCATTTATGTAGTAAATCACCGAGAAAATGCGGGAAAAAAAGTTATGAAGAAAAGAATATTTTATTTTCGCATGGCTTAAAAAATATGCAATTTATAGTAAATTATGTACAGAATTATATGAAAGGAATTATACGGAAATTAAAGTATCTAAAAAAAAAAATTATCAAAATCGGACAAGTATTAGTAAAGATTTATGAGGAGCATAAAATAGATAGATAACCAAGCGTATCCGAAAGGAGATAGAAGCGACCAAACCTCCTCCCACCAATACGCCAATCTGTTGCAAACAATACGCTCTGTAACAAAGTAATTTAAGAATACAAAAACGGAAATTAATTTAATAATTTCTACTTTTGCATTATTTAATGGAAAGAAAATGTTTCCATAGAAACTAAACCAGCAACTTTTAACATATATATTTGCAACTTGACAAAGTTAAGATATAGAGGTAGTGTACAGAATTGTTGTACTAAAATTGTTTTAAAAACTATTTTATTATACTTAAGTGGGAGAAGAATTGAATGCTGCTGAGTTTATTTCAAGTATTGTTTATGTGAACTCTTTAGAATTATATTAAAAAGATAATTATTATAGGGCGGTAAGGGAAAGTTGTGTGATGCGCGCACCGCACCAGATTTTTTTTTATTTGGGTTTAACATTCTTACCAACTCCTATTAAGACAGACAGGTCGAATTAATACTGATGTCAAAAACAAGTTCTGACATACCTGGATTTTGAACCAACGGATTACAGAGTTTCTATTGGCAGATGATGCAGTCTTTCTCCACGTTATTAATTACACAGGAGAGAACTGATACTACATTAGTGCCCGCTTCTAGGAGAAATTGAAATAGCGATATTTCCGTAAATAAAAACGAATTAAAAAGAAAATTAGAAATTTTGGACTTGTTCTCGCATTATGGTATTTAATTATAATACGACTTTTTTTTCTAATATACAATCCTTATTGGTTTATCAAATGATGTACAATAACTTCGAATGGCAGGCAAAAGCAAGTAAGACATACATATATTAACCCAAGCTAAAATCAGAAAATATTATTCAATCAAGCAATTAAATGAAATGGTTTTGAGTCATATCGAAGACCGAAAATTTCTTTTGGTTTTTAGAATGTGTTGATCACAGACGTTCAAGTAAATAGAAATTGAAATAAGATTGATGTTCATTTCTACCAGTTCTCTGATGTTCGAGAGAGATGTACTACTAGTCGTCTACTCTATTTTTAATCTAGAAGATGCAAGAGATGGGTACGATCTTACGGCGCATTAAACAAATTTTTCAACAGTTTGCATAGGTGATATTTGTGAAAGCCTGCTTTCACATCACGCTGTCAATCACGCAAATGGAAAAGAAATAGATATGGTGGATTACAAAAACCACTTTCACGATGCTGTGAATTAGATGGCATTTTGAACAACATTCATTGCAATGCCGAATTAGTTGAACATTCGCATTCGGATGCACTGACGTTTATAAGAAAATAAATTAGTAAAATTTATTTTTTAAGCCAAGAGTTCAGCAGAAAACTGAAAAATCTTGATGTTAATTTAATTATAGTACAGTGCATAGTATGAAATGAATTAATGTACGGCCATAAGGATTCGTAAAAAAGCTATTTTATTGAAAGATGTAACTTAGCCAAACACACGCCATGAAATACATAGATACATAAGATAGAGAAAGCAGGAAAAGCAATTCATTCAATTGCCTTTAGCAAAATTGAAATATATTTTAATTTTTTTCAGATTACATAAATAAATGCCGATTTAATACTACCAGTAAACTGAGGTCGAAACATCGGCTTGTATAAAAAATGCTGACTGATTTCCTGATTACACATCATCCATGATATACCTCCTGCAGTCAATGGTCTATCACCAATAGTCTTTATTAATAATCATACATTTTAAATAATTGTTACAATATTTTATTTTGGTTTATTCTACGATGGAGCCTGGAATTAGCAGTAAATCAATATTTAAAACAGAAAAGACAACAAAAAAGTAATATTATTTTATTATTGAAAAATAACTATTTTAATTACATTAATGACTTTTGAAAAAAAAATCGGCCTATTGTTTCGATATTTTTTTCGTTTATTAGATAATTGATATTAAATGCTAATTTCAAGTAGGTAGTTTAAATTTTTGAAATAAAATTGCTGTCTATTTATTTTTAGATATTTATTATTTTTTATTTATTTAGTGGGGAGAGGGTGGATTTCATCGATTTGGCAATCGTTTACTAGATTTTCAAAGGCGCTATTTCCGAATTCGCTATCGGATTTCCAATCGCGCATGCGCATTTCGCTTTTACGTTGCTAAGATTTCTATGATAAAGGGATCGTTTATTAGGTTTTCGAGGGTTCTGATTTCATTTTTTTACTTGGGTTTTGGTTCGCGCATGCGCTTTTTGCATTTCCGTTACTGTTTGAGTTTTCTATGATATAGAAATCGCTAGTTCGCCAAGAACATCCATATTGGGTAAACTAGTAGATACTATACTGAGAGTAGATACAGGGCTTCAAACACAAACGTAATTTTGTGTAGTAAAATGGCTTTATAGATTTTGATCCCATTCGAGATAGAAATTATTATTATTTTTTGTTTTCGATGACTTTTTTAATATCATGGTTTTTTAGTGTGCTGAATTCAAATCTGCGATCATTTTTTTGTGTGAAATAATCTATGAGGCTAGTTTATTTAATAATTCAAACACTTTTTTTAATTATTTGTCCAAAAATCAATTATTTTTTGTCAATTATTTTTTGTTTATGTTCATATTTTTCTGTCAATGTACTCTAATATACAAATCTTTAGCTGAAAAAATCATGTAGATATCATTCTTCAAACACAAGATATAAAATAAAGCATTTTCAGCATGTTTCATTTTTTTCTCACCTAAGGCTCATTGGACGAAACGGAAGGAGAAGGATATGGGTCAACTATTTTTGAAAGTAGAATTACCAAAAAAATTTTGATAAAAATCGGCGATGGGCAAATCGTGCACTCCCTTCGTCAGTCAAAATTATGTGGTAGTAACAGCCTATACCATGAAGTAACATTAACAGGGTGCCTACCGGATCTTCTACATAATTATTAGTTATTAGAAAGAAAAAGGCCATTCGGTCACCATGCTTTTTATTTCACATTATATCAACGTTTCGGCCATCTCGGGCCATTCTCAAGTCTGACAAAACATTTTTGTTTAGTCGATATTTATTAACATTATAAATATTTTTTCTGATATAATTATTAAAAACATTTATTTAAATTGAAAATAATTATCATGTAGAACTTACTTCTTTTAATGTAATGTAAAAACAAAACGTCATTTTTTTATAATATCTTCTTATAGTAAAATATTACAACGCCATTAATCTATTTACAACGGTTAGAATGCTACAACATGCACATACGCAATCCAAAATCCGATTCAAGAAATAAAATCCTCGATGATCCAATAAATGATTTCTTTATCATAGAAATAATCCTAAATCCAATTAAAAATACGGAAACAGAACTCTTGAAAACCTTATAGACGAACTCTATAGAATAGAAAACTCTATAGCAACGGAATGCAAAACGTGCATGCCCATTCCAAAATCGAACTTAAAAAATGGAATCAGAACCCTCGATAACCTAATAAACGATCCCTTTATCATAAAAATCTTCAAAAGCAACGGAAAAGCGAAATGCGCATGCGCAATTCTAAATCCATTTCAAGAAATTGAATCAGAACCCTTGAAAACATAATAAGCGATCCCTATTTCATAGAAATCTTCAATAGCAACGGGCATTGATGCTAATGCGCATGCGCGATCGGAAATCCGATAGTGAATTCGAAAATAGCGCCCTCGAAAGCCTAATAAACGATCACCAAATCGATGAAATCCACCCTTCCTCCACGAAATAAATAAAAAATAATAAATATCTAAAAATAAATAGATAACAATTTTATTGCAAAAAATTTGAACTAGATTATTAGACTATTAGATTATCTAATAAACGAAAAAAATATCGAAAGAATATGCCAAATTTTTTTTCAAAAGTCATCAATGTCATCTCATAAGATGTTAAGTTTTTTATTTTTCATGTTTTAAATAGAGTGTTTGAGTCGTGAAAAGTAAATATATAAGAACTTAGAAGCATTGCGAGGTAAGTATGAACGAAAATATGAACTAAATATGAAAAATTGAGTAAATATGAACGAACCCCCATCGACTTCGGCTGACAATTAATATCGACAAATAATAATTTCCAAATTCAGGAGGGAGGCTGGGGCTTAGTTACAGGTCGCAAACGCCTCCCTGAAGTCGCAGGAGAAGATATTAGTCGATATAAACGGCCAACCATCAATGTGCCTGTCATTCCATCACATAACAGGTTTGAAATTAAAGCCAATTTTAATACTGGACCAGAACAGCTACAGAAATATAAAACAACTACATCCAAGCCACCACCGATATTCGCAAACGAAGGGAAAAACTACCCAGTAATATGTATTGATATTGTTAAATATTATCGTTATTTAATTTAACCAGACCAGGTGCGAACAAAAGAAATAAGGGACTAGCAGGTAGAGAAGGGTAACTGACAGGCGATTACAGATGTCACCACATAAGTGATAAGGGATAAGTTAATTTAAAAACCCTACTGAGAAGTTAACACTGTAACAATGCCAAAAGCTGGAACATCTAATCAATTTTAAGAACTGTTCCTCTTAGGCTTTATTTCATATTAATTTTCTTTACTATACGCGCGTATCGATCGAAGAACCACGCAAAAAGATGATATTATGTGGATATTTATATATTAATTATTTTTATATTAGATAATATTATGTGGATATCTTCAGATAGAAAGATTGAAGCAATAATTAAAAACAGTAAAAACTTTTCTACTCTACAAACGTTTTTGGAATCTAGCTGTGAGGAATTTAATTTTTTTTTTTTTTTCGATTAAGAGTAATTTCATTATAATGTTTTACTTTAGCATATTTTTGTTCTTAAATTTTATAAAGATAAAATATTTGGGATTGATTTTTTTTTTTATTAATATTTTTATAAAAATACTTTACGTTGCATTTTTATTACAAACTTTGGTTTCTATTCTAAGGATATTCCTATATCCTTTTTTAAAATTTCTATATTAATTTTAATTGGTAAGTAGTAAACAAAGTCAGTGCATCCGATGCCATCAGTGTGCTTGACCGTGGGTTCTTGGTCTATCCTTCTGTGGAATAATAACGGACTACTTCAACATAAAACCGAACTTGACATCTACTTACATGAAAAACGAACAGACGTGGCTTTGATAACTGAAATACATCTAACATCTCGTAACAAGATATATATATTCCTGACTACACCATTTATAGAACTGACCACCCAGATATACACTTCACATATTGGAACAACCATCATCATAAAAACATCACTCCATACACTAACCAAGTAAACCACATATCCAAGCCACTGCCAACACAATAACGTTAGCAGCGGTATACTGCCCTCCTCGGTATGCAATTACACCTGTTATGTATAGCAATTTCTTTGAAAAACTGGGAAGATGCTTTATTGCTGGGGGTGACTACAATGCTAAGCATCAGGTATGGGGGTCATGATTATGTACCCCAAACTTTCAGTGACCATAATATCGCCAAATACACCGACTTAAGTCACCAGACCTACTAGATTTCTTCGTTACCAAAGGACTGCAGGCCATACCTCACACCATCAGATCTATGCTCTGGCCATTCCCTTATACACCTAGTCCTCTTCGACGAACCATGCCAACAAGAAAAACGTCCCACCCTTACTGAAGGAAAAATAGACTGGGATCTCTACCAGGCAAATTTAACTCAAAAGCTCTCAGTTCCTATCTCAATGAAAACTGAAAAAGAAATCGAGGATGCTATTGAAGTTTTGACGAAGAGTATACAGGAATCTGCCTGGACATCATCAATACCAAGAAATAAAAGAAGTACCCAGCCAAGCTATCCTCAGTATATAAGGGATCTGATCAGAGCCAAGAGAAGAGCTCGTAAGGTATGGCAGTCTAACAGACTACCATCAGATAAACAGACATAACCGAATAAATAATGAACTAAAAAGACAAATAAACAAATTTAAACGGATGAACTACGATATATTTTTGGAGAATCTCAATACTGACGGGGGAAGTTTATGGAGACATACAAAGTGATTGCTTAGGCATCGCGAGATGTCAGCGCCACTTCGGAAAGAAGATGGATCTTGGGCCTTGCTCGACAGTGAAAAATCTGAACTCTTTGCCAATCATCTGTCGACAGTTTTCACACCACATACTGATTTTGAATGAACACACATTGAAAATGAAAACTGTATAGGAGACGCTAGATACAGCTTTATCTTTAACATTACCACCAGCTACTTTTAATCTGAAGCCCTTCTAGAGATCAAGAACTTACCCAAAAGGAAAGCCCTTGGATATGACCTGATCACTGCTGATCTACTCCAGCATATACCCGGAAAAGCTGTAGTCTTTCTAACAACGAACTAAAACTTTATACTCAGAACAACAAATTTCCTATTACAGTGGAAATACTCTCACATGCTGATGATTTCAAAGCCTAACAAAGATAGTAAAAATCCATCTTTGTTAGGCTCATCAGTTTGTTTCATCCATCAGTTTGCTTCCAGTTTGTTTTAAAATTTTTGAAAAACTAATTTATAAACGAATATTCGACATACTGACTGAAAAACAAATACTTTTGTACATCAATTTGGATTTCGCTCACTAAACTCTACCATACACCAACTATACAGAGCCACGGACTACATTTCATTTACACTAGAGAATAGACTATATGCTACTGGCGTATTCCTGGATGTAGCTCAAGCATTTGACATAGCATAATGGACTACTCTACAAACTCAAATCTTTTCTTCCTTCGACTTACTATCTCCTACTTCTTTCTTTTCTGTCCGACAGGTTTTTTTCTGTCCGGCAATGATCAGAGGTCTCTTCTATACATTCAATCAGGGCTGGAGTGCCTCAGGAATCAATTCTTATGCACATATGATATTCTTGTTTGCCCAAACACAGTAATAGCAACATACGCAGATGACACAGCTATTCTTACTAGACACGCAGATATATCTCAGGCTTCACTGACTATTCAGCATTACTTACTAAAACTACAAGGACTATTTTAAATAATGGAAAATAAAACTCAACGACGACAAATCTCAGCACATCACATTCACTCTTAGACACGATATCTGTCCTACAGTTTATGTAAACAATGAACACATTCAACCGACTAATGCAGTTCATTACTTAGGACTCACTTTCGACAGAACAATGACATGGGACCCACACGTGAAACAGAAACGCTTAAGCCTAAACAGAAGACTAAGACTTCTGTACTCTATCCTTCACAAACGATCGTCACTACAAATCAGACAACGACGGAATACTTATACATACCTTTTGAAACCCATATGGACCTATGCATTACAAATATTTGGGACAGAAAAAAATTCATCTATAAATACAGACTTTTCAATCAAAAACACTGAGACTAATAATACGTTCACTCTGGTACGTCAGCAACAAAACATTACACACAGATTTACATATACCTACAGTTCAAGAGCATATTCAAACCTCATACACAATATTCCATGACAAACTCCACGGACATTATATGGCACTTATACGAAATATGGCAACAATGGACAAGCCTGAACTTACCAGAAGAAGGCTGAAAAGGAGCTTTATACATATAAAGAGATCTTGTGTAAAATTCTTTAGAATCTCACATTAAAAAAGAATCTCACAAGTGCCATTGGGTACTGACCTCTCTCATGCCTGCAGTGCCAGTTATCTCCTATTTATATCACATCCGCTTATTGTCGCGATATGAGTGACAGGTGTGGATAAAAAAAATAAAGTTAAAAAAAAAATTATGACAGCTGTCATTAGTATAGCCTCTAAGCATTTAAATTCAAACTAATGTGCCGTGGGGTATTCATCAATTTGTAATAGACCATCTAGGTACTTTTATTCTGGCGAAAGTATCAAGAAACTAGGAGATAAGGACCACATTATATATTTTCAAAACTATATTATTAGATTTAATACCAAATATGTAATACGCAGCTACATTTTTTATAATATAAAAAGAATAAAATAGGAAATCAACGTAAATATAAATTCATTTCTATTCCAAAACGAACTTGAAGCTACTATCACTTTGCCAAACAAGATTTCCGATGGAATTAGTGGTTACCGTATTTTTTTTTTTTAAATTCTCCGAAATACGACCGCGTGGAGCATGGTTCCCAGGATTGTGCAAAGATAAGGTTAAACATTTGTTGTCGGCGAAGAGGGTCCTACGGGAGATAAGAGGCAATTATTTGGGACTCAATGCGGGGTGAGAATTTAAATTCTCAATCCACTAAGCGCTTCCAAGATAAAGATAATATTATCCCAACCCTCTGCTATTCCGAAAGCATAATATATGAACTTGATAAAGAATTTTTTTATTAGATTTATAATAATTATCAAGTAGAAACTGCTATGTTCCATAATAAAAAAGTAAGTACGCAGAACAATATTGATATATTGGCCATTAAGACTTTCATAATTAACCTTGTTTTTTTAATGAAAAAATTAAATTAATATTGTAATATAAATTAATATTAAAAATTATTTAAATCATTGCCGAAAGGTTTAGAACCAATCCGAGACCTGTCCAGTACGCAGTATAAATATAAATATATACATACATATATGTATTTTAGCCTCTCGGGGCAAATGTCTTTTTGGCAACACCGTATATCAGCGAGTTTTATGGCTCATACATCCATGTTACAATTTCGAAGATTAAGAAAAAAAAGTAAAGTAGTATCAGTAGTTTTCTTACTTCATTAAACTTGTTTAGGAATGAAAAAATTAAATTAATATTGAAGTAATTATTTAAAACACTGCCGAAAGGTTTAGAACCAATCCAAGATCTACCCAGCACGCAGTATATATATTTATATATACATATATATATATATATATATATATATATATATATATATATATATATATATATATATATATATATATTCTAGCTTATCGGAGCAAATGAGTCTTTTTTGTAACACCGTATATCAGCGAGTAGTACATACGTCCAAGATTCAATTTCAGATTTAGAAAAAAAAGTAAAATAGTAACAGTAGCTTTTTTTAGGGGGAAGGGGAGAGAGGAGAGGGGATCCTTCATTTTATTTTAATATGTAAGGCAATCATGTTTTTATTGCATCCACAATCAGATTATAAATATAATTTTAAATATTATCTTTAAGAATCGAGTGTTCACAAATGTTTTAATACAACGCTCCATTACAATTTGCAAATGAAAAATGCATTAATATATTTTTCTTTTCCCCCTCCAAGGAACTGAAGCCAATTGCCACGAACCCAAATAGCAGTAAAATCCAGAGGGGTAAGTATTTTCTCGTGTCCTGCGAGTACAGCACTAGGGTCGTAAATCACTTCCTCAGAACCCTACCAACTGGGACGACAAAAGATGGCATCAAATGTGAAGGCGTAATTCTCCCTCCTATTGTAGCAACTATTTCCACTCAAGAAAAAAAAAATATTATTAAGCATTCCTGAAAGATGAATAATTCGGTTAACACGAGGGTTTTGATATGTAGATTTAAAAAAGGTAAATAAAAAAAAAAATGTGAGCATCAGAGCTCCGTCACTATAGTCCTATTTTCACTAAAATAAAACAATAAGATAGAAAATAATGCACTCCCATCCCTCACCACCGACCTTCTACCCAGAGTACTTCTGATATTTTACATTTCAATTTAATATTACAACTGTATTAAAATTTATATCGACCATATAGTCAAAAATATAAAATATATTCGGATAAATAATAATTTAGTTTACAGTGAATGAACTGCATTAATCGAATGCCTTAATTTATTAAATATTTAACAAAAATATATTAAATTAAAAATTTATCAAGCATGGGAGAGGAGGATCTAGAAAAATATGTTGCATTATTTACCAATCGGATCCAATTTCCGTTCTTGCCCCGGAATCCCTAGAACCTCTCTGCCTAAGCATTAAGATAACATCTACAATCACTAACTATTGGAATTGTATTTGATACTTAGAACAACGATAATAGTCGATAATAAAATGTGTTCCAGGAAAACACGTACCTAATTCTTAGGATACCGACGTCCTTTTAATAAAGATACAGATAAACAGATTTTCAATACACCACAGGGACTATTTATTTTTTTTTCCTTCCACTATCTATTAAAAAGGACAGCATTATATAAATAACAAACTTCAATAAGGCTTAAAAATCCATGAACCACCAATGACACTGGGGTATAAGCGAGCATAATAATATATATCATAGTCTGGCCAGAGACGGCAACCAGTCAACTTCGTACCTGTACTTCTTTTTCTTTAAAACCTCATTTTAGTTATTTTATAATTTTTTTTTTTTTTGCCGCCTTCACGAACCATACAATCAATTACAAACCTACAGTAGCCAAGCACGTCAATATTCACGGTTCAGCCGAAATTAGCGAAGAAAGTTTGAATTTAACAGTGCTACGAGCTGTGGAAGAAAGTTAATCCCCAAAGGCACAGAGGATTTAAGGCCATTGACGCTCACCACAAAAATTCCCTGACTGGGAAATATCATTCCAATTGTATATAGTCATCAGACCTTCAAATACCAACAGGTAGTAAAAGGTAAAGTACATCAAGTTTATAATTTATCTAATTATTTGTTTTATTAATGTTCTTTTTTGTTTGAGGGATTGGAAAAAAAAAAAAAAAAAACACTCGAAATTTGTCACTCTCAAAATTTTGGTACCCGAAGCAAGTCCCCTCTTTCCCCACCCTAGTTCTGGCGCTAACTTAGGCGTTCATACATAACTTTTCTTATTTCTGGACAATATTATAAATACATATAAACTATTATATAATAGCAATGCACATTTTCACATTAGAAAGTTATAAAATATAAGTATTAATAAAGCATCGACTTGGGTAAAGTATAAATTCATGATAGTTTCACTTGGAATAGGATGTGTTAATATACTAAATATAATATCGGAAAAGATTCTAAGATAATATTAATTCAAAATATTGGAAAAGGATGCGAGTGCTCTTGAGTTACTGATTTCCGATAGGTAAGATGGTTGGAGTGTGGTAGGGCTCGAACAGGGCCAGATCGTGTTTGCCGAGAGCACACATGAGGCCATTAAAGCTTGTACTCTGTTTACTAACACGTGACACCTGCTTAGCACAGCCTCCCTGCTTCACGGCCAACATCTTCAGCATTCTTCACATCCTATTTTTGGGACCTAAGTCCATCAAAACAATAACTTTTTTTGCGTTTGATAATAAGTAAGTAGTAGTTGTATAATTTATTTATGAAATTTATTCGCAAAGTTATAGTAGATTATCGAGATTCACACTGGGTGAGGAAGTGATAAGGGATGGCTTGTTGTTTTTTACTACAAAATTAATTAGTTCACTTCAACCGTCAGCATACCTGAAGGGAAGAATTAACAAGAATAGGGGAAGCAAGGAAAAAGTATATTCATCGTCACAGGATCTTATTCGCCCTGAACAGTGCTGCAGCCTGACAGGAAACGGATCAAGTGTGAATTTTGTAAATGACTTGAAATAGTTTCCATAAGTCAAATTTTAATGACTGAAATCCTAATTCTGGTTAAGTTGTTCATTTATATTATTATGTTGTTAAGAATAATTGATACTTTTCATTGGTTGAGTTTTTATTACTAAAATATATTGAAATAATAATATTAGTTTTTTTTCATTTGTATTATTATTCCATTAAAAATAATCAATTGTAAAATAAACACCGCAATTCCCACATATTTGTCTTTATACTTTACGGGAAGAGTGGCCACTATGTATGCCTCCAGAAAAATATTAATAGGTGGTCATATATATTATATTGTTTTATTAATTACAAATAGTACTTTATAGTTTACTAGTAGTGTAGTATTTCATAATATGTGGATTCAAAACGTATATGCATGTGGATTCAAAACGTATATGCGGTAACATACTATCAAGAACCTTAGTTTAGAGAAAATTCAATTTCCATTAGAGTGGCCACTTTACTCCACCTTCCGCTATTACGCTACCTACTGTCCTTTGAAATGAAAAACGTCTCTTTAATTTACTTTTCACGAATACACGATCGGTTTTTCGTTCCGCTTTGAACGACATGTCGAACCGTCGCACATAGTGTATTTTGATCAAAAGTTGAATGGTTCCGTTTAAAACCACTTTGATAATTTCCTCGGCGTATTCCGTAATTCGACTAGTAACGATTAAGGTATATTTTTTATAACATGTTGGAAGGAGTGAGATTCCTCGATAGATATTACAACCAGTCCTCGGTCCCTTTTAGTGAATCGGAATCAGTAGAGATTCTATCCATTCAGATTATTTCCGAGATCTGGAAAACAAGAAGATGCCCGAAGGATGGATAGAATCTGTACTGATTCCGATTCACAAAAAGGACCTAGGACTGGTTGTAATATCTATCGAGGAATCTCACTCTTTCCAACATGTAAAAAATAATAATGACTTTATCAACCATTGATAAAATGTTCTCCTTACGGCGAATATTAGAGAAAAAATAGAATACAACGGGCTAGTTCAAAAGCTTTATATCGATTTAAAAAAGGCTTATGATTCGAATGACCGCCAAAAGAAAAAACGAAATTCGAGAGGAAATAAAAGCATGGTTAATACTTGTTATTCCATAGTGGCAACATTAATTCTTTACAGAAGTTTAAAAGTTAGAATTTACAGAACTATTAGATTTGCTATTGTTCTTTGCGAGATGAACAACGTCTTAAAGTATTTGAAAATAAAGTTTTGAAAATTATTATAAGTATCAGCATCGAATCTTCTAAATTTTCTTAATGCACCACGAACTCAGTCAGTAGCTAGAATAAATCTAGAAAGATAGATAATAAAAATACTTTTTTTAAATTATGTCAGTTACTGTGGTACGAATTAATTGGTAATTATAACGAATCTAAACATAGAAATAATATTTAGAATAGCAGATAAAAAGAAGTTGTAGTGACAAGACTCATCCATCAATATTTGCTCACCGACAGCAGACAGATGATAGGCAGTTTAATATGATACAAAATTTATATTAAAGATCCTTTATTTCTTAAGCATTTAATCACATGAAAACATAATAACATATTTGAAATGGTTTGAGGATAATTTATTAAACGTTATTTTTATAACTGACCTTTTTTATTATTATTTATTATGTAATTATTAATTTATTTATGTTCCATTTTATTTTATCTACATACTTATATATCATTATACATATTATTAATCTATAGAATAATTTTTTTCTTTTTTTTTTCAACCCTAAAACTATATCTAACATAATAGGACTGTCATAAATAATATATCAAATATTAACATCATAGTACATTGGCAATCGTCACCATTGCTGGAGATTAAAAAAATAAAAAATACTCTAATTAATTTCTAATCATTCTAATAGATACACCACTCATAGGCGTGTGTCTCAGACAGCATATTTTATAAACAATTTTCCAGAAGAGTAAAGAATATCCTGAACCTCCGCCCGATTAGAGAGTACGGAAGGACCTGCTGGTAATAAGGTTCGTGCACCCTCTAATAAACGATGCTCCGCAAACCTATGACGTCAATTCAAGTAGTATATTAAAAAAAGTGGGTATTTTCGTTCATAAATATAGTGTAGTCATTTTTTAATGGGATACGATACATTTCATGAAAGTAAGCAAGTTTCAACAAATAAGCATTAAAAGTGAATTTTATTTAATGATAGAGGCTAAAATACACCAACAGTCTGGCAACTGTTATATTTGACCGTATAACTCTCCCTTGGAACCTGAAGCATTCTCCAGAGTCAGGGATAATAATCCTCAAGGGAATAATAGGAACACAGGATTAGTCGGATCATAATTTATGGAAGAAGAATCACTCTCGTAATAAAAGAAACAAACAAAAAAATTAACCAGTTAATCGAATATGTAAGAGTAACCAGTTCGCACGAACAGTTGTTTGTGGAGAAATATCTAGTTAATTTAATATAGAGCCGGATTGCTTTAAATAACCGTTATTTTTGGTCGATTAATAGCTTTTAATGGTGGCTAGATGGGTAGCCATAGCAAAGAATTTTTTATGAGTTGTTTCCTGTAAAGAAATTATAGAATCTGCCCCGCAGGAGGGCAGCAGGTGCTAGTTAGTGCTCTATATGTATCCATGCCTACCACATCCGCAGACTTAAGAAAAAAAAATAAGATAAAAATAAAATAGATACATAAAATAGTAAATAATTATGTTAAACAAAATCAAAGATAAGTTAAAACTTTAGAGGCAGGACAGAGTTTAAACTTAAATTGGTAGATTCATTCTTCTTGAGAATCTGAGAATAGAACTGTAATGGGTATAATTTAACATAAGAAAATAATATGATAACGTGTGATCTATTTCTCAATAGCAAGTAAGCAGTCATTGGACTTACATGGATCTAACTTTAGCAATCAATTAAGTCCTTCAAAAATAAAGTGAATTGCATGGGAACGAACGTTTTTAAAGACTTACGAAATTATTAAGGTGAAGAAGTCCCGTCCTAAGAATGGCTTAATCACTTGTAAAAATAAAAACATAATATATAAAATATTTAGCCTTAATTTATTATTTATTTATCCTTATTTATTTATTTTCCCCTCAAAGTAAAGTTCACAGGCATTCTCCATATTCACTATTAGATGTTCATAAAGTTATTACTGAAATATGCAGGATAAAAACGATCGGAGTACATTTTTAGTTATTAAATTTGAGCTAACAGTGCCATCTGCTGGGGTTTAATGAAAACGTTCTATACAACAATTCATTCATTTGATAAAATTAAAAGAGTACTTGGTATACAAGGAAGATGATATGCAGTGCTGTTAGATTACTCAATTTTATTGTGTAAAATAAAAAGTATAAAATATGACTCTGATCGTTTTTTCCCTGTGCCCAAAAAATTAGAAAAAGACAGCTAAACCCGCAATACTGAACGGCCGTGAGTGTTTAGCGGGTTTAAACGACGGTCATGGTCGGTTGCATCTAAGATTTTATTTAAATAGATTATATATTCACTTATTCTAATTAGCAACTATATACTATTAACGTTGAGGGATTGGTGGGACTGATATGCCATTGAAAAGTCTATTTTGAAGAATCTTTATTGAGTCAAAGATCTTTATATTACTTCATTTCAAGAATTCCTCAGTAGTGAGTAAATCTAGCTAGTACAAATTTGTTGATATATATGGGTCATTTTTCGAAAGTAAGGAGATTCACTACTAATTTTGTTATTACTTCATGTACAACTATAATTTCGTTTTTTAATTTTAGATAAATTTTAATTACATCTCAGATACTGTTGTAAAAATAAATCGTGATTGTTTCTATAACAGAAGAAAAATCGTAAATTCCAATTTTCAATAGTAAGGTAGTGAGGATGGGAGCATAGTGAGGAAGTGAGGTTGAGAAAATTAATTAAAATAAATTAAATTAAAAATAAAATAAAATGAAATGAATAAAATATAAAAATTATAGCTTTATTGAAATATCTTTAGTATCAATAATTTTTAGTTATATGCTATTGCTAGTTAAATAAATGACTTTCTAAATCAAATCTTCAAACTAGTAGACGGTAACATAAAACATAACAAGTAAACAAGGGATAATATACAACTCTCAGTGGTTCATTTACTTCGACTAAAACTGATACGTTAACATTTTTTGTTATTAACTTTTAGTAAAATTGTATTATGAGTGAGGGAGCTAATAGTGAAGAAGTGATGGATGAGTGAGCGAGGTTTTTTGTTTATTCAAAGTTAGCTAACAAGGCCTTAACTTTAGAGCCTTCCCTAGGGAAAATAAGGTAAATATTTGATGAATTATATATTGTAGTTCTTCAGATTCGATGGGATTTGGTGTGCTATAAATAAGAAGGCTCTAAAGTTAAGGCCTTGTTAGCTAACTTTGAATAAACAAAAAACCTCGCTCACTCATCCATCACTGCTTCACTATTAACTCTCTCACTCATAATAATATTTAACTAAAAGTTAATAACAAAAATGTTAACGTATCAGTTTTAGTCGAAGTAAATGAACCACTGAGAGTTGTATATTATCCCTTGTTTACTTGTTATGTTTTATCTGATGTTACCGTATACTAGTTTGAAGATTTGATTTAGAAAGTCATTTATTTAACTAGCAATAGCATATAAGTAAAAATTATTGATACTAAAGATATTTCAATAAAGCTATAATTTTTATATTTTATTCATTTCATTTTATTTTATTTTTAATTTAATTTATTTTAATTAATTTTTCAACCTCACTTCTTCACTCTACTATGCTCCCATCCTCACTACCTTACTATTGAAAATTGGAATTTACGATTTTTCTTCTGTTATAGAAACAATCACGATTTATTTTTACAACAGTATCTGAGATGTAATTAAAATTTATCAAACATTAAAAACCGAAATTATAGTTGTACATGAAGTACAAATTATTATTACTTATAATTTATCAATTCCTAATTCAAATTATATTTAAGGATATACGTAGCATTTCCTTTGCACCTTAAATATGGCCCTTACCATTTCAAATGTAATCCATTCTATTTTAGTTTATTTAAAAAATATGTATATTTTTGTTTTGATTAAATTAAAGTAAATTTTACCCTTTTTTAGGTAATAGCTGACGACAATGCTTAAGATAAGTAACTGTCGGATTTCCGTTCGCGATTTATTACTGCCAATATGAAACTTTTCTATTTATGGGTAGTTTAATCGCAGATTCTGAATAAGAAATCAGGAATAAAAAAAAATTGAAATATAGTAAGTAACTACTGTAGGCTTTGAAGAATTATTACGAGTAATAAGAACAAATTGATAGTTTTTGTGGAAAATAGTGGCAAACTATTGTTGATAAAGAATCTAAGTATCTAACAAAGAACATTATAAGGCATAACCATTCGAACAAAATAACCTCCAAAACCCTAACAACAGCAATAGGACAAAAAGTACAAGAAGTCTTAAGAGACCGCCACTAAAACATATCCATAACCATCATGCAAAGCCAATACAATAGAAGAGAGACGCCAGGTGCCGCAAACAAGCGACCAAATGAAGGACTGAAGGCCAAAACTTGGGACATAAAAGCAACTTAACCCCTTTTTTGCTGCTTTTTACTTTATATTTTCGGACTGAGGTGGGGTGGGAGGGAGAAAGGCAGAATATACCAGTCCTGGGCTTTATAATAGGACTAGGAGGAGCCTTAGGGAGTTGAGTGTAGTTAGTGAAGTTCAGTCCTGGTTGGACCTCTCTCAGCCAGCTGATGGCATCCTCAATTACAAAAGGGTAAAGGAAATAAATCTCCGTATTGTTCTGCCTTTATTCAGAAAATGTTTTTGATCATATATGCTTTATAAGATAAAAATAAAAAGATTTAAAGAAAAATTAGATGTATGATTAAGTAATGATGATTCATGTTCACGCCATTTTCGGATAATTTTTTTTTATAACATAAATCAATTCAAGACTTTAACTACATCCATAGTCTCTGAGGATATGAAATTGTGTTGACAATTTTTCTGGGAAATAGTTTACAAGTTTAATTTAAAAAGTTACAAGTTGCCTAAATAAAGATTTTAAAAGCAGTTTTACTAAGAAAATCTACTTTTGTTGTAATGATTTCCTTTTATGAAACAAAAAATGGATTATATATAGTCATTTTGATAAAAGATTGCCGAACTATGAGTAGTAGTAAATATCATATCAAGATAATATTTAATATTACATCTCAGTATAGAAAATACTATGAATTAATAAAATATCTGTGCTATTTGAGTAAAAGTAAAGTAAAATTCAATAAGTTGTTGTAACCGTGCATACTTACTCAAGTAATCAATTATAGTAAATAATAAATATATTGGAATTAAGTTCTCCTGTTGTGCTATCTATCAATGAGTAGCTTCTTCCATGTCAAATTAAATTTCATGTTAAATTTATTTCATATAAGTACAGTTCATTTACTTGATGAGCATGCTTGTGTACAAACAGCAGTAAATTACAATAAAAAAATCTATTATTATATAATATATGTTAAATTCTTCCAAATCATTTTGTGCCAGATAAAAACAGAACAGACAGATAAGAATCTAGCGTATTAGGCAGAAGAACTTGATAGAGCTCCACCATTGACAGTCCACCCTTTTAGAGAAGATGGACAGAAAAGAAGATGGACTCGTAGACAGGAAGATAGATGCTGGTCCAACGTAATTAATTTTTTCTCACCCAACGAGAATTGGTTGAGAGGAAGAAGACATATGAGCCGTCCCTGTCGTCCAAGCATTTGTCCCAGGAGTGGCGTCCTCTGGCGGTCTTAGGAGGGACTTCACGTCCACACGGTACTTGATATTCTGGCCCCGGCTGGAGAAGGTTAGAATAAACAGAGGGCGATCAGCTTCGTTTACATCTGGACTAATTTAGGATGAGAACCCTCCGCCTAACTTGAAAGTCAGGCTACGCATGCTCAATAGGTTGTTTCCTAGAACCTCAGATTTCCGTCATTTTTTTTAACATAGCAAGCAATATTATAAGCTTTAAGCTAATATAAGCTTTTCTTTATGTCGGTTCATAGAAGAAAGTGCCATAGAATTCTAAAAACCAACTACATTACCCTCTATAAACTCACATGATAATACTACGGGCTGTATAGGACTTCAATGGAAGTCTTAAGCCAGAATATATATATATATATATATATATATATATATATATATATATATATATATATATATATTTATATATATATATATATACCTTTTTGTTAGCAATAAGATAAAAATCTAAGAACTCTATTTAATTTGTTTTTCTAAATTAGCTCAAGTTGAAGATGTATATACATCTGGAAAAAGATGATATCAAAAACCCATCGTCTTTGACTTCTATTTCTAGGGACTTCCCGTTCTTCTAGCTTCTGAGCTGTTTTGAATGGAAATATTGAGGTTTTGTTTGACTAGATAGTTAGATCTTTATGTTTGTGATAAGAATTCTAAAACTTAGAGAAAAGGGTTTTCTATTGTTATCATTCAATTTTGGAACGTTCTTCTAATAATTCTTTTACTTTGACTAAAATTGATCACTTAACATTTTTGTTAGTAAATTTTATAGTGTGTTGGAATGATTTTTGCTTATTTTTTTGTTGTGCTTATTCGTTGTTAACTGGTGAGACTTTAACTTTAGAACTTTCTTACTTATACCACACCAAATTCCATAAAACCTGAAGAACTACAATATAAATTCATCAAATATTTACCTTGATTTCCCTATTTTATGAGCAGATGAGGGGGTGAGGGTCAACAAACACAAAACACGTTTTTTAACTTACCATCTCACAGTCACATCATGTTAATGGAGGTTTATCTCCGTATTGGTTACACTTTGATTCGAAAGAAGCTGGAAAGGCTTGTCAACTGCTTTCCTCAGCTATAGAAGGACTTCTTTCTTTCTCTAATGATTTTTGAGGATCAGATCCAAATGATCCAAAATCAAAAAACTTTTAATTCAAATGAAGTATGGCATCTATATGTATGTGGTAATAATTGTAAAAATCAGAGAAAAGTTTTTTTTATCGTTACGAAACAATTTTGAAACGTACTCATAATAAAACAGTAATATTTTTTTGAGTTTTTGCTCTCATTAATTAATTTGAAAGAAAGTAATGCCTTGAAAAATGTTGGGTAATTACTTAGCAAGCTGTAATCAATGATATAATTTTGATTTTTCAATCAAAGATTATAATCGCAATTCTTCGATGAACTAAACGAATGTCATGTAAGACAATAATTTCATAGAAAAATTAAACTCATATTTCAACCAAATAAAGTCGTTTCACTCCACACCACAATGCATACAGTCTAATACTCTTCATAGAAATTATATTCTAGGAGGTGGCCAAGTTGTTAAGTAAAACGAATTAACGAATACAACATGTACAGTAGTAGAAGATGAAGACAATTCTCTAGAAGAAGACTATGGTAAACAAAAACCTTACTTGTTTATTTGCTTGCTTAAAGCTTAGTGACGGTTCGAAAATGGGGAAAACAAGAAAAGCAAGTTTTGGCGGTTTAGTCGACAGTTCAAAACTATACTACAAACAAACATCATTTTAAAGGCAATGTTTTGAGCTAAAAAATGTATTTTTAGTACATTTAATTTATTTCTACTCCTAATACTATAAAAATTGGCCTGAAGATTAACGCTCAAATTTAAACAATTTCCACTTTGAAACCATTTTTCGATGATAAGGAGTGCTATAAACAACTTATCTCTTTGTATGGATGGTAGATCAACCAGAATAAATCTCAATCCTACTAAATAGTTATTACTGATTTTTTTAAATTTTAAATTTTTTCATTTTTACAAAATTAAAGTTTAATATCTCCGATGGGACTGGAGTTAAAAACCTGAATTCTCGAAAGTAAGAGGGTTTTAGAAGAGATTCATGGTAAAAACTTTACCTAAACTTTATATAAAAACTTTACTTGTTTATTTGCTTGGTTAAAGTTTAAAGTTCAGTAACGTCTGAGTAGTGCAAGTTTTAACTGGACATTGGAATCAGTGGCGTAGCCAGAGGGATAGTCGAGGGGGAATCCGGACCCTCCTGAAATTACAAAATATTGTTACTTATTCTTAAATGTAAACAAAAATTGTATAAACCTATTTGAATTTTATTTTATAAATAATATAGGCATAAAAAATATTATCAAAGAAGAAAGGGCCTCCTTACATCCACGGATGGGATGGATTTCTTTAAAATTGATCCATGGATGGACCCCCCCCTCCTCCGAAACCAAATTTTGGCTATGCTACTGAATGGAATAATTTTTTTAACTAATTAATAATCTTAACACATACTTCATTGCCACTCGAAATTTGACATAAACTATTTTTCAAATAATGTTTGAGGCTCTGAAGGTAGGTCAAATAAACAGAAAAAAATATCAGTGCTATAGCAATGCAAACAACAATAATACATATAACTTTATCAAATTAATTATACCACCTTTAATCTGATATTAGATAAAGTACATATCTTATTTTTTAATTTTGAAAGAATATTTTTTTGGTTGAAAAATTTAATAAGTGAAAAAATGGTTCCATGGTTCAGTTAAAACTTACTTGCGCTACTCAGACGTTAGGTTTGCGTACCGGGTTTTCCCCCTTTTTCTAACAGTTATACAAATAAGCAAGCAAAGTTTTTATGTATTATAAAACTCTCCTAAAACACTGTTAATTCGAGGATTTCAGGTTATGTGTCCTTTTGAAAGCAAGCTCCTTAAATGTTCACTTACCCTGGAATTAGTACCTCACAGCACTGATTATATCAGGAAACCAAGTACTCAAATCGAGGAAGTTGATATGACAAAATTGTTTATTTATATGTGCGCCTCAGATATAATATTTAATATTTATAAAATTTTGCAGTAGGAAACAAAATATCAACAGCTCATATTTTTTACTTTTTACCACAAAACATTCAGAGAACCATTTTTTTAATTTTTTAAGACAAGGTGTATATGTATATACACTATGTATATTTTTTTTAAGTGAATTTTTTGAATCACTATGTAATTTTACACACACTCTTCAGAGGTATATGTATATGTATATATATATATATACCTCTGAAGAATGTGTGTAAAATTACATAGTGATTCAAAAAATTCACTTAAAAAAAAGAAGAGGAATCCCAACATTTTACCTCCAAGGCACAAATATATATTGTGTCTTGGTATCAAGATCTCCAAGAATCTCTTTGGATTATATATTCTCTTAAATTTTAGAACGTAATTGCATTTCAAAGGCACGCGTTTTCCTCATCTCCTTTGAGAAGACGAAGGAGGACTAACTAATAGGGAAGATTATATTATAACTAGATTATATTATATTCCTTGAGGATAGACCTCAAGGATCAGCATACGATATAGGAAATAAATTATACATTCAAAGGGAGAGGTCCAGGTTCTTTTTTTTTCTCATTTACTACTAGAATTTCAAATCTAAAGAATTCCATTTACCAAAAAACACAAAAGAAAAATATTATTGAAAATGGTTTTAGTACTCATCGTTGAAATCTCTTAAGCTCCACTTCATGGTTCAATTTGAATTAGTTAACATAAACACTAGGCAGGAATATAAAAATAGAGGTTTATTGAATTCTATTAAATCTCAACTTAATATTTCTCTGGGGTTTTGACAAATTTTTTCATGTTTTCGGCAAAGTAAGTTTTTTGGTGAAATGTAATATAGCTCAATCAATTTTTCCAATTAAATTTATTTCATAGGATTGAAGTTGAATATCAGTATTATTGGCAATAAAAAATTTGGATTGAAAAACTTATCTGAACTATTTTATACACAACGCTACAGATTTAGTACTACACTTATTGCAATTAAGAAAAGAAAAAGAAAAAAAAGGAATACATTAAGTAATGCGTGCGAATAAAGATTGAATTCCAAATTTTGATAACGATCGTCGGGTTATTATCATTGGAAGCTTTAAGCTTTATTTTTTTATAAAGTTCTATATTTTTCCTAATTTACTTTTCTCTTGTTAATGAAATATCTAATATAACTTCTTTAAGTATTAGTGTATAATTGAATTCTAATTCATATTCTAGTTAACAATAATAATATAGGTATTTAGATAAAATTGATTATAGTAACATTTATTTTAATTGAATTACATTTGCTATAATATAATTGTATTATATAACATATAATTACACAATACAGTGTAAAAATATTGGCTATGTACTACCCTTATGATATTCAATAAGGAAAATTTAGCTTTAATTGTATATTTAAATTAATTTAATGGCTGACAATAACATAATGGCTCATAATGTCATTAATTTCAATAAACCATCGATTTATAGAAATAATAACGCTATTTTCAAAACTTATATAGTGTTACATAGAAACATTAAAAAAAAAGCCTGTGAATGAGCTGAAAAAAATGGATGATATATTTGCCGAGGTTTATGAGCCTGCAGAATTAAACCGAGCTGGAAAAAAAAAAAAGTGCTGCGTAGGAAGATCTGGTTTAATGGACTCTCTAAAATTGAAAATGTCTTTTATATTATCGTAGATAGCTATTAAGGTCTTTCACATTTTATATTTTTTTCGTAAGCTGCCTTCTGATGTTGAATATAATATAACATTAGAGATTAAATCATAAACAGTCATAACGTTGCTCTTTCAGAGAGCATTTGAAATTTTAATAAGTGTATATTTATATAATCTTATAAACAAAAACCTGTGCCTCTACAAACCGAGAAGATTCAGTACTTGATAAGGTACGATCCTTATCAAGTACTGAACCTTCTCGGTTTCTAAACTGTTTCTAAGCCAACAGTTGTGCAAGGAGGTGATTCGGCCGAGATCACGCTCAACCGCCAGGTTTTTCCCCCAATTAAGGGTATCCACTTTGTGGAGGCTGGGTAAGACCCAGGAGGATCTCCCGATCCCATAGGGCCAATCCAGGGCTGAAAACAGAATAAATAATTATCTGCCACAGCCGGTCTCGAACCAAGAACCTAGAGATTAGTAGCACAGTACCTTCCTTACCCATTGAGCTATCCCGCTTATATATATATATATATATATATATATATATATATATATATATATATATATATATATATACACATACATAGAGAGAGAGAGAAAGAGAGAGCAGTAACGGTTTTAAGAAATATCAACCTGTCGTCTACCACTTTAAAACGAAATGGCGAAAAATCAAAAACATAGATGTTTTGTCCTCGTTTAGTAGAGGAACTACTAACCTAATCAAGAAAAAACTTCATTCATAATGTTGTTATTTAATCATTAATGTGTCTAAAAAGATTTTTAGTAACATTAATGATTATCTTGAACAAAAATGGCGGATGAACTATAATTGATTTTTATTTTATTATATGTATAAAAAAATCATAAGAATGGTCCAAGAATTATTAAATAATAGGTAACAAAGAAATATTTAAGAATAAGCACAGGAAAAAAAAATCATTTTTAAATTGGTCGCTAAGTTGGTACAACCTCCTTAAGCCTGCCCAAGCCGGCCATTTTTGGGAAATAAAAAACTAGAACTTAATTCTATAAATTTACCAAATAAATGTTTTTAACCTACTAGAAAAATGTGTACCTAGCCTAATGTATTTAAATAAATCAAATTTTTAAAAATGCACAAGCAAATGACAATATTAGTATATGCGTGATTTGTGTCATAGTCGATGTCAATCTAAGTAGAAGAGAATGTGAGGTCTCTGAATCCCTTTAACATACTACAACTATTATAAGTAGAATATTAATAATTTATTTCTGATTTCATTAATAAAAGATATGATATGTGTTTTGAAGTAGAGAACTTTTAAGAGAAGATATGGAAATATTTACAAATAGATATAAAGTAAATATATGCATACTATAATCGAATTTCAGGACACTTTGATTTTGATCATTATGAGCTGAAATAGCTGATAACATTAAAAGTATACGCTGTCAAAGAATTAAATTTCTACTGGCACGACTTAGACGGATTAATTAATTTCCATTTACTTACAGATAGTGTGAGGTATACACTGATAAGATACTCACCTGAAAAATAAATTGAATAATAAATGACAAAAATAATAAAACACAATACAATTAAAATAGTTTAATCAAAGCAATGTGTGTAATTAGATGACAAATTCTACAATGAATGGGGAAAAAAATGGATCCACCAAAAAGATCAAAAGCTGTATCGAAATCACTACTCTAGTTCACAAGCTCACTGGCCCGAGAAATGAATTTTTCCTGAGCCTACCGAAGCAGCTATTTTATCAACCTTGTTGGTTACAATACCTTTTTTGCTATTTTTTATCAATCTTTTTTTATAAGCGTTTTTTCGAAAAGTGGAATGGAACGGTTTATAGGACAATCTTTTTTTAAAGTAGCTGTAATTTTATAAACCAATTAAATATTATTAATTTAATTTAAGTTCAGAGAAGTGGATATATTTTTTATATATTTCTGTTTCATCACAAATTATTAAATAATAGGCAACACTTATATTTAAGAATAAGCACCAGAAAAAAAATCTTTTTTTTCTCGGAGGATCAATAACATTACTAACAAAGATCCCTGGCCACATAATATTCTCCACCAACCCGACGAATAACACGTCGATTATTTCATATAATACATTTTAAATACATATATAACCCATTTCCACCAACGTGATGGCGAAACAAAGGCCGCGAGGCTCCGCTAAAGGAGGAAAAAAACTATCTGTCTCTGTATAACTTCAAACATCTGCCTTCACAAATATACCATTATGAATTTATGTTTTAGCATTTTGATTTGTTTCACGTTATTTCAATCGTGAGCACTAATTCGTAAGTTGATTGAACTTTCAATAAAAAAAATGTATTATTACACGCATGCGCACTAAAAATTTCTTCCTTAAGTTATTTACTTATACAATAAAACTTCGTTTATCCGGATCAAATTTTCAGACATTTTTTTTTAAATTGATGTTCACATTAAATAATTTTTAACTTTTATAGTAAGAACATAACTAAGTATAAATATTAAATTATATCCACTTTCATTCAAACGCCACACGTGTTTGAAACAGCAGACAGTGAACCTATTATCTGTTAGGAAATGATATACAAATTTGATGATCTAAAACTCAGACCGAAACGTTGGTACACAATAAAATAAGTTACACTTAATAGTGTGTTGATTTGACCTTTTCATGAAATTGATCTTCAGAGCGAAATTGTATCCCTAATGTTTATCCAGTTCAGACTATTCAAAAATAAAATTTATTATGCTTTTTGAGTATAAGGCCGAAGACTTTGAAAAAGATGCTTTCCATTTCCAAAAAAATAAAACCAAAAATTTTAGTTTATTTCTCAAGAAAACAATTAAAAGATAAATTTCTGAACAATTATTAACTATTGTAAAACTATTTTTTATATACAATTTTTGTTTTTAAATAAACTTAAAAAGTTACCTTTTTTTCACATACAGTAACATCAATTCAGTAATATAAATTTTTCGTTAATCTGAATACCCGTGGTTTTAATGAATTGGAAAATTTGTGGAAGTCTACAGCATTTTCATTATAAAAATTTATAAATGAAAAAAAAAGTATATAAAACTTTCACGACATTCTTTTATTAACGCAGTGTGAACAAAGATGACGAAAAAGTCAGTCTCTTTTCTCTGGAAATAAATACTTGTTATATTTTTTTTTCCTTTTGAATTATAAATTTTCGAAGACAAAGATGAAATGACAGTAAAATCTTGTTGCTTTTAGAATTATTTTGCAAAATTAATGAATTAAAAGAATTTCTTATTATCTGGAGATGGTTTTACCTCTAAGATTACATATTTTTTTCAATAAATTAAAACTGTGCTGATAATATTATTAGAAATATGAATAGACCGTATTTTAAAACGAAATAATTAATTATTATATTTATCATTAATTATTAACTATATTAACTATCATCATTAATATCAATATTAATTTAATATCATTAACATTATTAACTATATATTAATCATTAATTATTATCAATTAATTATTATATAACAGTTGTATTGGCAACACTTATGTTTATTTAATAAAAGCAGAATGTTAGGATAGGATAGAGCCTTTAACCTGGAATCCACTGATAAGGTAGAAGCAAGCTTAATGAAAACCACAACTATGGGATCATAGCCCCACACCGTCATCAGTGGGAGCTTAATGACTCCTAAAACGTTCTTGGCATAGTTCTTGCATAAAAAAATTAAAGATGAATAATATAATAAAATAAATATGTACTTAAAAAATAATTGCAAGGAAAATAATAATGACATAGGTATAGACTATGAAATATCCAGATTTTCAGCTAATTTGTTTCTAGTCAATACGAAGGTTGTACTGAAGAGTTTCTACTAGTTAGAATAGACGGCATCAGCCATTATTCTACATTTGACATAACTATCTGATATTAAACCCTTATCCATAAAATTATCACAAGACACCACAAGTTTCTTAACAAACCACGTATCTTGGCGTATTAAGAGAAACGATAAAACAATTTTATAAAATGAAAGTTGAATTATCCCGAAACATGAATCCTTTAATATAAAATGGGATTAATTTATGCATCGCATAGACTTACTGGCATGACCACAGTTGGTTGTTTTGATATTTTAGGCGCAAAACATTTAAGTCATTATCGCTCGATCCATAAAATAATACTGCTACAATCCACAAACAAAAAAACTATTTTTTTTAATTGAAAGGATGAATTATATCATTTATTATTATGTGATCATTATATACGCTTCAATAAATTTACACTGACAAGAACAAATATTACTTTATCAGCCCAAGGCTATTTTGTTAAATTTACGATTGTAGAACGGTCATCATAACAACCGACCAAAAGATCAATGGATCGATTTATTAACTTGCAATAAACTAAAATTTTGCTTGCTTAAAAAAAATGAGAATTGAAAAGTATAGAACCACAAGGAAATATGAAACCAGAAGAAATGAAAAAAAATTGTCATTAATTCAAATCAAATGTGTTAATGTTATAATTTATTTTAAGTAATTAGATTTACTTATTCGACGATGGACACAGAAATATTCTAACTTATGATTTGTTTGATTTATATAACGATTCGGAAAATGCACTTCAAACTATATCTTACTTCAAATTATGTATGTTCAATCATATATCAGAGCAACTACTAAATATATAAAGGAGAAAGATAAGTAAAAATGAAATCTTTGATTGAGTAATTTATAATTTTCTAATAATTCTAACATCAATAACCACTCACTACCAAATTATAATTTTTCCTTTCCCCAACTTAGGTTGCGTTAAAGTCCAAATAATCTAGTTACATATAACCAGAATATAGTTTATTATATAAATTATATAACTGTTAGTTTATTTAAGCATATTATAAGGCTGCGCTGTATACAGTAATCAGAACCAGGGCATGTTTAACCTGCCAGGAGAAAAACCGTTTTCACTGGAGAAGCCACAGCCGTTATTAAAGCTCTGCACTGGATAACAGGCTTTAAAAAAACTGTTGAGTCGTCGTAATGGATTCATGGAGTGTTTTGACTGCCATAGCTGTCTATGGCAACTTAGTTTACTTATGGCAACTAAGACTGTTCAATGGCAAATTAGTTCCTTAATTACAGAAATAATAAACGTGCATTTGGAGATAACCAAAAGAGCGGCGACTGTCGTACGGGTTTCAGCCTACTGCGGAATATTGGGTAATGAAAAAACTGACAAAGCCGTCCATTTGCCCCAGAAAAGGAGAAGTAGCAGGGTAGCTGAGATGCAAGATGTTACCTAGGAAGACTGGGTGCATCAATTAAACAAAAAGGTTGCTGGTAGATTGGGACCAGAATTGGAAAGGAAAAGAGTCCAAGCTTCTAGAAGTAAAACCTGCCTACAACAAATGGATTACAAGCTCCAGAACGTAAAGAAAGGAAGAAATAATATTGTATCGAATTAGGATTGGACACTGTCAGCATATACATGGCTACCTTTTAAGACGTCTCCCATATGAAGCAACCACATGCCAAAAGTGTAACAATGTCTTACAAACATTAAAGAACTTACTACTAGAGGGCCCCCAATTTTAATAACACTTAAAACTATCGAAAACAATAAGAGAAGTGCTGATATATAAGGAAGTCACAACTTTGTGCAAACACCCTTGACGCCAATGAAGAGTAGGGACGTAGAATCAAAAAAAAAAAAAAAAAATTATATTATATTTTAATTTCTAGCAAGATATTATTCCCTACATCTCACGCGGTATATAACATGCTTCCCTTAGGTGGGTAGAGGTATTTCTTATATAATTATTGTTATTCAATCCTAAGTTTTTATATCTTATTCTGAAACAGATTAAATATGCAATATAATTTTTTTGCTAATTGATTATACATTATTATATAATTTTAATTACTATTATATATTTTTATTTATTTCTGATTCTACGTAATTTATGCTATTCCATAATGCACTAATAAATAGTAACGTATTATTCCTATATTACTTTTAATTCTTATAATTTTCTTAAGTATATTATGCAATAGTTTTTTAAAATTATAATTAGTTATAATTTGTATATATCACCCATCATAGGCTTCATTTCAAATTCTATACAAATTATTACCGTAGTGGCCTACACACTAATCAACTAATTAAATTTTTATGAGTTTATATTCATTATGAGGTTATATTCAAACAGCTGATCAACAGAAAAAAGCAAATACACATTGAAAACATCTAAAAAAGGTCTGGACAATATATACAAATAAATCATCAAAATTAAAGACAAAGTAAAACTAGAAAAAGAATATATATATATATATATATATATATATATATATATATATATATATATTTATAATAAATTAAATTAATAAATAAAAAAACTGAATAAATTATTAAAATAAATAAAATACATAGCAAGGAAAGGTAATAATAAAAAAACTGCTGATCAACAAACAAATAAAACATAAAAGGCAATCTAGTTGGATTTATTGAATTTTTCTAAAATGCTTAACGTAAAATTGATTCAAATTTCAACTGTCACTCCGGTAATTAACAGCAATCTCCAAATTCTATGCAATGTGCATAGCCTAAATTTTCCAATTGTTTATAGCAATTTATGTCTCTTGTTGAGTTTTAGCTCTTTTAGATTTAATAAACTTTAATTAAAAAACATACTTCATACAAGCCCTATAGAAGTTTTCTATAATATTTGTAAATTTCTGTAAGATTTTTATTATTTTAACAATGATTTTCTTCAATCAAGAAAGCCAAATTACCATAAAAATAAATTCTAATGCATAACAAAATGAAATGTCAATTTAAAAAAGATCCCAAATTAAACTTATTGTTAGTAAGAAAACGTCATCTAAAAATACTTTAAAACATCTCTCGACAATTTAATTTTGGGTAAGGTAAGCATTAGAACCATTTCAGAATTGTGTAAAATGTTTCTTTCTTTCTTTTTTTTAATGATTTTGCAACCCTTAAACATATTACCATTGAGGATAACTTTTAAAATAATTGTTATTAATTGAAAGCATTTTATACTTCCTCACTACCAAAGGTAGGAAAGCCTTGTGCTCAGGCAGGAATGGAAAAAAATGTGTGTCCTCTGAATCGAAAATTTCCGTTCGCATTTTACTTTTTAAACATCAAGGAACAAATGGTTTCGACTGTCTGTAGTCAAATCCATATGACGGGCATAACACCTACTATCGTTGATCCGATTTTGATGAAATATTCAGGGATTGTGCGGGATGGTTCTGGATAGTCCCATATCAGTTTTATCAAATTTTATCCACTTTTACTTGCGTAAGCAGAAACGTATTTACCTTGATTCATCTATATTTCGAAATTAGCTAGTTCGATTTGGCCCAAGTTGGAGGAAAATTGAATATAAGGGCGATAATGGTTCAGTATCAATTTTATCAAATTCCATTTACAACTTACGCATGTGCAAATGTAGTTTCTTTGGCACATCTATATTTCCTAAACGGCTCGTCCGATTTTGCCCAAAATTGAAGTAGGTTTTTAAATCCGAATTTGATATCGTATTTATCATTGTGCATGCGCATTTTAATTTACTGTTATAGTTGAAGTTTTCTTTGATAAAGAAATCGAGATTGTGTAGACTGTAGCGGTAAAACGGTTCTAACGATTTTTATTAAACATTCCTAAAATAATTTCCTTAAATTAATTTTAATATCCTTATATAACACATCCCCGAGAAAAAGCAATACAAATAAACTAAAACTTCATTCGCGCATAACTCAAATGTACACACTTTTTGAATCGTTACAAAATCTTTGGAAAGGAGAAACCCCCTATCTCCCAAAAAAATCATCCAAAACGGAACTGTATAAGTAGAGATAGAGCGCTTTGAACTTTAATATATGTTATAAAGTATTCTGCACACGTTCCCACGAAAACCGGTTCACCTTAGTTTAGTTTTTTGATAACTCGAAAACTGTACATCTCTTGGACATTCCCGATGCTCATTTGAAAGATAATTTAAATGTCAACAAAGTTTAATATACTTTTGCGTTTATGCATTTCGATTTACTTTAATTGTTAGTTCTGATTTCATGTAAATTTTGATCTACAATTTTTTTGTGTGTAATTTTCCGAAATATGTCGTGATAAACAATTAAAACATTAAATAAGTTTTTCCTTATGTAGCCAATAATAGAAATAGAGAGGAAGCTATACTGGCCTATTTGGCAGAAGTGTTTTTTTGTAATAATTATTAAAAGAAAAAGTCCCACAAAGTAGATAACTCAAAACTTTTTTTCTTTAGGTTTTAACAGTTAAAGGCAGCGAAGGATTTATAAATTTAATGACCGGTTTCCACCAACTTTGCCGGAAATTAAACTTTAAAGAAAATTTCAAACTAAAGTTGAGTGTTTTCAAAGCCTTTAAATAGGATTAAAAATTAAGAAGAGTAAATATTCAAGCTTTGTTATTACAGGGCGTTTACTACATTAAATTTTGAATTAAGGATTATTATTTCTATATTAATACACAACCAAAATCGAACATTTAAAGTGGTTAAGTGAATGTCAACTAAATGAACGGATTTTAAAATTCCTTACAACTGTTTTATTCAAGATTCTTTTTGATTTGAGAACATTTTGAGAAATGAATGAATTTGGATGGATAAGGTGGATGGATGGATATTTAGATGGACGACGAAATGGCTTTTTTAATGTTGTAGGAATAGAACTGAAATAATTGTCTGAAGAGATAGAAGACCATTGCTTGGGTCTAATTTATTCACATTAGACCCAAGCAATGGTCTTGGGTAGGTTTTTCTATCATACTATATTCATCCCGTTTTATTAATTTTGTTTTTTTCTATTGAGGCTTAAAAAGTAGGCGTGAAAAGCTTGCTTAGGTAACATAAAAATTGAATAAATTTATGCAATATACATTTTTCACCTCCATGTAAGCAATATTTGGGAACATAAAATATATTTTTTAATAACATATTTAAAAACTACAAGTGCGATTTATAATGAATTCCGCTATGCTTCCATTGTGGTATTTAAATGGTACTCCGTAATTGTGTATGTCAAATTTATTTTATCCATTGTATCTTACTTAAATCTTTATTTTTCGTTATCTTATCTTTCTTTACTTTTTCCTGTCAGGATTTTTTTTTTGTAATGCGCTTTACTATAAATTTCATTAATACCATTTTGAAAAACTAAATTAACTTTGTTACTATTGCGAACATCAATTAAAAATTAAATCATTTATGTAAATGTAAATATGAAAATGAAGCGAAAGAATTATCATTCTAAGAAAAAAAAGTAAAAAATCGTGTCCCTCTTACAATACATTCAGATGATGAGTCTAAAGTGATTCTTTTTATTTTTTATCCATTATCTTTCTTTTGGTTTTCGACTCAATGACAAAAACAAAAACGAGGAGTTTTCACTAAATTATCAACTTTTTTTTTAATCAAACATCTCAATTCTCATTATCACCACGTGCCCATGACACGTTTTTTACTTTCCTACCGCTTCTAAGACATCGGGTCAAAATTTCGATGTGCAGTTTTCAACGGATTTATGCGTTTCAGATTCGAAAAAACATATTTTCGGCCATTGATATGTCTGTGTGTGAGTGACTGTGACACGATTATCTCTTGAACTAGTAGACAGATTAGGTTTTTTTTTTTTTTTTAGGTGTTTCTGTGTACTAAATCGGACACTCTTTGCACAATATCCGAAAAACGTATTTTTCCACAGACTGTAGCGCAAAACTGGCTTTAACGATTTTGGCGAAACTTGTCTAAAGCCTTCTACTGACAGCTCTCTACATATTCATATGCAAAGTAGATCCCCGAGAAATACCAGGAAAAAAAGTTATGACGAAAATAATATCTTATTTGCGTATTACGAGAAAAGTAAGCATTTAATGGTTAATTTAGTACATAATTATTTGAAAGAAAATTGAATTCTCTAAAAAAAAAAAAAAAAACCAGATAAATCGGACCAGTGTTAGCAAAGATATAGAGCTATTGAACTTTATAAATATTTTTAAATGTTCCTTTGAAAATCAGTTCACCTTAATTGCATCTCCCGGAACAATCTAGATGCTCATTTGAAACATAATTCAAATGTCTGCTATTCCAAATTTATGTTAAACATAAAAGATAAAAATCATAATCGGATTAAAATTAGCAAAGATACAGTTCTTATTTTGGACTATCGCCCACAGCGGTATGGAAAGTCGTGTGAGTGCACACACTATTTATTTTACTTTCCCTTACCTATATACGAAATATATAGTAATGGGAAGAATTGCGATCGTGAAAATTTTCGAATTCGAGTTTTCAACGGAAATACACGTTTTAGGGTCCACTGAGTCCAAATGACCAAGCCCCCAAAATGGACTGTGTGTCTGTGAACAGCCTAGCTCAAAAACGAAAAGTCGTATGCTATTCAAATTACGTATTTAAGGTAGGTACATGGCTGTGATGTTACAGCAACTTTTTCGTCAAAATCGAGTAACCAGAAGTGCCACTTTATATAATCGATTTTACATTTCTTTACAATTTCCTCGAAAACGGCTCGAACGATTTTGATGAAAATTGGCTAAGTTATTGTCCGTAAAGGCCTTTAACTTTTCATTTATTTAGTAAATCACCGAGGAATGGCAGGGAAAAAGTTATGATGAACAGAATACTTTATTTGCGCATAGCTTAAAAAGTATGCATTTTACGATAAATTATGTGTAGAATTGTATGAAAGGTAATTAAATTATCTAAAAGACAATAAAAGAACCATCAAAAGCGGACCAGTATTAGCAAAGATACAGCGTATCGGACTAACCGGGATTAACTAATATACCAGGGATTTTACACTTTTTTTTACATTTTTCTCGAAAATGGCTCTAACGATTTTGATGGAATTTGCCTAAATTATTCTCCATAAAGGCCTTTATTTTTTCATTTATGTAGTAAATCACCGAGGAATTGCATGGAAAAAAGTTATATGAAAAGAATATTTTATTTGTGTATAGCTTAAAAAGTATGTAATTTATGGTAAGATCTGTAAGGAAATGTATGAAAGGTAATTAAATTATCTAAAACATAAGAAAAGAATCAGCAAAATCGGACCAGTATTGGCAAAGATACACCGTATCTTATGAGGAGTACAAGACACTAGTTTGATAACCGAGCGCATTCGAAAGGAGACGGATGCGACCGAACCTCCTCCCACCAATCCTCCAATCTGTTGTCAACAATACGCTCTGTAATAGTGTAATTTAAGAATGCAAAAGCAGAAATTAACATAATGATTCTACATAATGATAACATAATGATTCTACTTTTATATTATTTAATGGACAAAATGTTCCCATGCAAACTAAACCGAAACTTTTAAAATATATTTTCAACTCGACAAACTTCAGATTTATATGTAGTGTACAGAAAAAAACTTTTTTATTGTACTGAAGTGGGAGAAGATGTGAAGAAGTGAATGCTGCTAAGCTTATTTTAAGTATTGTTTATGTGAACTCTTTAAAATTATATTAAAAAGATGATTATTATAGGACGGTTAGCGAAAGTTGTGTGATGAGCACACCGCACCAGATTTTTTAGTTAAACACAAAATTAAATGTAATTACTCCATAGTTTCCCGAAAATGAGTTTAGTCACCGAAATGTCTTTATACTGAGTTTTATTTGAATTTCGTCGATTTTAGAAAAATTTAAACTTTGTCCCTGGTGTTAGTTATTACCGTTACACTATTGATTATTTCACATACACGGAATTATAATGTATTTTTCACGGAAGTTTCTCCGTGGGTGACAAGTGGCAGCCCTGCAAAGTAGATCCCGCTCTTCACAATTTCTTCACTTTAGACACAGCAGTAACATACAATTGGCGTTTTTTTGGTGAGTATTTTTGTTCTTATCAGTACCGCTCCTTAATGTATCTCCTAAAGTATTGGTTTGAAGTTTTTAAAATTAATTACTCTTTTTATCAATAAAAATTCAAACAGAACGGCATTTTGGGTTTCGATTTAGCTCCATTAATTTTACTTTGGTAGGCTCTCCAAGTTCAAACTATCCTTACCACATTACCGCCACAATTTCATTTGGTCGGTGGTTATGGCGTCGTAATGAAAATCAATTATTTTTATCAAATTTGCAATAAATTGATATTAGGTCTCCAGTGTCTTATTTGTGGTTCTTAAGTGTTGAAACTAATTTTAATCATATCCTATAAACTCAAATTTCAAAAGTTACCAACATGAAGGATGTTTCAGATTTGGAATAATTCCTCATTAATTGGTTGGAATTGTTCTTCATTAAAGCCCACAAATATCATTACCGCCCCGCATACAAACAATTTATTATCATTAACGCAATTTATTATCATTAATAAATTTATGTAAATTTATGTAAATTTATATAATTTATATAATTTATATATATAAATTATATATTTATATATATTTATATATTTATATAATTTATATAATTTATTTACATAAATTTATGTAAATTTATGTAAATTTATAAATTTACAATTTATTATCATTAACTTCTAAAAATTAGGAATTTTGAATTCCAGTCTCAAAATTTGGAGTTCAACTAAAGACTGTACAATAATTCATTGATTAGTATCTCACACATGATTTTTTTCAGATGTTTTGTTAACCGAGAGTTAACCGACTCACTTTTTTGGAGACCTATTTTTGAGCTTTTTCTGAAAATTTACTATACCAGTCAATGTTTTTCTAGGAGGAGAACATATATATGAAAACAAAAACCTATTTCTACATCATAGGAACAGCTAAAGTTCACCTGGAACCCACATTAGACAAACAAATTACATAAATACTTCATTGACAGAAAACTACTTTTTTTGGCTGCAATACTGACCGATCCCCAAAAAAATAATTATTTAGAGAGTAATTATTATATCAACTATGATCGTAATGCTTAGTTAAGTTCAAACGGACAATGTTTCACAAAATAAAAAAAATAATGCACAATAGCCACTACAAGCACCGTAAGGAAAGTTTTTACTACTAAAAAAACTTGTCTAAGCCAGCCTACTTAATAATTCCTTTTATAACAGGAATAATCCATGAAAGTTGACCAATGGCATAAAGTCTTTTTTATCCAACTTAATCCTGTTTCTCAATTCAAGATAGTCAAGCATTCATAAAGACGAAGCACGGGATTACAGAGTAGGAAAACACACCGCTGAGTTCTCCTCTGAAAATATAGCAGAAAACTGGGAGAACCTTAATTTCAATTTAGCTGCAAAAGGAATACAAATATTTTTTTAAATCTCTCGGGCCAAGGGAAAAGGATATGATGCGTTTTCTCATTTGAATAATTATTTGTTATATACTATACGAATTGGTCGAGATTAAGTGCATAAATTAGCACTAGAAACATAAATATACTTACAATTAGTGGCAAAAGAAATAACCATGAAATAAGTTTCTCTACAAGCCTGCAGCATGAGAATAAGATATTAGTTAAGTGGTTTTTTCCGCTTAAAATGTAGAAATTGTCGATTTCCAATGCTTTATCCAGTGATATTGACAGTTTTATTGTTGTCACGGAACTTGGAGAACCATCTTGGAAACTAGTTAACTATTGAAGGAAAACGGCATATAATAACGGAATGAGACCTCCAGTAACAAGAGTGTGTATTTTTGTGTGTGTGTGTCAATAGATGGATGTCGGGACGCCGAGTGTCAATCTTCTGAACTATAATGGATAGTTGTTTCTCATACTAATTATTTATGTACTATATTTTAAAATTATGCTTTTATTTATTGACGGTTTACATTCTTCATATACGAACCTTATTTATGAAGAATGTTTTGATATTTCTTTTTGTTTGCTTAATGCTGCTGGATAAAGGTGTTTTTGTTTATGATTGATTCTTGTCGGGTTTTAGGCGAATATTAACCATATTATACGAAATAAACTTCCACCCTGTTCTTCCATTTTGTTTTTTATCAGTTCAATAATAATGAGAAAAAAATATAATTAGTTCAACGTAGTATTTTAAAAAAAATTGAAATTCTAAGATTCTATTGAAACCGCCCAGAATTTCACCAGAAGAGAGTTAAATGATATCTTGAAAGAATTCAGAGAGATGAAAATAGGTTATCGAGTTTGAAGAATGGTGGATTTAATGGAGTTTTTCACAAATTTCCTAATTCGGACTTCTGTCCGTTTTTAAGGTTCAAATACTCTTATGCGGAGTGTTGGGATTTCCCGGGATCCTGCTATGCTCTTCATAAGTGCGAAGACATACTTTTTTCGGGGTTCCTTAGACTGAGTAGAAATAATGTACATAAATATGACTTTATGCATGTGTAAATTGCATTTTATTTTATTTTCATTAAAAATTTATTAATCATTATTTTGATGTTCATTTTATTTTATTTTTATAATTGCTGAATGTCTACTTACTTATTTTGTAATTATTCTGTTCATTTATTTTGTCTTTAAATATAGTATAGACGGATTCATTTAAAACCAATACTCACTGACCTTAAATGTGTCAGGTTGTATTAATTGTCAATAAAAACAATTGAGAAAAAAATCAACAAAAACAATCTGCCCTGCAAATGTTCGATTTTCATGATATCAACCGAAAGTGTTTTCCTGGCAAACCTTTTTTTTTCTTCTCCCCCTCAACTGGAACGGCATCCATAGTTTTAGGGATTTTTCGCCACCTTCCTCGGGAGGAGATAAAACGGTAGAGAAAGGCAACATCCTGGGATATACAGGGGAAAAACCTGCCAACCTTAAGAGGTGTTTTCTTTTAAGATGGAAATCCTGTGTTTTTTTCTCTTTTTTCACTTCCGCAACCCTACCGCTCATCTTATGCAAATCGTTTAGAATGAGAAGGCCAAATGTTCCGAAGAGGAATCTAAATAGCATTTTAAAATTCACTCAAACACCGGTGTGCGGAGCATAATATCAAAAAAAAAAATTTAAATAAATTAGTATGTAATCTATAATTTATCTTCTAAAAAGCCATGGAGCAATGCGGCAGAACAGTGATAAAATAAAATTTACCCGAAATATTAATTATCGCTAATTAATCATACTTATCGTGTTGAGTTAAAATTTACTCGAACCATTATGTAACACGTGCGTGCGTGTTACATAACTGATTACTCCGGTTTTTATTTTAATAATTATAAATTAATACATATGTATATGCAATAAATGCATTTATTTATCTACATTTATATCATGATTTTGATATTCCTGCAGTACTAAAAATTATCCCTAGAAACTTTTCATCGTGTTACACTGAAAACTCATACAACATAATGCCAACATGAATCATAAGATCCACCAATAATTAACAGGGAATATCTACAAACCTAAAGAAAAAAATATAAAAATTTCTTAAAATATATTAAAATTAATTTTATTGTTTGCTATGCATTTAGGTTATGTCTTCATTTATGTTAGTATTTCGTTAAATAAAATCAACCTTCTATAATAAAAATCATGTTTACTTTTTTTTTTTTTTTTAATTTGTCCGTATTGCATTGAAGGTGCGATATATATATATATATATATATATATATATATATATATATATATATATATATATATAAATATATATATACATATATATATATACATACATACATACATACATCTCAAATCCAACCACTTTTTCTGAAATTCAATTATCATTTTGCATTCCTAGTACCATCTCATTTTAAAAATTTCAGTATACTACAATAGTATATTGTGTAAGTTGCATCAGATAAAAGCTTTTTGTGAAACTTGACCAGATGTGGGTATTAAAAAAATAAATAAAAATAGATAAATTTAACCTAAATTTCAATTTTTAAGATATTAGAACTAATATACGCAAATATTTTAAGAGAATCTGCTGATTGTAAACAAGATAGGCCAACAAAAAAATTAATGCTTTATGAAATAATTTACTTACATTTTTTCTGAGGTGTGCATTTGTATGAGGGCATACAAAATTAAACCAAATTGTCTAACCGGTCTAGCCTCATTAATTTTCCATGATTGTTATTGATCGATTATATAAAAAAAATATATATAAGTAATGCAAATTGAAACGTCTAAATATTAATAGTTTTGGCTAAAGGACGCTTGCAACGTGATTGATCACTTTTTGACGCATAAGGCCATATCTTACCACAATATTTCACATTTATCGCTAACTAATCAATTAATAGTATATTAGTATTTAAAAAATAAAAGAACTAGGAGAATATAAAACCCATAAAATTAAATAAATCTGTATCTATTTATCCTATGATCTATATAAACTGTATTATAATTGAAGAGCTCATTGCATATGGATCAACTTCAAAAAAGTATGACATAGTCCACATGTCTTTACAAATCTACATTAATAATAGCTAGAATTCGTAGATGATCAACACTGAAATTTACGACAATGACTGAATACGTACTCAATGAGATGTTATGAATTTCTGAATCTCAGATATATGAGACAGCTGAGATGACGCTTTTACTAACTACTTTTACTTAAATTTACAAACTACCCCGTCAATAATATACTGTAAAATAAATCGATGACATTCAGATACAAAAATACGAAGTCACGATCTACTCGACGGACATTGCAACAAACTTATACAGAACATGGCTATAAAGCATATTCCTGAAAATAATCAAAAGTTGCCTAAAAAGAAGCTGATCAAGGCATCTCATTGATTGAATATTGAATGTTAACTCCAAATCCGGAATAGGTGCCGTAGGGTCCTAAACTCCAATAAGCTAGACATCTCTCCAACATCCCAATCACTACCAGATATAGGTAATAATAACGAATTTATTTTAAATTTCAATAACTCAAACATTAACATAAAAAAGTTAATAAATATTTTCCTAAAAATCAGAATTATCCTTTCTTCTTCGTATAGGTTTATTATGGATTTTCTATAAAATATAAAATCATGAATATTTCTTTCAAAGAAGAAGAAAGATAATAATGATATAAAGAAATCACTCTCGAGTATAATTGTCTGAATTTTTGAAATGATTCAAGAAAAGATAAACTGTGATTAATACAGTGTATTTGTTTATCCCCCTCTCTCATCCTTTTTTCATTATAATAGAAAAATGAACCTTTAGCCTTAGATGTAATCTACAAACTCATAAAAAATCAAAATGATTTTCATTAGACTTTGAAACAGTACAATTGATTGATTTTGGCCCGGATGTCATTGAGTAACGAAGATATTAAAAATTCAGAAAAATAAAAATATCTAAATTTTTTATCGATATACGAACAACTTTTAACGTGGAAACATTTAACATAAAAGCGTGGAATAAAAAAATAAAATAAAACAAATTAAAATTGTTATACACAACAAAATACTTATTTACATAAAACGCAAAAATTAAAAAAAAAATTAACATTTTACCAGCTCCAAATTGGAATTTGAAAGTTATTTTAAAATCAGTATCAATCACAAGAAAGTGGCATTAAAATTTACTGAAATTTATGTTATAGAATTAAGCCTGAATTATTCCGCAACGTTTTTCACTGAAAGTACTATAACGTTCACAGCAAATGTGGTTCGCTTTATATAAACATATATATTTGGATTAAAACTATTCCCATATAAACCATATTATTTCCATATAAACCTTTGAGCTGTTTTTATTGTTTTTCTAGTAACTAGGGAATTAGCTAAAATTTTAGGGGGGAATCCACTCTGGATTCCCCTCTGAATTTTAGGGGGATCCTCCTCTGGAAGGTGGAAAAAAAATGTCTTTTCTTGAAAACTGTTTTCTGTTAATGATACAACAGTGGCTTTTATTGGTATAGATATGTATTGATGTTTGTTATTTTTAGACAATAATATTCCTGGGCACGAATTATAAATAACCAGCACAAGGTGCGAACAAAAGGTAAGGGACTAGCTGGTAGGAAGGCAATTCACCACAACACCTAGCTTTTACCCTCAGATATAAGGAATAAGTTAATTTAAAAACCTATCGAGTGTGACAAAAGCAAGAGGTGGTCCATCCAGGAAGACGTAATTAATTTTAAGAAAACGGTCCCGGCTGGACGCCAGAAAAAAACGGCGGAGGTCTGGGAAGGGCGTCATTCGATTTGACATATACTAATAGATACTAATGGATTCAAGGTGGCCGGACTACCCCTGACAAGGGATGGAGCTATGCGTAGAAATCCCGGAATTTTCTCCCTCTATAAAACTGGTTGGCTAATCACGGAAAATATGCTAATCCAGGTGCCGGGAATCTAACAAACCAACAACGTCTTCGACCCCCTCTTAGGAGAACAAGGAAGAAAGGGGAACCGAAGTGGAGGACGCGACGAAAAGGGACTGCTTCTCGGATCTCGCTTGACGCAGGACAACTAATCTCTCCTCTGAAGATGACAGATGCTCTGACTCTGGCTCCATGACTTGAGATATGCAGGGGAGCCCGATGTAGAGATGCTGAGGGACCATCAACACCAATTATTACAGATAAGAGATTTATGTTAGAACAGTTAATGGCTAGGTCTAGTCTGAATCATTCCATGGTTAACAGTTTATTGTAACAGTTATTATTTTTTCTCGTAATAGTTTATTATTTTAATTTTGATGAATAAAGATAAATGTTAGGAAGAGGTTGTTCTTTAGTAACCATGCCCATTATTAATTTGAATATATATTCCATTAAGTATGATAGCAATAAATTTGATTAGCATTATTATTAAACTTAAAAGTAGGAATATTATCTTGGTTAATTATTAAATAATGATAATCACAAATCAGGCCCTTGGAAAGGTATCCAATTTAGAGGACAATACAAGTAATTCATATTGACTTATAACATGATTTTGGGGATAATCATCCTCAATGATTGCCCAATGGCATCCCTATTTTCAGATTAGTATATTATCAGCTAAATGTATATCAACTTAATTTAGATAAAACATTGCAATAAAATTGAATTTTGATTGATTAATGAGGATTTTGAAACATGAACAAAATATTTAATGTTTTGAAGTTTCAGGGAGGGGAGAACCTGTACATAAGAGCGTCCCCTCCCTCAGAAAATTCCTTCAGGTGATTCTGAACTTTTTATAGACGATGATATTCCATAAGTACTGAAAAAACTTTATGTTTTAGTAATACACAACATTTTGTATGCTAGTAGTATATTGTATAGGTATAATGAAGTAATCAACGTAATAATACACAAATTATCCCACTGACTTTAGAATTATTTTTTGTGAGATGACGTGATAAGCAATAATAATAAAAATTAAAAAAAAATTAATGAAAAATATATTTATTTGGTTAAGATCATTCTTTAATCAAGTTAAGACCCAAAACACTCCAATGATCTCATTGTGCGTCATCCAATATTTTTAATAGCCTGATCATACACGTATTAAGAACGAACAATAATTAAGATGTTCTTTTCAAATCGAAATAATTTTCAAGTACAATTACATAAACTGCAATCGTAAAAATTTAGTAATATAGAGCGGATTACGAAATTCATAATTCGGATTGGGTTAAACAAATCAGGTATTTCTTATTTGTTATGTATTATATATTGTTGCGATATCTTCTAATACAAAGAAAAATGAAGTATCAAATCACTTTCGTTATATTTAAATATTCAATTTTAATTAACATTGTGCATTTATATGTATTGTCTTAGTTTTTTCCTTAGTACTAACAGTAATATATAAAAATAAAATAATTTTCAATTACAATTACATAAATTGTAATAATATAAATTTAACAGTGTAGGGGCCAAAAACCTTGAAATTTTAGAACTCCTTTACCTATATTTCCTAAATGGTCCATTCAATCGAAAATGTTATGGTATAATAAATTAAAGAACAGTAGATTCTGTGTCGACTGAGCACTACAACATAATAATTCGGTAATGTTAACATAGAACGGGGATTATTTTCAACTTTGTCAAAAACTGAGACAGACTATATATGGGTCTGTAACTTGGAAACGTATTTCAGTAGCTATTCCGAATTTTAAAAAATATTGCACACAAAACTTGAAGGGAATTCAACGATCTTTCAAATTTTTACCATAAATGCACTGGAAGCGAATAATAATAAGAAATAACTGAAAAAAGTGCTTTTTCTTAGCGATTTTTTAAGATGGTGCAGGAAGGAGGAGGTTGAAACTTCGGATTTTTAACGAGAGGGGCAATACATGCAACATACCTGAATATCAAAATGACTTCATCTTTTGTAATCCAAAATAATATTTATACTGACTTAATATGCTAATTGATGGAGATAGGTTGATTTTCAATTTTGAGAGGTGTACTTTGGCGAATTTAAAAGTTTGATACGTGCTGGACGCAGAATTTGATGCTCTACAACTTTTATCTTTTGGGTTTTTCCTCTTAGAATGCTCATTTCCAATCTACACACTCATATATCGTACTCTATCTCAGCTATGTTCGAAAAAATCGCCGTTCAATGACCGTGGTTTTCGACCACGCCACTTAACCTAATTATTATGTTGTGGTTTTCATTTAAAGCATAATTTAATGTTTTTAAATTTTTTATACTATAACTTTTTTCTATTAAATTCACCATTTAGAGATAATTGGCGAAAAACAAAAATTAAGTTCTAAAACCTCCGAGTTTTTTTTGCTGCCAAAAGTTCTATAGAGGTCACTCGTGTTGGCATTTTCGATTTCTTACATGTTTGCACCCATATAAACAGGTTAAAAAAAATAAAAGCTTCTACCCCACCGTTTGCATCATAAAAGATCTGTACAGCATGGCATAATACGGCAACGCTTGAATAATTGGTTGGTTAGAGATTTTTTTTTTTTTTTTTTTTTTTTTTTACATTTACCTAAATATAACCACACACGAAAAAAGTAAAAAGAGAATTAAAAAATGTAAAAATGAAAATTCGGTTAAATAATAAATAAAATAATTTTCAAGTAAAATCACACAAACTAAAGGTTTATGATTTTTTTTATTGCGCTGTTTGCTGTATTCAGCAAATGAAGAATCAATCCAGTTTCAGTATACTAAATTTTTATAAAGTTTCTATATAAATAATTTTTTATGTATAATTTATATATTATTACAGGTGTTCTTCCTATCCCTTCTAATATATTACAAATATTAACTATTTTTTCTTTTTCATTTACTTTCCTAAATAATCATATTGAGCAAGAAATGTTGAAAAGGACAAACAAGTGAAATATGAGCTGACAGACAGAGTGCCAGGCAGTACATTATTTCTAGAAGGGCTTGTTAAAAATGACATTTAAGTCGGCGTTACAGGTCGAAAGCGACACATGTGCTAGTTAGCCGACACTAAAAGTCATTAGCATTTCGATTAGTCTATTTTTAATCTTCATTTATATGTTTTTATGCAATAATTAGTCAATGCCTAAATTCCAAGTCCTAAAGCATATGTTGTTATGTGCATTTAACGCTTAAAGATGCTAGATTCATTTCCGACAAACTAAATTATGTTCGTTAACCAGCAATTCTGTGGTGTTTAGGCTAAGGGATATAAATCATTTTCTGCGACAATGTGTTTAATTTATTTTCGTTCTTTATAATGAAATTCGCCTTTGAGAAAAATAATGTAAGTCAATAAAATATTGTTCATTTCCGTATAAACACTATTAAATTAACTTATATCCTTTTCCTTAAAGGTAAAGTTCATTATAAAGAAAATAATATAACTAAAACTCATTCTCGCAAAAAATAAATAGCACTCCTTTATCTACAGAATTAGTAAAATATCCTTAATTTTAATTATACCTTGCACCGACAAAATTTTCTGATTAATTCTCATCTCAGTTCTACTCATTCTTGTAATTACCACAACAATATCAACGGCAAAATAAATACGATGATCGGAGTTCTGTCAATGGCCAAAACCTCCACTCATGTTTGTGACTTTAGCATTCCCAGACATTCCCATCTTTCAGTACGAATGACGCGGCTAGAAAGAAGCGATGGGGCCATCTGCGCCGGCAAAGGATTTTCTGCCGTTCCTCTTCCCCAATACTACATAGTCATTTACTTAAAAATAACTTATTTTACTGTTTTACATCTCGGTTTTTTGGTCCAGTTTGATTTGTATGTTTTAGATAATGCAACTGATGACTGTATTACTCCTTTATGTATCGCGTCCAACGCCCTCCCCCATCCCATGCTATCATGTTACTCCAACCTTCGCCCTCCCTCTCCCCAAATATTTCCCAAGTGCCAGCGCCTATGGTTGGACCTCCCAGGGAATTAGTATACATGTGAATGGGAGAGCGGGATCCTCAAGGAGAATGTAAATACTGTAAATAAGTATGGATGCGACAGTATTTTTTATTCTATTATTATTCCTTTTTTATAACCTTACTTATTACTAAGTTTTTCATTTTTATATAAATTTTCTACATTTTGTATTAATGCGCAAACGATACAAAAAATGAGATCATTAAAACTATGATATGCAAAACCATTTTATTTATTATGCACCTAAGTACAGTATTCTTTGGTGACGCGCGAAAATCATATATAGGTGGCAGAGGATAAAGATGTAACAACATCGGGGATTAGGGAGGCGTTGGCTGATATTAAATATGGAGGACCATCTGCTCCCAACTATCGTTACTACTTGTACGGCTGAATTTTACAACAGAGACGATATTAGCATAGGATCAGCCACTCGCCTACGGCTAGATCTGAATTATTCACTCGTGAAAGTCCCTTTGTGTGCCCCTCGTCATGATACAGTTTTCTACTTCCTTTTCCTTCCGAGACACATCCCTTATCCTATTTTTTCTTCTAAAGACGTTTTATTTTGTCTTTAGCACTCACTACCACGAATGAAGTGTAGACATTTAGGAGCAAATCGTTGACTTAATAATATCAAACTGAAAGTCTTCGAAGAACTTCTTAATACTAATTCTTAAGAGAATATGACATATCTAAAATATTTATTCCAGATCAGTAGCGGATCCAGAATTTAATGTAATAAATAATTTTTGGAAGAGGAGTGGGGAGGTACAAGACAAGAGGTTAGGGGATGGAGGGAGATACCTCATAGCAACTGGGAGTTTTTCTTAATAACGGTAATTACAATTACAATAATGTTTTTAGAGAGAAAATTTTTATATTATTTCTTGACACATGCTTACATTTCATATGTAGCTAAATTATGTAGTTTTTAACCCATTAATCAAATAGACGCCACTCCCTCAATTGTATTTTTTTATTATTTGTACTATTAAAAATTTATATAATTTTAAGCAAGATGTGAAGAAAATGTTGAACAATCTAAAAGCACAGTTTAATTAAAACAATGTTTTTCCTTCATCGTGAAAGGCTTCGACGAGTGAGAAAAGTGAATAAGGGCATTTGATACAAAATTATATCAAATACAGTCGAACCTCTGAACTTATTTTAGGGATCTTGAATTTTTATTAGAAAATAATATTCTGTATATCGAATAAAGTTTCTATATATCTAACAAAAAATTTCCATTTCAAAAAATATAAAACATGATGGTCATCAAAAAGGGCACTTAGTTTACGTACATGAGAATGGGTAATAATAAAATAAGAGAAAAAAAATGTTCCACTGGTTTGCAAAGCAATGGAAATTCAGTGATTTTGTTTCAGGGAGTACCCTAAATTCTCTGAATCTGTTTCCTAACATAGAGTGAAATTTTCATTTTAAATTAAGTTTAACTCTGCCTTTCTTGTTGTGAAAAATGTCATTAAACATGACTTCGGGGATAAATTATACACTACTATTAGTGTATAATTCATCACCGAAGTCCATGTTTAATGACATTTTTCACAGTGTCTATACACTAATATCTATACATTAGAAAATATTTTGCGCGAAAACAAAAATAAATTAATTTGTATGTATGTTTGCATATTTTTAATACATGTCGTTATTAACTTATAAATTTACATTTGTAAAAAATCTGCAATCACAGAAGTAATTTGTACAATATTTCAAATAATTGTTATTGATCGTAAACTTTTGTTTTTCTTAACCCTAAAAAATTGTCTTTGTTATTTCATTAACCCCAAAAAATTAACTTTTGTATGTCTTTATAATATTATAATTTTCTACCCTAAAGAATAGCTGTAATTGTTTTTAGGCTGAAAAATTGAAGTATTTATATATATCGAAATTTCCATATATCGATCATTATTGAAACAAAAATGGACTAATGTAAAAAAAAAAAATTGTTTTTTGGTGGGTTCAGCCCAGCCATCTCATTGAATCCACTAGTGATCCAGATCCAGTAATTTTTTTCAATTAAAATTTAAATTTTATAATATAACAAATCAATATCAGCCTCGTTTTCTTAAATAAATATAGACCTGGGAAAAATTTATTTTAAATATTATTAGAGAAATAAACCCTTAAATGATCTAAACAAATTATTTTGGAATTTCATTTCATCAAATTTTTTTTCGCAATTTGTACCAAGAAGTTCATCTAAATACATTTTGGTCAGTCAAAAGACCTCATTGTGCTATAGTTGAACCAGTTATCCTCGTGCATATTACTCAGGTTAGAATTATTTTGCTATTTAAATTAATCATTTTTTTCTGATCTTTATTTAATTTATTATTTTTTCATCATCAGTATGAAAATATAGTAGAAATGGAGATGCTACTTATACTAAGAAACTTAAGATAAAAATGTCTAAAGTATCGTTCACTACTGCTTTAAGGGTAATCAAAATTATATGTTGTATGTATACATGAATTTTAGATGTTATTTTACAACTGGAGTTATTTCGAAAATATTTTTTCAGAAATATATCGCATTATTACAATTAATGTTCAGTAAAGCCAAATAATTACTTCCAAAGATAAATACACGTAGTCATTTGATGAGATTTTTTATAAATAATTACTTCATGAAATATTCCTTTAATTTATTTAATAAATATATAGCTCTAACAGTGTTCAGGCCCACCCATGAAACCCTTATATCGCGTTATATTTTTTTACCAAATACCTTCTTCGGTCTGTTTGGTTGTTAAAGCACGGTTATGAAGATCGACCGGTTATGTAGACCACTGACAGGTGGGAATTTATAATTAAAATGGGGAATTTATAATTTATAACTCATGCAAGGGACACAAAGCCACCGGGCCAATATTGTAGCTTTGTCTGAATTCTCGGGCTCGTAATGAACTTCTTTGTCCTCGGTGGAAAAGTCAGCCCTCATTAGCAAGAGCACAAACGGTGATTCGCGAGCTTTGTGCCGGTGATGAATGAGGTTCGGCCTGTCTGCTCGCTGGTCCTATTAGATTAGCTATGTTTTCCTATGGCTTATGAATCATCAAATATCATCACGGTTCTTGCCCAGTGAGCGTGGTCGGAAAGGTACAAGAGAACAATTATTTGTTTGGAATGTTCCACTAAAAAGGCAAAAAATGAAAGGGGACATGCTATGGATAAAACGTCTTATGGGTCCTATCGATCAAGCCATGATGGCGTTTTCGTTTAATATTCAGAAGCCAAGATTTGATATAAAGTCAGAAATGGAGTAGTTTTTCCTGTTTACCTCTTACCCTATTTTTGAACCGTACAAGGTGAATATAAATAAAAATTATAAGAGAATACTGGTTTTTAAATTTATATTAAAAAGATATCGAAATATGAAAAAATAAAAATATGCCGATTCATTTCCGCGGGCATTCATTAATATTTACAAGTTAAACAAATGATATTTATTTTAAAAAGTAACCGATAATTACTGATATCGCTCTTACCTTACTCTCAGTAAGAAAGAAATTACTGTAGGATGACAATCCGCGCGAGGTGTACGTAAAGGACGTAATGATTCTTGATCAATGGTCATACAAAGAAGAGATGTGGTCAATATCCACGCTTAACAAAAAGGTTTATACCCAAACCATTAAAGACCACAAGCCAAAAACCAGCTTATTGAAATGAAAATAAATGTTCTGCCCACAACCAAACATGAGCACAAGCCGAGTAGTTAGGAGTGCAGTTCATGCCTTACCCCACCATAGGACCGCAATTAGGGTGGCAAATTTTTAGCGAGATTAAGTAAAAAATATTTGTTTTTGCATTTTGATTATTTGACCTTAATTCAGTCAATAAAAGTTTTTTTTTCAGACAAATAAATTAAAGATTTTTAAATTTACTTTCACGACCTCAAACATCATTAATACCAATAAAGAAAGCATTTCACAAATTCGATTCGTTGGACTGGCACCTCATATATTGACAGTTAAAATTCTGGCTCTTCCTCCAATCTCTTTGATTCGCAAAGGCCACTTTCATCTTTTACATTGCAGAGGGCCTAAAATGAGTTGGCTCCATTGCCGCCTATCATCAGTACATGAAAACTCCGTTGTATGGGTAGTGACGAGTTGAGGGAAATCGTTTTCTGTGATGACAAGTGTTTGCTTTTTCTGAGTAATTTAGTCTTTATTACCACAAACGCTGTACTGATCGAGACGAAATGCTCAGCAGTTTCTGAAACACCACAGCAGTGGTATGGGGGAAGCCAATGTCTTTTCCGAAGTCATGGAGCTTGGCAAGGAAACCTTTATGCCCTCTGCGAAATGGCGACATTCAGTAGTCCGGTAGGACCCATTTGGCTACCAACCGTGGAATGGACAGGGGTGAGGTATTTCCTCAAAGCAGCCAGCCCCTTTTGGTGTAGTTACATCGAATCCACTCTTCCATATTATTCTCACCCATTAAGTTGGATCACCTGTGATCTTTATTTAGAAATTACAGGGAAGATTTGCTGAATCTTGTTTCTTAAAATCATACTTCATCTTATTATTTCGTAGGAGGAGGTCGATTGGTACCTATCTCGCTAATACCTGTACCGACACGTGAACAATAGTGCAATAGGCTTTGGTCACTCGCAGTGGAGGCATTCTCTGGTAATAAGCATCTATTTTGTATTAATTATATTTATTATAATCATAAGACAACATTTTACACTACCAGACTAATAAAATTATTTTCGAAACAGCAAGAGACTAAAAAATAAGTAATTAGTATACTAACTTTCTTCGAATTGTGATTTTAATATCTGAAGAGTAATAAAATCAATTGTTTTATTTTCTTTATTTTTTCGAGTTATTTTAAGACAACAATATTAAAACTATATCATACTTAAAGACAACCTCTTTTAAAAGTACTAAACGCCAAATATCTGGTATGTTCTTCTTAAAATCGCTATTTTGAAAATAGAACCGTTGGAAACTTGCTGCTACATTCGCATTGCATAAAGCATTATTAGCTAAACGCAGAAATATTAACATTTTGTACATTTTCATTTTACACCCATTATCTATTAGTCACCACTATAGTCGCCCGTTTATTCCACCTGCTTTAAATTCATGAAAATTTAACCAGCGCCAGCAGTACTCCAGTATCGGCCGCGGTTTCTGTGGCTGTCCCTAGATAAATATTTCTGGAATGGTCCCGGGAAGAGAGACTCCAATGAATGAGAGGAAGGCCGTGATTGGCGGTTTGATAGAGAGCCTTCTAATTGATTCGGATCCAGCGACAATGGCCGGTCGATCGATATCCTCCCACAAAAAAATAGAACCAGTCATCTGCACGGATTATCTCTGGATTGGATTAAAATTCTTTGTCAGGGTCCAGATTGAAGGATTATTAATTTATCATGGATATCCGTTTTACGTTACCTCTCGGGTGATGATAGTTACCCACAATTCACCTTACTGGTGCTTCTGCTTCTGGCTAAATTTTTGGATAAAAGAAACGAAGTATGGATGCAGAAAAAATACTCTAGTTAAAACTGGACCTAAACAGCAAAACTCGTAGAGTTCGAAATAGATTTGTTTCTTTTTTTTTTTTTTTTACTTAAAACTTTTTTAAGAGTTACCTAATACAACCTGTTTCATTTAGAGGCAATAACTAGTAGAAATCAATTTATGTTACCAAGATAGCTATTATTTATGCAGAATTACCACACTGAGCCTAGGACTCCAACGATTCCCTCAGAACGTCACTTGTATTGAAAGTCAGTGGAGGCTTAAGACAAAATCGAGATTTAGTTTTCTAAATTGTTTTAGGAGCAATTTTTATAATAATAAAATAAAATTGTAGATAATGCACAAAATATACTTTTAGTAGAATAGCCTTCAGGGCACATTTAGTAAAATGTTCAAATTTTGACTATTCATTGAGAATGGCTAAGAAAAAAAAATTATATAGGATCGTAAACCGATTTAAAAAAGTTTAACATTTTTTATCTTGTGAGAAGGTAATAAAATTTAAAAAAATAACCAACAAATTTTTTTTAATTTAATTTTTACAAAATATACACGAAACAGATATTTATACGCTAGAAGGTATAATAATAAGGTACAGAAATAAAACCATTCTAGGTATCTTCTACATTACAGTATTTAGCATTTGTTAAGCAAATAATGATTACAAAAATAAATACTATAAGAATCAGAAACCAATTTAAAAATATTATATCCTAACAATTATGCTTGTCTCTTATTTTGAGTTTTGTTCTTTTATTTTTAAAAATTATCACTTTTTAATTCTGTTACCTGATAAAAATATAAATATAACAAAAAAGAATATGCACAAAACAAATTTTATAAACCGGATGAAATTGTAAATATTACCATTTAAGATATGTTATGTTTAAGGCATCCTATAGACCATAAACCATATGGATCATAAACATATAAACAACATATATGGGCCATAAAGCTTATAATAAAAAAAAATATATCCTAATAATTATTTTCCTCTTTTTTTTTTAAAGTTTCTGCTAATAAATATTAATGTATGAAAAAGTAAATAATACCATTTTAGGTATCCTATGTATTAAAAAAATTCATATTGGTTAAGTAAATAAATAATTTTAAAAACATTATAACTACTAAAGATTTAAGCACATTCATCGAAGTTTTCTTTCACTAACGATTACTAGGTATTTTAAATAATTTTCTATAACCTAATTAATTTATTACAAAAATGGATTCGGTCTTGCTTCGAATTCATCTTCTAACGATTGCATAACTAACCCTAGACAGAGGGGTTAATCACCAATGCATCGAAACCGAAATCAAAACCCGACACCTTCATAGTCTCCTATTAAGTATTCCATGCATTTCAGACACTAAGAGGAGAGACATTTCTAATGCAGTATGAAAGTTCACTTCTAGCACAGTAATTAGGAGACGCTTCAATATTATTTATTATGCAATGCGAATATTAAATATTAAGCTAATTAAATATTCAGCTAATTAAAAATATTAAGCTACCGAATGAATTTTAATTATATATTTTACTGGTATATTATTAAAATATAATTTCTGAATGGACTGTAATGCAAGTTGAGGATAGAAAGAAAACTTCCAAACTATATATGCTTTAAAATAAGTTACTTATATTTGCATACGTTATGCAAATAATATAATTTCAAAAACAAAACTTCTTTTTATATTACAAAAAAATAAAATTCAGATGTATTGTGATTATGTTACTTACTTGTAAAAAAAAAATCATGTCTTATTAATAACAAATAAATCATATCCAAAATGTCACGGACCTTTAAATCAAATCAATTTTGTATTTTTTTTTGTATTCTTGGCCCTTATTTTGTATTTTGTATTCTTAGTTATATTCATTCTTGATTGCCTCATTAATGTTGTTTTACAAAGTGATAAATCTTTTTGTCACTAAAGAGAACCAATGGACTTTAATGGAAGTCTGAAATGTGCATCTTCTTCATTAAAATGTTCCTTTTAACATTGTGAGTTGAGAACTGGCATGCTAGGGTACAGAAGAGTGGGGATGTTCTGTGAGCATACCTAGGCTCTATAAAAGTACCTGACCTTTCATATTTTAATACTTAACAGAAACCAAGATTCTTTATGTGTTGATAACATAATGATGATTATAGTTTTCATTTCTAACAACCCTGTTCTTCTAAAGAGATATGTAAAGATATCTATAGAGTATGCTCAGGTCTTTCACCACAAACACTCCAATCCCACAGCAGCCGATCGCCTGCTGAAGATCGCATTAGTGGGACAACGGAAGGCTGTTAGTTCTTGGAGGCATTACCATGACTGATCGATGGCTCAATGGTCGCCAATGCCTTCAGCGCCATTTCACGGCGACGCAGTCTAAAGTGAAAGTTACGATGAAAAATGACGACGATGAAATATATCAGTACTCCTGACAGCCGGTCGATACTTGCAAAACTAGCCTAGTACGGCGAATTACGAATATTGAGCCACCTTGAGCCATAAGCTATTAATACAAGCAGATTTGAATACTCATCAAGTTAGGAGAAGCAATACACATTTCAGTTGGACATATTTATTTCTGAAACTATGTTTAATGCCAATGACGTTCAACGGGTCTATGCGTAGATGAACCAAGTTAAGCCATGCAAGCAAAAAACGGTTTGATTTAGGATTATTTTATTTTTGTCTAAATTTAATGAAATTATTGAAAAATTAGTTATTAATCTGATAAATTGTATTGATAAAGCAATCAAGTTTTAAATGAACGATTGTCAGAACTATATCTAATCCATAACCATGATCCCTAAAAAGAATGATTTTTTTCATTCAAATTTTGTTTTGTTTTTCTAATTTCAGATAAACTACTAAAATATTGATTAAAATTCAGTAAACAAAATAATTCTTAAGAAATAATAAAATAAAGTAAAACGTATGAAATTAGATAGGCAAAGAGTTAATGTTTTGTAAAAAATAGAATTACATATTGCCAGGAATACGTTGCAAATATTAACAATCAGGTGATTGTTAGCTTAAAACACTTTTTTTTTTGTAGCAGTATGTAATATACTATCGATTCATCTCCAGAGATAAATAAATGCGAAGAACTAAAGTCAGCTTAAGAAAATGTTATTTTTTCTATGTTGGTAAACTGTCGAGATATTATAGCGAATGGCCAGTCAGGAATTATTCAATAAATCGATCCTAACATCCCCTAGCGTCAGGTCAGTCCAGTCAGGCCAAGTCTGGCTTTGGCTCATATTTGCAGCAGTTGTCTGTTTTCAGCTTTTCATATTCAAACATCTCTCTTATGCCTATTTCTGTTGATATTTCAAGTGTCGATCTTTCATTCATCATTTATTCATCTACTTATGACTATCAATCCAAATACCTTCAGCTGTTTCATTAACTTACAATATTTTCTCTCATTAGAAATCCGTGAATCCTATTTCTATTCTGTTTTATCTATACTCTTTTTTCCGCTATCCCTTACACAGTGTTTCACGAGAGAAGAATCTTAGACGAGAGAAGAAATTTTATTCTAACTTATAGGCACTCCAATTTTTTTCATCTAATTCGAACCACTCTACGGGTTTACTATCTTTACTCCACATATACATTACTGATGGGGTAGATAATTTATAACATATTGTTCAAATATCATATAATACTCCATACTCCAGAGATACGTTACTGATTGGATAGATAATCTATAACATATTGTTCAACTATCATATGATATAATTCAGAGACAAAAGAAGACCTGTGATTGGGTTGCACAGTACCCACACTGTAATAAGAGGGATGATTGCAGGGTAAACACCAGCAATTTATTGCCTTGATTAATGGGGATTAATTAGACCTATCATTAGAACTAATTAGATAAATAGATGGATTCTTTAGATTTGCAAAAAAAAAAAAAAAGCATTTATTAAGCATTTATACTGCTATGTATATCTTTAATTAAAAATAAAATTTTAACGGCGCAGAACTTACGCTTTTATTAAAATATGTCTTACAGTATATCCATTAGGATTTCGATCGAATCAAGATTTTTCCTTGAGAATCAATGAGAGAAAATAATAGGTGCATCAAGAATAAAATACATGGAAAAGAACTTTAAAAAAATAATATTTTTTTATCCTGTGGTGTGGAAAGGGGGAAAAAATGTTGCCAACCCCAGCCTGATTTAAAGACTAATAAAAACAATTTCCACAGGTCGGAAAAGTGAGGAAAGCTGTAGGTGCGGAAAAGCGGATGGGTCTCTGACCATTTATGTGCCCTCTTCATTATAAATGGCACCCAGAGTTAGACTTTTTTTTTTTAACACAATTTAAACTCTGACGGCAGAGTTTTATTCTAAAATAAGAGGCATGTGGAAAGCTTGGTAACAGAAAGGCATGCTTCAATGTAATTAATTCAAAAATAACCAATTATAATTTAAATCAGTTTTCCTTTTATTATGTTCTATGTATCCATTCACAGAATAAATTACATTTTGCTCTTGACCAGTTATTTAAAGTTAAGTCATAATAAAATTAAAATAAAACGGAAAAAATACAGTAAATTTGATGTAATTGATAACGTTTTGAACGTTTGAACGTTTTGAAACGCAATACTACTTTGCCCAATTACTGAGCATTATGAATAAACGTTTTCCTTTAATAATAAGTAGTGATTATTCCTTTAATAAATAGTAGTAAGTATTATTATAGGAACACGTTATTAATAATAATAACGTGTTCCTATAATAATCAACTGCCTCAAACAATTGAAAATAAAGAAATAATGTCTTATTGTTTGACTGTACTAAGAGAAAACAAAAAGAAAAAAAATGCCACTGTGATAACACTAATTTGTTTTATTTATTTATGCACACGAATATACAGCCAAATTCTCTCATGAACCGTGATAATCTGAGCATTGACAATCTGTACTACGGCAGGCTGGAAATAATTGCTTTGATAGCATTGATAGGGGCATGCGCTGGCCGTAGAGCTCGCCTCGTCCGGGTTTTGAACATATTTGAACATTTCGTAAGGAATTAGTGTAACTATGGATATAGTCGGTTTTAAAGTTTCGACATCAATCATAACTGAACGCCCAACCACCCACGTCAATTTAATGAGTAAAAACCACATTAATACGAAACAAATTGAGGATATATATAAATTTAAACGGTTTCTGCCAGATGACCATCACATATATCTTAGAGATATTTTCCAGTGGCCTTATGTGAAAGAGACGAAGATTCAGAAGACGGCTAAATTTTCTTTAATAAATAATATAAACTTGAATAAATAGTCTAAATTGTCTTCAGTAATCAAAATAAGTTTCTTTTATTTCCTTTTATGAATGATTTCATAAATAATCTATGATATTTATGTGCAATTATAATGTTCCTCATGTCCGTAAAGTTGAGAAACCCCGTAAATCATGTAAAGTTAAATTTATATTCAAACACCACAATCACTCTTATATTCTTAATTGGTAACATAATAGATTCAAAATCAACCAAATTTTAATTTTCAGTCACTCTGAGTTGTCTTCAACCTTAAGCTTTGACCTGGACTGTTTTCCAAAACTTTGGTGGCTATGACTTATGGAGTTTCTCAAATCAACGATTCATTTCCTGATGGCATTTGATTTCGTTTACACCGATTCCTTGAAAATGTTAATAACATTTTGCTATTGACCAGTGTTTATGGACATGTATTGCAATTGAAGAAACGAACATATGGAAACACATTAAAATTATATTTAATTGAAACTAAGCATATGTGTTGTTTTGCTTCTGTTCATAAACCTATAATTAATTTATAAAGATTAAGCAATCTTGCAGGTCAACATGATACCCTTGACTTCTTAAGATCAACCTGAAAATGACTTAATATCTTTACGTACGTGTTTGTTTGTTTAATCAAGAAATGGTTAAATTAAGTCCTTTTACTGGAAAGAAAATTGTGATTTAGATGAAATAAAGAAAAGATATTTAATAAGCAAAAAAAATCTTAATTTACTATTCCTTCTGTTCACCATATTTTTGCTACATAGAGAATTTAATTACGGCCTACATTCTCAATTCCAAATTGAAAATTTAATTATATTAAACTCCAAATTTGCATCATTCCAAAATTGCAACAAAAAAAAAATAATTTGAGTCTAAGGAGGGCATTCGAGGACCTTTAGACTAAGCTTAAGGTATCAGGAAATGTACTATGTCAGAATTTTCAAATGCCGGAATCGATAAAATAATTGCTTCGGAATAATGAGAGGAATGATTAAGTTTGAAAAAAGTACAGGAGGAAAGCTTCAAGAAAAAATATTAGGGGTACCTTGAAATTAATTTTAGCAGTCTAATTTAAGGCTATAACATTTCAAACTGAAGGACTTATCATAAACTCTAACTTCTTTGAGATTAGTAAACTTCGTTAGACTTAAGCAACGATGAAATTATAAGCACTGAATAAATAAAAATAATTGGAGAACACTGTTATCAGCAATTATGAAAGAACTATCAATTATTACTCCTAGCAGTACCTGAGGTACAGATAGTCTCAATAACACGCCAAATTATGATTATGTTTTTTAATGATATGGATCCTGGATGATGAAAATAGACAATTACCAAAGAAGAATAGTTTCACGAAGGAGAGGAAGAAATTCATGTTAGAGAATGAATAGCATATTTCAAATACACGAAATACACGGAACAGAACTATATATATATATATATATATATATATATATATATATATATATACATGCATATACATATCCACACACACACACACACACACATATACATATATATATATATATATATATATATATATATATATATATATATATATATATATATATATATATATATATATATATATATACATACACACACACAAAAGATACCTACAGTCCCAATAAATACTCTAAAATAATAATTTATTAATGTATATTCATTTATACAACGTGTGATAAATTCAACATTTTTTTATATCTCATCCTGTTTATTTATTTGGAAGTACTTAGGGAGGTGTTCGGAAGCTCATCTTAGCATTTGACAAAAAATCGATATTTTCCAAATTTTAAATCTTGTGTTATGATAAATAATTATTAAGACATCAATTTATTTTTGGTTCACCCTGCAGGTTTATTTTTCAAAGGATTCAAAATACAAGTTTTCATTGGTCACAATTTTATCTAAAAATTCTCGATATAAAAATAAAATGACTTTTTTAATTCACAATCTAATTCACTATCATTTGATTTCCATAAATTATTTACAAATCCAAACCACAAAAACTAGTTAATCACTAAAACATGTTCCAGAATGTGTTGACTCCTCCATTAGACAATAGCAACACGCCTACTAAAAATTGTCAAAACGAACATAATCCTAAAATATACATCAAATAAGAACAGGTTCAGGCTGATTTCGTGGGAAAAATTCTCTCGAATCCGGTATTATAAATAATAAATAAAAATAAATTGTTTGTAAACTAAAAAAAAAAAAATAAGATTGATAACATTAATGTTTGTCATTGCACGTATTGATAAAATCAATGATTGGCTTTTGATACTTTAATTTCTTGACATCACTAGTTGTGATACGAGATCCCAAAAGAAAATTTGATCGAAAATATTAAGACGAAATTTCCATGTATTTATTGATGGTATTAAAATTAATAAAATTGTATCACTCATAAACGATTGTCGTAAAGGAACAACTTCACTCAAACCTTAGCACCACACTCCAAACTGTTTGAGACCCCAAAGTATCCGAAGAACTTTCTTGCCGCGAGCAATGCCCGCTTTATCTTCGGAAATCGACTCTAAAAGAGCTTATCTGGATTTTGTCTTTTAGGGGATCGGATCTACTTCAACAGGCACACCTGGGGGCACTTCGATGTAAATTTTATAAGACTATCTTTTTTCACAGAGAAGAAATTTTTTTCAATTCCAAGAGAAAACCTTTTGTCGTTCCAACGGAGCAGTTTCGAAATATACTGCATACTGTACTACCTCATATGCAATGCGTCACTGGTTTAAACAAGACAGTCGTAATACACGCTTAATATGACAACATTGTTTTAATAAAACTACTTCAGAGTTACTATAGAAATAACAAGGTGCATTATATAACGTGTTAGGTAGTCTGAAGAGGATAGTCACGAGAACACGCAATTATGATTCATTTTATTAACTATTTTGAGATATGACATTCATCTGTTGAATTTTAAATGCGTTATTTCCTGTAATGAAAATACACTGATAGACAAAATGAACGCAGCATTTTATTTACGTAGCAATAAGCTTATATCTAGTTTTTTTTTTAAGAAGTGTATTGAAAGATTAAAACCAATCAGACCAATGGTATAAGTATAGATCAATCATAATATGAGTAACACCCGGCTAATCGTTATTTAATCTTTTTAGTTACTATTATGTTAAAGTTAGCGTCAGAATATTTCTTCACTACCAATCTAGAATACCAGATTAAGTCTTCTGGAGATATAGCGGATCTTTTCTAACATCACAGTATTTAAAAAAAATCGTTTCAATGATTATAAACAAGTATTTAAGTTATTAAAATTCTGCAACAGATTCTGAACTTGCTTAACAGAGTGAGATTGCCTGGAGGCTACGGTTCACAGTTTATAAGTGAGATCTAAAGAGATTAAGTCGACTAGCACTATGAATAACAGGTTTATTTGTATTCAGGCCTTAAGGAGCCTGAATACAAATAAACCTGTATAAACAAACAAAACCTGTATAAACAAACAAAACCTGTATAAACAAACAAAACCTGTATAAACAAACAAAACCTGTATAAACAAACAAAACCTGTATAAACAAGTAAAATATAAACAGCCGTTTATACAATATTTTACTGCAAAATGTGGCTGTGATAGTGTTGCCATCAATATTGCTGCAATATACGACTATGCTGACAAAATATTTACAAATGTTCCTGCAAAATTGCCTGATTGCAGTATATTGCCGAGTATTACCGAGGGTTTGCCTGTTCAGAGGGATTGGAATATATATCATGAGGCCATTCCACATCTCTCTTTAAATGTTTCCCTTTAAATGCCTCTGTTTTCTTATCACCCACATTTTCTTCCTCCCCATACTTTTTAGAGGCGGGCGTTTTCACTATTTTTACAAAATGTAAATGAATTGTTCATTGACTAGAAACTACAGTTCTTAGAACTGGAAAAAATAATTGATAAAACGAACGAAAAAATGAGGCATAGAATAACACGATCCTATTCGTTTTCGTTTAGGGTCCCGCTATTATTTAAAAGTAGGTAAAAATAACTGATCTGAAAATAATGAAACTTGTCATAGATAGAGTCAGGCACTATTTCTATTTGAAGTAGTTAATTTTTTAACTGATTGATATTGTTTTATATGAAAGGTTATTTCAAAAATTATTTTGCTATAAGAAAATAATTATTTATTTAATTAAATTATCTTTCAAATGAATATCTATAATGTTCCAGGAGATGTATAGTTTTCGAGTTATTCTAAAAAATAGTTTTTCTTTAGGTTTTAGAAACAATTTATATTTCAAACACTTAAGAGTTCGAATTTTTTCAAGCCCAGCCTTATTCTGCCGTGATATCAAATAATTCTTTTAAATACATCTTTGTATTGTACACGAATTGCTCTAGTAACTATTCCTTTTAATGGAATTAGAAAGTCCTAAATCCAATGGCTAAATCCTAATAATTAGTTTTAGGGCTTTCTAATGTCATAAAAAGGTTTAGATAATTCGGGTACAATACAAAAATCCAATTAAAAAAAAGTTTTGGAGTTTGGGCCGTTTTGCTTATAACGACAGTATTGTACATCTACAGCATTAGGGGAACCGTTATTAAAATTTTCACCTTTATAGGCATTGTCGTTTTTGATAAACAGTGATAACTACATATATCAGTGTGAGTAATAACGTGCAATTATAGATAAGTAAACAGGTATGAGTAATGCAGCCAGACAAATTTCACTTGAATTGCACCTTTTTTTATTGTTATGGGGTTAGGTATCTAATAATAATTACCTTTTAAATTAAAAATTATAAAATAATCAACAATTTAGTGTACCTGCTTTTCTGGTAAATAAAACAGGAGCTCTCTATAATTTCCGATGATAAATGGAACAGAAACACTTTATACAAGTAGTCGAGGGGAAACCTGGTTGGAGAGCGATAACTAAACTCTAAAGTATACCACTTCTTGAGAACTTTGTTTTTAATGGGAATGTGTATGCTGCCGATACCCCAGCACGCACCTATCTCAACAACCAAACTTTTGTGATAAAATAAATCAAGGTACGATGGGCTAATGGGCGAGTGATTGAAAACCTTTATTGCTAGCTTCAAAACTATTATAATGCGATTTTCAAAAATAATGAAGACAGGAGAAAAGAAAACAATTAGTAACACTAAGACTACAGCTGAAATATTTTTATTCAGGTTATTTTATTGAGGTTTGGAAGGTATGGAATACTCCCTTTCACCCAAGAAGAAGGGAGAATTCTGGGACCCCTTAAAACTTTATTTAATTTTTCGTTTAGAAGCACCGGTTAAAATTTATTTTTAGAAGACCAACCGGGCCGCAGCATTTGACATCGTCGCTAATGATATTATTTCCTTTGTTTGATTCTGAAAAACAGCATTACTCGCAACGCATCGCACTTACCGCATTTCTCGGGTTTAGTAAGAACTAAGACCAAGGGAAGAGGATAGCAAAATTATTCAACCACGAGATTAGTCACAATATCATGACATCACTACCGGACTACACTTTGAACTATTACGTTTCGTTATCGAATTTTACACTTAATAAAGGTGAACGCAAAATGAATCACACCATAGAGGAAAAAGAACTGAAAAACCGATAACGATTTGGGATCGATTGACGCGTTATCATTCGGTTATCTTGAGTGCACCCGATCGTGTATCAACATGATTCGAATGTGGTTTATAAGATTATGTACCGAATAACCACTGCAGTTAGTGATCGTTCGGAGAAGGAGTCAGTCTTTTCTGGATTAATTCGCATACATCTATCAATCAAAAATATAGCATTAATAGGTATGACATACGACATTTTATAAGTTTAATTCTTAGGTTTAATAAGAAATCGAGGGATTAAAGGGTTTAGACATTTTAAATGAAATAAAATAAAATAAATAAAAAATTCTAAAAATCTTTTCTTAAATTGAGACAGACTTGTTTTGAAGAAATTGTACCAGCCAGTAGTAAGCAAGCCCCAATATCTAGCAATTTATATAAGTATGTACAAGCCAAATTACTTTTTATGATTCTATTATTCAGAAAATATTTTAAAAATTCCTAATTTTTCACTTACTTACACACGTATTCGGTTAATGCAAAAATAATATAGATTTTTGATATTTATTAAAAATATGCTATAGCTTTAGTTTAGCAATATGCATTTAGTCCAAATAATTTCCAACCGAATCTATACACTTTTGTCAACGTACAAAAAGCTTATTTATCCCATTAGAAAAGAAATTTGGATCCTTGGAAAATGAATTTTTTTTTCAATATAATCCTGGTTTTGAAAGGTGCTTGAAAAGGTGGGAGACAGCAAGGGAGAGGTCGGCGAATAGGATGGTTGTTGAAGGATTTAGTGGCCCAACTCGTGCAATAATCGCAGATTTGGTTGTGCAACATGTGGCCGAGCATTATTGTGGAGAGGATCGGTCTCTTCTGATATTGGTCTAATTTCAAAAAACTCAAATTTCACAAAACAATAAGTTTCTGATTAGGCCATTTTCTGTCCTAAAATAAAAGTTTATAAATGACATTTGCTCAGAAAATTATAAATTTTACTCTATGAAAAGAATTATTTAAAATTATAAGAATAAATGTTTACATTTTGTGTCATGCATGCAGTTAATAAAATTATTTTTGATATTTTATTAAAATTTACCTAAATTTACATGAATATTTTTAATCATGCCAAATGCTTCGTAAAAGCTGTTACAGAGTAAATAACAAAAATTATAGCTCACATTTTTTAAACGTTTAAAATAAAATTCTACATTGTAATTAGATTTTAGACTCAATAAACTAAACTAGAATTCGATTTTTTTTTTTAGGTAGGGTCTAACTGATTAAGTGTATAAAAAAAAAATTAAAAACCTTATCTTAAATTAACGCAGTGCTTACAAAAAAATTTAACTGCTATCAATTCAGTTTTAATTTAATTCGATTATCGTTATCTTAAAATTAACAGTTATTGATTTATAAAGTTGTTTATTACTGATTTGCGAAAATATCAAATTTGCAAATAATTTTCAGCATCGAAACTGTCATTTAAAAATGGAGTATTAAAACAATAAAAATATATTATTTTTGTTATTTTTTAAAATACTATCGATAAACAGTTATGATTCAGGAAGTAGTGTTGATTGTAATTATTTTTGATTTTTTAGATATGGAGTACAGAAAACAAACAGAGAATTCCGGAACAAATGAAGGGAACATCTTTCATAATCCCAAGATATCCAAGTTCTGCAATGGAATAATAGGAAAGAAGATTTCAGCAGCATTGGAATACGCAGCAAACACCTCGATCTACAGCAGAAAATGTACCATCGAGGAGCTTACTACATCACAGTCAGTAGTTCTAATATTTTTGTATGGTCTGTTCACTGAAGATATAGGACTCACGGCGGTCGTTGGTGAAGAGTCCAACAATGTTGAACAGATCAAGTCCACCTACCTCAAAGTATGGCTCAAGGACGACTTCACATTTGCCAAGAAAGACGTCGTAAAGGGAATGACCTTTTTGAGGAAACTGCTGGATTACGGATCCCTCGAAGTATCCCAACATCTACTGGATATAATAGCCCCACTTCGTGATAAGTATGATGTGCGGGTGCGGAGGAACGGTATTGTTAGGTTACCCTCCAGCATCTCGACTCTTAGAAAACGGAACTCTTCCACCAACAAGGTAGTTAAGAGGAAACTTATCGGTCAATTTCAAAAATGTTTAGTAATATCCTAGTACAAAAAAAGGAGCAATAAATCGATTTCAAATAAAACTCATATTTATTCTCATGCTAACAAAAAAAAAAAAAAAATGAATCTCAGAACAAGGGCTATTGCTATTTACAAGTAATTTTAATCCTCCATGCATTTGAGTTACTAATAAAATAAGTTCTTAATATGTTTACATTAGAGCAAATAAAATAAAATACTGAGTTTAAACAGAAATTTTATTGTTACAGGATGTTGATACGAATGAGATCGAAGATGAACAAACCATTAAACAACATAACGACCAAAATCCAAAGCAAGTTAAGAATAAAAACAAAATTGCAGAAGGGTCATCTAATAAGAAGAATGGGGTTAGATTATCAAGTCTCAGCTCATTCGAAGTCCGAAATAAAGCTATTGTACCTGTAGGCTATTTCAGAACAGGCGTCAGTATCCGCGAAATAAGTAGGATCGTACTTCTACAGAAAGCCGTTGAAGACAACAATCATAGTTTAGTGAGGTCATTGTTAGAAGCTGGTGTGGACATCAACAAGAGAGTACACAATGGCAACACAATGCTTCACATAGCAATAGAAAGAGAGTCTCTAGAGAGTCTAAAAGCATTGCTCCAAGTAGGTGCAGATACTACCATCAAGAACGACGGAGAGATAAGTCCTCTCATCTGCGCAGTTCACAAGGACAACGCACCAGCTATAGAAGAGTTAGTGGCAGCAGGAGTTGATGTAAACGAAGAGAGCATTACAGGAGAAACTCCCTTACACATCGCAGTATCTGCGGGAAACTTGGCATCAGTGGACTCATTGATGAAATCTGGAGCGGACGTGGAGATGACCAACGATTTCGGGTTGACCCCTCTTCATATCAGTTCTAACAGGTACATCATAGAGCGGCTTGTGAAGGGAGGTGCGGATGTGAATAGGCAGTCGATTAACGGCGACACAGCCCTACATATGGCAGCCTCTAGCGGGTGCGTGGTGGCCACTGAAACCTTGATCAGGCTCAAGGCTGTTATTGACAGAAGGAACAACAGTGGGGATACACCATTAGCTGTTGCAGCTAGGTGTAAGAATGCTAACGTGGTAGAGCTTTTGTGTGGTATTGGTGCGGTAGTGGATTTGACTAATATAATGGAAGAGACGCCGTTGCACCAGGCGGCGAGTGCTGGCTGTACTGAGAGTGTGTTAGCCTTGATACAGAGCGGAGCGAATCTTGACAACAGAGACATCTGGGGGCAGACACCAGGACATGCGGCCATGGCGAAGGGGCACCTGGAGGTCGTAGAGCAGTTGGTAAAAAAAGGTGCTGATATCGACGCTAAGACTTCAATGGGAATCACAATGCTCCATACAGCAGCTGCAAAGGGACTTAGAGAAGCGGTGGCGTGGTTGTTGGATCACGGAGTGGACATCAATGTAGGGACTAACAACGGCACGACGGCCCTCCACTTGGCTGCCCAGAAGGGATGGCTCGACGTGGTATTCTTTCTCACTGTTCGGGCGGTGAACATGGAGGCGCGGAACGATTCAGGAAGAACACCACTCCACTTGGCCGTATTGGAAGGACATCTATCGGTAGTGACGATGTTGATCAACAGCGGCGCGGACATCAATGCCAAAGCCAACGATGGCAGCACACCTCTGTCCCTCGCTAATCATCACAACCATACAAAAATCATATGTTTTCTGGAATCAGAAGGTGCGATATCATAAGGTGTTTTCCATAATTTATTATGATCAGGAACTAAAAAAATAGTTCAAAAGAATTTTAGGCAAACGGAAGGAAGTTTGTCATTTTTGTTGGGAAGTTCCCCGTGCGTAGAGAAATGCCAATCGGAGGAAGAAAACTGAGCAAAATGGAGGATGAAAATTGAGCAAAATGGAGGATGAAAACGAATTTCAAATGAATTAATTGCTACATTGTAATATTCTTCTATTTGAAATACTACATTAGTATTTCAGTGAATATTATGTAAAAACAATGTGGACACATACATGTTATAAAAATACTTAATATGTAATAAAAACAAATAAAATTAATAAATATTTAGAATACCTATAATCATTGATAAAAATTGTTATTCTCTCCTGAATTACACAATTCAATTGAAAAGTAGCGCATAGTTTTAAAAAATATATAAACTGTGAAGGTTCTTAAAATGGGCTTTATCAAATTTAAAGTAAATATACTGATTATTTATGTACGATCTTTTTAAGCTAATGCAAAAGCTTGTAACAAAATTATCAGAGAAATCAATAATAAAGAAATATATTAATTAAAGATAGATAAATCATTCCTAACTACGTCACAGTTATAGCTAAATAAATAATAACAGTTCTGAGTAGGCAGCTTTAGTCAGTTGTAAAGTTCGAGTGCTCTTATCGCAGTTCTTCAGCTTCATATCAGTCCAATTAGTTTGATAAACAAAAAAAAAAAATGTGGGTGTTCCGTCTATACATTTTTTTTTTTTATTTAATTTAAAATTTAAGTTTTTCAGATAAATAAATAAATTTTGTTTTTTTGATTTAATCTTTATCATACGAGTTTTGAAATAAATTGTTCTATATTTATTTTCCTGTAATTTTCCTCTTTTGAGGCGTATTGTCAACTTTGTAACCTACCGGAGTATTCCTCCAGTGACTCCAACTCTGTAATTCCCAACGGGATACGGTCTTATTTTTACGGATTCTGAAAGGAAATGAAATTTTAAGACGAATTCATATCGGGCGCTTTTTTGATCCGATGCGTCCCGAGAGTGACAATAATTACTTAGTGAACAATAATAAATATCGCCAGCCACTCTCATAGTTAACGTTATGGAATGAACGTAGACTCGTTTTAAAACGATTTTAATTTTCTACAGTTTCAATGGCTTTCCAATAAAATGCTTTATTTCTAAGAAATTTGGAATTTTGTAAAAGAGTCGGGGTGCATCGGATCAAAAAATCCTCCATTTGAATTCGTCATAAAATTTCATTTTCTATCAGAATCCGTAAAAAAAAGAAAAAAGAAAAAAAGAAAATCCCATACCATTGGGAATTCTAAAGTTGGAGTAGCAGGAGGAATACTCCGGTAGATTACAAAGGTTACAATACACCTCAAAATAACTTCAGGTCACCCTACTGCAGGGGTATCCACAGGGGAGGAGTAGAGGGTTACGACTCAAGCTGCATCGTCAAAATTATTGGAGGGAAGGGAGGCGAAGTTATCTTTTTTAGGTTTTCTAGGGGAAGGTGGTTGTATGAAGAAAAAATAGAAAAAAGTACACTACAACCAAAATTATTTAAGTGGTGGTCCAGACAAACTAGGACAGAAAAGGGAAAAGACTGGTTTTAGGCGATTTTCCATGTATATCTTGGAAACTATAGTTTTATGCAAACAAGACCATCCTCTACGAAATTAAAGTAGACAAAATATTTTACACTTTTTGTTCATAAAATATTTCACTAGTATGTGTTAACAATGGTAATGCTGTTTATAACCTTTAAGCTGCAATAGCTCGCTGAAAATTAGGTCAAATTACAAAAAAGTGGCAAAAACAAGATTTAGGACTCGTCACATCCGGTTTCTATAAAATCTATCCATGGTTACGCCACTTATGACCACTTATAGACTTCATGGAATATGCATAAAATGAACATTAATGTTTGGTGTATCTGAACAAGCAGAGGCCCTACAAATTTATCTTCTTTATCTCTTCGTCGTTGGATTTCAGAAAAAAATATGATAATAAAAAAAAATTCGACCAGAAAGCGACAACGTTCATCATATTGTCCAATACACGCTGGTAACAACCAAACTTTTTAAATGCATATCATGTTCTTACACGCTTTAAGTGGCTGTGAGAAAATTTCGTCCTCTTAGATCAATATAAATGGCTGTTTGTGAAAACACTTTCCGAACACCCCGTTCTTGATGAAATTTTAAATATTTTCCAAAAATCACAGGTTATTTACCAGAGCTATACAAGCAGGGGAACGTTTCCTGGTTCCATTAGATGGGTATGGGTGTATGCAGAGAGTCCTGCCTCCCTCGCCCAAAAGTTCAGAAGGATAATTATTAAACTGTGAGAAAGAGAAAAATTACGTTAGAAAAAAAATGGGATTGGGGGAAAACTTCAAGGATTACTTCAAAACTTGAACTTAATTTTTAAAATTGTTTAACCAAATGGTTTTCAATTTATCGATATTAGTAGAGTTTTAGGATCTTGCGAAGCTTTCTGAAAGTCTCAACTAACTTCGAGTTATAATGAAAGCCTTAGGTTCAACTAAAACAGACCAATGACATTATTAAGAAATCAACAATTTTAACGAACAGAAATATTATGCTTTAAGTAAAATTTTTAACCCGGTAGAAACGATATCCTCAGAGAACCAAACAGCTCTCTCATTAACTTCTACGTCATTGGCGAACATGTGCTGAAATTACAATAATGAAAAACGTAGCATGATATCCTGAAATAAAAACGAGCTGAATTCTGCTCCAGACAGCACCAAAACAGCCGAATTCGCTTCAGATTTTCATAAATTTTCTAGGAAAGGGGTATTTATAACGAACTAAGCTCTGCTCCTGAAAGATTCAAAACCTAATTTTATTCTTATATTCTAAATATTCGAGAATTTAAAGTGGGAGGGGACAGGTTATCGGGAACACTATGTATATGATGGCTTGTTCAGCTCAAAAGATAAGTTTGGCCTGTGTACGAATAAAAATAAGAGAATTTTTCACGTATCATAGAAATAAAAAAATGTGAAATATTTTTGAGAGATAATTAAATATAAGAAATTTTAAACTCATTATATAATTTTCTTTCAAGGTTTTAGATTTCTGAAGTCAGCATTACAAATAAAACACAAAAACATTATGTAATCCAATACACGATTTAATTACCCATGATGTACACACCTTATTCCAGAAAAAGGTATAAATAAATTAAAGAAAATTTATATGTAGATGGCTGCTGTGGGGTCTAATTACAACTCGTTCCTGGATTCCACTTTACTCGGTTTTGATGCTTTTTCGTATTTTTGGTTTATGTACTCCATTTGGGCCGGAAGGGTTGAGGTTGACTCTGCCATAGAGGTTTTATCAGAGAATTAGATCTTAGAATTGAAAAAATAAAAAAGTAAATAAAAATTATTGTAACGTCAGAGATTATGAAGTTAAGACGGCACTAAAATCTCGTAACAGTACACGTCAGTAAGCATTCATTGCCTTACTCGGTATGTTGCAAAGCATTATCTGTAACCGTCAGAGAATGATTGTTAACCATTTATAAGCATACATCTGAATGTCTTTATCTCTGTTCATAAAACGTTTCAGCAAATTCACATAACCATACAGGACTATAAAAAAAATTACAAACCAAAAATATCATGAACAAGAAACTAAAGCAGTGACAATGTTTTAAATGAGGGCAAGAGTGGGTAGAGTCCTCTATGCCTTTTTAAAAATTCATTTTACAAGGATATTATTATTGTAAGTATGTTTTATATTTATTTTGTTAGTGCCGTGGTAAAATTATTATATTCTTTTAAATATTTAAGCATTATTCACTTTAATTTGTCAATGATTATTTTATTGTTATTTTAAGGGACAGTTTCATATCATTTTTAATTTCAGAATTGTTTTAGTAAATGTACAGATATTTTTTTGGTTGTTTTGTTTTATTTTACAAAGGGGTTTTTATTCTGTATTTCTCTGTGTTATTCTATTTACTTAGTTAATAACAGATAAAGTTAATTTAATAAATTTCAATCTGAAAATATTACTTTGTTGGGGAAACCTAATTCCACACCACACTTAATGGTAAATCAGGAGACAATTCTAGACCAAATCCAAAAGAACCTCGACTTCATTTATACGAAATTAAAGGTTAATAAAAGAAAGTACCTGTAGCTCAGCGGGGGCTGAAGAAAACATTAATAAGTGAAGTGCGATTTAAAAACAAAAAAGTCTTTTTGCTATACCCCCTCCTTTCCTCTCCGAAAGTACCTTTAACAATGGATTTAGTTAAGCCGAACTATATTTCTTATGGGGAATTTTGTCTACTTTCTGTTGGTAGAAGTTGAACTTAATTACTTTAAATATTTTTTTGAGTGATCGCTTCCTATTGAACAAAAAACGTGACACTTAAAAAAAAACACAAAACTTTTCTGCTTTTCTGGGTGGAATCGGATCATGGGCCATGCACTTTTTTGTAGCTCTTGAGCTCTTTAAATATTATCCGTGACTTACATACAGAATATTCTGTATATTCTAAGATAACTTGGAAAACATCCAATTCGCAACAAAAGTGCATTTAGATTACTATTATCATAGATTGACATCACTCAAACCTGCAGTATAGGGTCTTGGGTTTCAAAGAAACCATAAAGTTCTTACCGAATCCAAATTATAGATTATTATTGTAAAATTCTAAAAAGGCCAATTATCTTCGTACATAGAAAGCTGTGGTAGTGATTTAACAACGAGTGTTTTTTTCCAGATCATATTAAATAGATTAAATTATATGTCATTAATTCTTGTAATATTATAAAAACTGGGAGAAACTAAAGAAGCAGAAAAATAAGGCGCCAATAAATTCAAGTTAATTAATTTAGAGGATCCAATAATTTGTTATTTTTTAGCAGGCAATAATAAAACTGGATAAAATATAAAAAACAAGAACAATTCATCGCCTGGGAAGGATAAATGGGATACTGACGTGGTCCAAGGATCAATTTAAGAATCTTCAGAACTTCATTACTTCTTAGTCCTTTCCAAGACCAGGAGCAGTATACGACACAATGGAACAGAGCATTTGTAATCAACGATTTGATAAGCAACTGAAAGTGACAGGTTTATCGCGAGTCGTCCATGAATGGATTTCTTTGGGAGAGGGGGTTATCAAAACTCGGCTATCCTACCTGCCGGAGGAATAGTCGCTGTAAAAAATAATTCTATTGGTCGATAAAGAACCTTTATCTACCCTCCAACCAACCAGGGAATATCTATCTTCCTCCCAACCTCTAGCAGCAGGGGCTTAAAAGCGTATCGGGTTATAAATGATTTTCTTCCCTGAGAATGTGTCCTTCCATAGATTACTACAGGTGTACTTTTCCACCTCGGCGGAAAGAAGCATACGGAAATGATAAAAGGTTTTCTCTTATGAATTGAAGGACAACATAACGATAAAAAAATAAATATAATTCTTATGAAAACATAAAACACCGTCCACATGAATAAAATTTGGATTTGGATCAAACTGCCATAAATTCCTAAAAGAGTGCAACAATACGAACGTTTTTGATTTGGTTGGAAAGCTTCCAGTGACGTATATATAAATTTTGAAAATAAATATCTTGATTTTTAGTTTCAATATTTAACGCAATAAAAAAAAAATTGTTAATTTAGCTGATATATGTTTATTAGTCAAATATAACGACTTGCTTCAAACTGTGTTTAGAGAGTAACTTTATAAAGACTGTCTTGATAAAGATAATAATAAATTATTTTAAATATTATAATAATATTATTCTTATACCAGTAAGACAGTCAAAAAGTATCAATACTTTGTTTCTCTATGAGTAATTGAAAACATCATTATTTATGTTATAAATATAATTTTTAACTTTAACCCAATAAAATATGTTGAGTTGATTTCTTTTTCAAATTCAATTTTGTTTTATTTTTTTCAAAAACGTATCTTAATTATAAAAAAATTCTGAAGTTGCTTGTACTGTTTTTTTTTTTTATATAAAACTGCTACAATTTGAATCATGATTACACCTTGAAAAACATATTCACTTTTTTTTAAAACAAAAAATGTAAGTAATTGATGTTTTATCAGTGGGTTGAGAGAAACCGAGCCAACTTCAAACACTTCTCTAGGAAAATTCCACTTTTTCTTAATGTGTCACTCTTTTTCCAAATGAACGATATACCAATTTTATGAATGCACTAATGCATATACATTGAAAAATATATAAATACATCAAAAAATAAGATATAAATCGACAAATCGCACAGAAAATAGGTTACAAATTTTGGAAAGTCAAGGAAAACAGCAGAAATTTTTTTACTTGGATAACATATTGGACACTGCGAATTTTCAGCTGGGTAACTCCTAGGTAATCTAGCAGCTCCCAACGGTAAGGGCAGATGAAAACAGGGAAACTAAGGGTGTTTTCACACAACATCCAATTTCCCAATTGCCCAATATCGAGGCGATGTCAGACTGCTGTAAGTGTAGAATCCGACTTCGATAATTATCGGACCGTTTGAAAGAAACGCATGCTTTCCGCTTAAACTAAATCGGGCTTGGATCCAACTCCGATATTTACCGGACCGTGTAAAAACGCCCTTATTCTCCCAGATTTTCTAGCATCTGATTATTATCCGGAATGATCTAGGAATGTCAAAATAAATTAAACATATTCATAGCTTATATTTTGTGCAGGGCTTAAGTAATACATTTTGACCTTTATACACTGGGTAAATAAAATAAAAGTTAGTATCCTGCCGGAGTACATAATCAAATTAAACCAAATCATTAAACTGATAGTTCGTCCATAAGATCTAATTTTGTTCAATTGAAATATAATATTTTAAAACAGTTCATTTATATTTATCAAAATCATAACAGTGTATAGTTGTATAGTTATATTTTTGAAAAGGAAAGAACGGTATCTTTAATAGTTGAAAATGTTATAATTTTTAATAAATCATTTTTTACTTCCTTGTACGAAGTAAAGGAAGTATTGTAACCTCGAAAATTTTCGGTTTTAAGATTTCATTCATTCAATCCCGGAATCCATTTTGACTATTTTCGTCGTGGCGTCTGTACGTAGGTACGTTCGTATCTCGCATAACTCAAAAACGGTTAGCAGTAGAAAGTTGAAATTTCGTATTTAGGATTGCTGTAAAATCTAGTTGTGAACCTCCCTTTTTGGTCATTGCTTAATCACCGGAAGTGGTACTTTACTTCAAGGTCATAATTGATTTCCATAAAAAATTATATTAAAATACTATACAAAATTTCTCAAATTAGGTATACAAGACTTTCAAATTAATATAAATAATATAATAAATTTTAGTTAACATTGGCAGATCGGAAGTGGTACTTTACAAGAAGGTCATATTAGACCTTCATCAAAAATTATATTAAAATATAATGTAAAACAACTCAAATTTGATAAATAGGACTTTTATATCGATATGAATGTATTTACTATATTTTAATTAAAATTGGTGAACCGAAAAGGGTACTTTACTTAAAGGTATAAGCTTACATCAAAAATTATATTTAAATTAATTACATAAATCGTATGTTTCGGTAATAAAGATTACAAACGCAATTTGGTTTCCAATCCAATTAAACATTTTTATTACTTGTTTTAAGTGTTAAATTTGAGTGTAAAATACTGGGTTTCCTCCCCATTTGTGAGATGAACAAGTCTGCAGCAAGAGAATAAGATATAAGTTGAGTGGGCTTTTCCGCTTAAAATGTCGAAACTGTCGACATTTTCCAATGCTTTATCTAGAGATATTGACTGTACTAATGTTGTCACGGAACACGAAGAAATCTCTTGGGAACTTGTTACCAACTGAAAAAAAACGACTTATAATAACGGAATGAGACCTCCAGAAACAAGAGTATGTGTGTGTGTCGCGACGGTGAGTGTCGTTTTTGAGATACTGCAATCTTCGGAAACTAGTAAACAAATTCAGGATCATTTTTTGAACCACCGATTTATAGTTTAATTGGCGTACAAGGAAGTGTTGTCCACCTCAGATATTTATTTTTAAATTAATGTAGATTATTGTAAAATATAGACTATTGTATCTCTGCTATTAGGATCTCAGATTGGCATCCGGCTGATTGCCATAACGATGAATCTTATATTACATTTTATATGTTCTTTATCGTTATCTTACTTTATAGATGTACACTGATTATAAAATGATAAAAATAAATAAGTAAAGGATATGCTTGGAGAACCGACCACTAAAGTATTAAGGAAGAGCAGAAACCTGTCTCTGAAGGAAAAATCATTAAAATCTCCAAAAATGGAACCAGTGTTACTTTTTTTTAGGCGTTGAGCACAGAAATAGTTGATACATGGAATAAAAGGAATTTCTCTAGACGGATGGAATTAATAGGATCCAAAATTAAACAATCATGGATCTGAAACCTGGAAGGTCACCAAAATTAAAACTAGGAAGTTATAAACCTTTCTTAACAAATGTTTGTGGAATATTTTAAGAGTATGGTGGCATTGATTAGCAATGAAGGGCTCTGGCGAAGAACAGGACAGAGGCCAAAAAAATTGTTTAAGTTTAAACCTAACAAAAAATATTCCTTAGCAATTTATAAACAATTGTCTGTGTTGTGTTAAGTGATATGGAGCTTAATAAACGATGGAATAGTGGACTCATTTCCTCTACCCGCAACGATTTCTCCAGAGAAGGATTTGCAAAGGAGTTTTATTTAGCCTGGCCAAGATCAATATGAGTAGTCACTTCAGAAGAAGAAGTCGTGGTCCTTCAGGATTTTACGAAAAACTGTGCACTTCTCTTCAACTTGCTCTTACCTCGAAAAATCATTTACACCACTTTATTAATCATATAAATAATATTTATAAATTCATTGTATGAACATTGATCGAAACTATTGCCCAATTTTATGTGATAATAATTACTTAAAATATACTTTTAAATAATGTTACCAGTGCCTACTAAGTCAAACTCAAAGAGACCATTATTTTTTTCCGCTTGATATCGCTCAGAAACATCCTTAAATAAATATAATATGATAAACGTAATCAAACGTAAATATAATCTGATAACCGTATTGATGTTGATGACACAACGACCTCACACGATATGCCAATCCTGACTTGTCTTGCTATCATAGCAACAATCACTGACATTATAGAACATACTACAGAACATGCCGCGCTTACTCCACCGATTACAACCTATGGAGTTCATAATCATAGAAAATGGGCCTATTACTAAAAGTTAAGGTGCTGTTAATAAAGAGAGAGGCGAGAAAGAAGCAAACTAGAAAAATTAGTAGCTCATTATACGAGGACCTTTTCCAGAAAATTTATGAGGAAAGGAAAATCTCTAAAGAATGGGAATACAACATTACAACTCATCCACAAGAAGGAAAGCACAAGCGAGTGTGGTAATTACAGACCAATATGTCTCTCCCAGGTGGTATATAAAATCTCTACCTCGATTCTAGAAAAGAAGCTAAGGCCATTAGTTGAGGAAAATTTGGAAGATGAACAAGCAGCATTCCGCCCAGGACGCCAAACCCACGACCATATCGTTTTAAGAATGATAATTGAGAAAGCTTGGGATCGAAATAAAAGCTTATACCTTGCTTTTCTGGACATTAAAGCTGCGTCTGACTCAGTACCAAGAGAAGAAATATGGAAAGCCCTGAGAGCAAAGATCGTGCCGAATGGTTTGTTACTTGCAATACAATCAACATACCAGGCACCAAACGGCATTGTGAGAATCAATGGTCTGGAGTCAAGGAGCTTCCCGATGGAAAAAGGTAAAGCAGTAGTAAAGCAGGAGACAGCCTCAGTCCTCTACTATTCATCATCTTTATGGATGAAATAATAAAAATATGTAAGAGAAGAACATCAAGAGCATTGATTAGTTACTAGAACATGAGAACTACGAGTATACTGGCACATGTAAAATCGTATATGCCGATGACATAGTCTTCATTGCTGGCTCTTCACATAACCTCCAACAAGCCATAGTAGAGTGGGAAGCAGAACTCAGAAGGAAGGGCATGAATATTAATGCAAGAAAAAGCAAAATCTAACAGTACGGTATGATGGTACGGTACGTGAGGCGAGTATGCTTATTTTACCCGAACCCAAAAGTGTCCAACGAGCCAAAAAAAGTTAACGCTTCAAAAAATAATGTACATCATTACACTTTAAGAGAAAAAATTAATAATAATTATTGAAATAAAAAAATCTGAAAAATCGGTCCAGCAGTCGCGTTGAAAAGCCGCGAACGGCGGACGGGAAGATTTTTTTTATTAGATTTGTGAGGGGAACAGTGACATAAAATTTATTTTTTCTTAGTCGATTTTTCTTAATCGCTATAAAGGTTTATAACTGAAAATAATGGCATGTTATAAATAAAACAGTATCGAAGAAATTCATTTAAACATTTTTTTTATGTTGAGTCTTACAATATATAAAATCTGTTACTTATTTAAGAAACGGAATAAGAATCAGAAAAGATATTCTATAATTTTTGAGTTGTGGAAATGGTCTGAAGTTTTGAAATTTCAGCCAGGCCTCAATTCAACGCAAAATAAACATTGGAGGTACTATAGACAGATAAGGAAGCTTTCAATTTGCATGATAAAAAATACCTCAAATATCAATGAATGGTACATCACAATACCCTAGTCTATGAAAAAACGTTACTACGCTGAAACTAGCGCGAATTTTACCACCTTCTTTTTATAAGCTACTGGCCATTTGTGGAATTCCAAGTAAAATGAATGAATTAATTAAATACTTATTAACTAACCGCTCCTGTTTGTTGACAAAGAGAGATAAGGTTTCAACAGCTCTAAATCGAACCATAAGATTAATGTCAGATAACGTGATCACGTCAAGTGTAAGGTACACACCAAGTGTTGCATCATTTTCTTTCAATAGCTTTGTCAACGTTACGAGAAGATTATTAGTATAAACGCAAGCTATAGATTATAGGATTATGCGATTCCCAAAAGGATACCGTACGTAACGTCTGGAAAGTGGGCAGTACTAGGGTTGGAATATCGACACGCGATATATTTATATATCGGAGTTGAAAAACCGATATATTATATCGATATTTTACAACGATATATCGATCACACCATATGCTAAACTATAATACTATACAATCTCGGCAATTCATATCCCAGTAATTCGCATAGATTTACTGGTCTCCCTTTATTTCATATAAAAACACTGCAATCCGGTTCCCCCGATAATTCGTATTTATTTTCGTCTTCCAAGTAATGTAGACGCCTTATAATTCGAATTTCCAAATAAAAAATCTGGTTAACTCTTAATCTTTTCAAGAGGAGAGATGAGTGAGTGAGAGAGCAATCGTTTCTATGAATTTCGGGCGGTTTACCCTTTTCTTTTTCTATTCAGTTCTCTTTAAATAAAATTGTAAAAAAAGCTGTAACCATACTGTTAGCCGACAACATAGATTGATCTGAAAAATTAAGTTCGCTCGAGACTGGCAAATCCGTGAAAGAAAGGTGTTTTATAAACAAAACTTTACCGATAGCCTATCGTGCAAACACAAAAGCATAAACCCTAAGCGAAATTTTCAACGAATGGATACATATATAAAATAAAAAACGGCGAAAATATTCAACTGTTTATTGATAATTGTACGGCCCACAACAGTACCACATCACTCAGCGATTTTTATCTTCTGTTTTTGCCTCCCAGCACTATCTCTAAGCTGCAGCCTCTAAACTTGGCCATAATTAAACGATTTTAGACATTTAACGCAAGAAAGTAGTGATAAATCTTAGAAAGTATCAAGGATGGGAATCACCTACCTCAAAATTAAGAACTCCCATGACTTTTCGAGATTTCGCCTATTTTGACGAAGGTTCAGCAATAACTTGGATCCTAACTGACGAGGAAATTTTGACTCCATAAAAAAAGGAGATGAAGAAGAAATTTATGTGCCGACGATTAGTTTTAAAATGGCGAAATCATGCATCTACATCGTGTGTCATTTCTTAGCAAAATCGGAAGTTTATGTTAACGTATTTTCTGCTCTGAACATGCTTAACGAAGCCATCGATGAGATGCGTCTTCAAGGATTGCACTATAAGAAAATAACCGAATTTTTTTGTTGATCTAACTATATCGTTTGTATTTACATTCATATTAATACAATTTTGTATTAATTTTGTTATTTCCTATTTTTTACCGCTGGTTATTGGAAATATCGATAATTTGGAGATCTCGATAGTTCATATTTGCCTTTTGAATCCTTAACCATACGAATTATCGAGATTCTGCTGTATTTTATTTTAACAATTTCCTTTATTCGGTAAAACTCCTGAATCGTAACCCCAAAATGGCGGAGGTAAGGATTTTTAATTAATTATTTTAATTAATTAGTAAGTAAGATTTTCAGCCAGGTCCTAAAAATCTAGATGTCCTCCATGTTGCGGTTACCATTCTGGAGTTTTACTAGTAAATATAACAATAAACAACATTTAATTATCAAACAATTATTAGCAGATAAGATTTACAAGTAAATAATGTTGATCAATCCTATATAAAGACAAATTGATGATTTATATAAATGATGATGGTACTGAGATGTATATCAAATAAATTACACGCTATTAGATGAATGTTTTGAGAATGCACAATATAGTCGGAAGAGTTATAAGATAAATAAAAATTTGAGATGTTTGAAGGTTTTATTATTGAAAAACTTCTAGAAGACTATAATATATCAAATATGCCTAAAAGTCTTCAAAATAAAAATATGTTATAACATTTTTTTTTCTTTGAAGTATAATTCTTTTCTATCTTTTTTTATAATGATTCATGGCTAATAAAAATATTGTTTAGTAAATAATAATCATCATATTATTTCATAACCTTCTTCACAGTTTAACATTATACTCATTTGATGCACTTTCTTTGCTTTTTCATTCATTCCCTTTCGATATATCGATATTTTTGTAGCGATTATCGGTGGATATCGATGTTTGGCTTTGCGATATATCAAAATATCGAATATCGACATTTTCCTTTCGATGTTCCAACCCTAGGCAGTACCACGCATTAAAAGAATATACATTAAATTCATGAGAAATAAAAAAAAAGTCAGAAATTCAAATACTGGCAGAAGAAATATGCAATTGAGCAATCAACAGAGGTTGCCTTTAAATAAATAAATTATATCCACAAATGTTAAGTAGCTCATTCTATACATCTTACCACAAATTATTTTTAATAGATTTAATAAATAATTACGATAAGAAGTATCGGTAGAAATATTTCTGAATATTATAATAACGGATTTCTTCTAATTGCATTTCTAAATTTTAATTAAGAAAAAATCAGAAATCAGAAATAGAATATGCTGAGAAGCAGCGGAATTCAAATTTAGTAAACTCGACTCCTGCCCTTTTAATCTCGTGAATTTAATTAACTTTCTTCCTTTTCTAATCTGGCGCTACGACCTAGATCTTCAGTCCTAACTTGCATTATCACAGTCCCTCTCTGATAAATAATATTCAACACGGAATTTGTCTGTACTCACACTCAGCACACCAATACACTCACACCAATATACATTCTCCACAAAACTTTTTCCTTAATCTCAGAAAGCTTTGTTAGTGAGCCTAGTTATCCTCAAATATTCTTAGTCGCACCGAAGTAATTGAAAATTCATAATTTTAAGGCACTGCATAATATAGTAACTCCACCAATGGAGCGGATTTGAATATACTGGACAATTGACTATATTCAACCTGTTTCAGTCACCTGCTGGAGCTTTGTAATACAGGACGGTGCTCTTTACAGGTTCTTTCTAAATCAAAACTTAATGGTTTAGTAAAAATGATTAATGACACATTATTTTATAGATGGACATCTTCGTGCTCGTGGAGAACATTTCATTATATCCTGAAAGTTGGATATTAAACTATTACATAACAAACACAATTAAAAAAGTGGCTCATCCCAGATCACTGGGGCGCACATTTCTCACAAGATACGGACGATTTCGAGCCAAACTTTATAGCTTTAGTAAGGACGTTGATTAACTGCTCGAAACGCGGTGTTACTGCATCGCATTTAAAGCATTAAGGGGTCAAGATGATGAGAGCCGAGGGAATTTGCGTTCTAACTGAAGAGGTGTTTCCTCGGTTAGTGAATAAAGATAATTTCTCGCGGTTCACGGAGCTCATATATGCCTTGAACGCAGGCACAGTGTGTAATTTTGCCATTCCGGGAGAACGAAAAAAGAAAAATGTATTATTTTTTTTTGTAGTTCGTAATATTTCATGGGTAAACCATACTATACGGAAAAGGACAGCCCGTCTTTAGTTTGCGAAAACTAAAGAATTAATCTTTACCAAATTTTAACTATATCATCTTCTTAGTTCCTAGATGGTTTAGCAATAATAAAATCTACCGATATCGATATAGCGGCTGCCCAAAAGCCGAAAAACTACTTCTTCTCTACAGTGTAGAATATTTTATTTGCGCATGATTGGAAAAGTATATAGTTTTCACTAATTGTACAAATAATAATTCGAAAGACAGTTAAATTCGCTACAAAACACAAAAAAATCATCAAAATCGGATCATTATTAGCAAAGATACAGCACATTGAATATTGTAGCCATGTTTTTATTTTCCTACCGCTGCTGTAAATTGGAGAAATTGTATGAGATAAGCGCGCTGTGATGTAAAGAAAGTATTGTAGCCGGGTCAAATTTTCAATGTGCAGTTTTCAAGGGTTCTACGCGTTACAGAGCCCCTGAGCTCCAAAAAACGTATTTTTGGCCATTGGTCTGTCTGCGTCACGATTTTCTATTAAAAGGATGAACTGATTCTGTTTTGAACTTCAATTAATTCTTTTTATTATGATTTTTTAGTAATACATACAATAATTAAGATTATTCTATCAATGGTAAGAAGAAGAAGGAAACCTAAAATAAATGTTCACAATTTTATATAACAATAGTTCTATTGAAATTTTTTTCTTATCATTTTAAGAAATACTACTTTTGTCAGATATTTTTTAATCTTTATTATTAATAATTTGTATTATTTTGACCATACATTGAGTACAAACAAAAATGAATATTAAACCCTTTTTCTGAAATTTTGTTGGTATTATTGTCCTCCAACAATGGAAAAATTACACACTGGAGCGTTGAGGCCAGTACATAGGACTCCGAAGGAGAGAGTCAGTGGAACCGTGAAGGAAGCCTGCCCTGTACAGGGGACTGAATAGGAGATAAGTTATGAACAATTAATGATAGGAAAATAAGCTCCAGTGATATCACATTGTTGTCTGTGATAGAAACTTAGAACCATTGATCAATCAGTTTGAATTTCTTATTATAATTATACCTGAAGATGTGGATTAGAAGGTATGCAATACATTTAAGAAGATAAACGGCCCTAGAATAATTATATAGAAGTGGAAAGCAAAGCCGACATTAAGGGGGGTTTATTTTCAACTTGAGATATAAATAAGGCTCGGAGAGAAGACCATATTTTCTCGTCACGTCGAGAGAAAGAGTATTGGATTGTGAATTGGAAGTCCGATCACGTCTTGGGAGCTGGATGGAGTGGCAACCACCGTCTATCGTGGATATTGGACTCCTTTATCCACCCAAATACGATTCCTTGTAGTGTGATGTCCTAGTGTCCTGTGTTCGGTACGGTGATTGTGTATCTTCTACCGGAGGACACTTGTTGGTCTTGCGAAGAATTGATAAAGCATTGACTTAAACCTAAAAGACAAAGAATAAGTGTTTATAGCCAGTTCTGAACTATGAATTAATCTACTTTTAGAAAATTTAGTACATCATAAGTTTTTGAAGTTTATTTTTATAATACAAAGCTTATTTATTATTATTAAACTTTATGATACGTGTTAATATTTCATGCCAAGTCCCATTTCTAACTCAAAAGATGTAGAACACACGCAAGTAATCCAAAATTGACATAAACCGTTTCTCAAGAATAAAGTCCAAAATATCATTCAACTGAGGTTAGAAGAGAAATGGATATAAATTAATCAATAATAGGACTAAAAATAATAAAATTATACAGAAAATAAATTCACATGTGGTAAACAAGAAATATTTAATATTTTCAATATCTATAATAAAAAGCAATTTCACCACACAAACCCTATTAGATTAACATCAAAAGCTTGCTGAGACGAATTGTGAAACACACCAACTTACAGAGGACTTACGCCCCATTTAGACGGGTAACAAAAATTTCCTCTATTCGCCATTTTCCGTAAATAGGAAATGTCAGCAACTCTCAGCAATTCGGCAGTTTTTCCCTCTTCCCCTTTTTGAGAACCGACAGCTAATTGCTGGCAATTTGTCGTCCGGAATGGCTCCACTCCGTTTACACGCAACTCATCAGTTGCTTTTCGAACGTTGTCAGGTGCTCACGATGTGGGAAGAAGAAGAAATTGCTGCTGCTGTAGTTGTCCTGGCTGCAGCACAGAGGAAAAGGAAGAGAGACTACTTCACCCATCGAGATTTGTCTATAGCTATCACATCAGAAGTCCTGCTCGACAACTGGCTGTTCGTAAATTTCGCCAGGATGTCCAAATCTGACTTTGAAATTCTCGTGGGATTAATCAAACCAAAAATACAGAAAAATTATACATTTAAGAGGAATGCAATACCAGTATCAACCAGGCTCGCCATCAAACTGAGGTTTTTAGTTACTGACTATTCATACCACAGCTTGATGTACCTATTCCGAATGCATTACTCAACGATAAGTTTAATTATTCCAGTTGTTGTACAAGGACTCAATGAACAATTGAAGGAATACATCAAGGTCAGTATTGTTCCTATATATATATATATATATATATATATATATATATATATATATATATATATATATATATATATATATCCTATATATAACTTTTAGAGGTTCTGCCATCCGTTCAGAGTAATAGAAAGCTCAATATTCTTATTAAGATCATATGTTTTGAAGAGTCAGTCAATGGTCAACACAAACAAAAATTATTATACCGTCGTCGTTTCGGCCCACCCGTGAGGACAAACCACAAACCAGCAATATTCGCCAGCCCAATATTGTTGAAGATTCTTACTTCCTTTTTCGTAGTTGTGTTGAAACCTCTTCAAATTATTTTCGGTTTTTATCTTCATATTAAAACTATTCTAAAACATTTTTTTATCTATATGAGTATCTTATTTAATCTTTCTATAAGCTTTGTTTAACGTTAATATTGAAGGTCTTTGTTGGTCCCTGAAATACCGCTTCTAGAAGGGCGGTCCTGTTTCAATAGAACTCTAGCTATGAATGGTATATTATTACTATTTCAGGATCTTTGCATTCCGTCCTTGATTTCCACTGCTCTGACTTCAAACGAACAATCGGCATTAACTTGTTTCATGTTTCCTGACAATTCATCGTTTTCCTTAATTGAAATGGCTGTGCTTTGGCCTGCAGTGAAAAGGAAACTTTAATAATAGCATCTCTTCTGAGAGTTGAGAGTATTCAAAACCAAGTTTGTAATGGTAATAATTTGAATTGATTTTTCGATGATTAAAAAAAACTTAGGTCAATATAGGTCCCACACCATTCCTGTTGGGCACATGAGGGTAAAAAATGCAACCAACAAATGTGTAAGGAAACAAGGAACGTTTTAATTTTTTATTTCGACATGTTTCGGATAATTAAAAAATAAATGTAAATATATATGGATTTTGATGAAATTGATATCGGATCATTTGCACATCAATTCTCAGCTTTCGCCCAACATAGTACCAAATCGGACGAACCATTTTTGAAATATATGCTTGCCAAGGAAAATTCGTTTGTTGAAAGCAGCGGATAGGATTTGATATAGTTAATACCGAACGATTTTTACATTAATCCTTAACTTTTTCAAACTTTGGGGCAAATCGTTTTCGAAATATAGGTGTGTCAAGGAAAATGCGTTTGCGAATGTGCTGGATCAAAATTGAAATGTACATTACAACCTTTCTTGATTAAGGTAATAATGCAGCATGTGTAGCTCGGTTACAAATTGGGCCACTTCCACTTCGTAAAATTTTTCATGAATTTTTAACATGTTTCTGACAGTTTTAGTAACGAAAGAGCTTCAGTACTGCACATAGGATGCAATCACCTGACGAAAACAAGTTATAGCTCATTTTGTGATAAAAATAGATTTGGCCGTGTTTGTAACCGAACTAGTCATATATTCTTATTGAAAAAATGTACACAATAAAAACTACAATTGCATTCACAGCCAGTGTCATATGAAATATTAATGCTTGGTCTGAAGATAATAATAATCCAAAGCAGAAGTTTTCTACAGCTGGAGAAATAATCAGGAATTAAAGAAGCCTTCATGGCCGCATCACTAGTCTTAAAACTCTGTAGGAGCTAATCGACGGAGGAACGGCCCAAGGTTTGATTGGAGAAGTCCATTATCTAATTTTATAAAAGATCTTTAGGTCGATTGAGGAGGATTACAGGAATGGGTTGAGCTGGACCGGAATTTAACTTCTGATAGATGGAGAAGGACTCGGAATGCTGCAATGGTCTTATGGTTGTTTTTGGTATAATATGCTAAATGAAATGGAATATTTATTAGGTAGCTCATTTAATATTTTATAAATTATGCATATTTAGACCGCTCGTTTTTTTAAATATCTTAATTAATATTTAAATTAAGAGATAGGATGCATTGCTAAAAAATACGTCATCTACCAACGCATCCGATTTAATTAATAAAATTATAATGTTTCTATCGAAGTCATTATTTATTTCTTAACATATAAATTAGATGCATGCGTATAATTTATTTTCTGTCCAACTTAGTTCATGTATGTGAGTTTTGTTGATATAGAGATAAAAGCACCAGTAGGATTAGGAAATCTTTTGGAATTTTAAGGTGTAAAAACTTGAAGAGTGATGTTATTGTATTTTTCTAGAGTTATTCTTAAATAACTCCTTCTCAGCTTGCAAACTAGTATTTACAATTCAAGAAATATCCACCTAAAGTAAAAAAAAATTGCATAATTAGAAAATAGCTTTTTTCACCAATAGCTGACACTGTTTGTGTTAAAATACTCCCGTAGCTGACAGAGATGTGAACTGGGAGGTGATTGTGCAAAATGAATTGTTGAAATTTTATATTGAATTGGGAAGGAGGAAAATATAGCTTTAAAGTCCTAAGACAACATCTCGCATTTTCTGAATCCATTGATTATAACAAATAGTGGAACTTCTCATAAAGCATCTTCTAGTAGGGGATTCGGTAAAGCGCAATACAGAAGCCACAAAGTTTTGAAATAGAGATCTAGGAGGTTCTGAAATCTTATTATTCTAACTTTTTGAGGAGAATGTCAGGTATTAGTACAATGCCATCATTATACTCTAATTTACCCTAATCCATATTTCGTTTCTCATGGTGATTTCGTTCTATATGGCAACTACAGTACAACCTCGATAAATTATTAGATAGTAGTTTACATAATTAGATACATAAAACAAATAATAATATTTTATTATTTACACAGTATATTTATATAATTTTTAAGAAACCTATATGTCTATGTAATGATGACATGAAAGGCTTTAAGAAATTAATTTTTAATAAACTTTGTTTATTTATTTATTTTTTATATGTAAACCTTATTCTCGCGCTCTTGCTGATCTATCTCGTCATCTAATTTATCACTATAATATAATATATCTAATATAAGCATCAATATCACCAGCTGTATAATATTCATGCTTTCAAAATATTTTTGTGCATTTATAAAATTGATACTGAAAAGATAGACTAGGTGGCGTCCTAAGGGAGGCCGTGAGATGATCGGACTAGTACAAGTCAGATTAGCGGAGTTCTACATTGTAAGATCGTATCGACGTCGTTTTTTGATAAACGCTTAAACGCCAAAAAATCGAAATTTAGGTTTCAATTTTTTATGGGACGTAAATACCACCTCTAGTGATTCCCGCTCACGATATATCGAGAAAAACAAATTGGAAATGGTCTAAAAATCGACTATTCACGTCATAACATCCGAATACTGATGAATCTCAGTCCTCACTTTTGCCCTGACTAGTTTCTAAGGACTTGAAGCCTTATAAAAGTAATTATAAAAGTTTGGCCACATTAATAAGCTCCTATTATATAAAATAAAGAATAAAATTAAATAAAATAATATTGTTATTTGGAGAAAAAACGTTTCCTGAATGGCGCTTATACCTTTAAAAAAAAACCTTTATTCATCCCAACATCGATTTTTTTGTAAACGATTCAGTTTTAGTTTTTCCATTCTGTATTTGTTACTATTGATACCATTCTGTATACTAATAATAACATTCTGTATTAGTTTCATTTATTGAAATATTATCGGTTCTTATTTTCTATCTAACTTATAAACTTTAGTATATGCATATATCTTTATATAGTTTAAAGAACTTTGAAAAAGTACAAAACGTAATATTTGTTTAGTTATTCCATTTCGTTTCAGTAAGTGATTTGGGAAACGGATAGCAGCCAATACTAGCTGCACAAATATAATTGAATACAATGACAATAAACATATTTTTTAAAGGTTATTGAGATTAGTAAACCCCTGAAATACAAACTAATATAATAAATTAAATGAATACTTGTTTTTTTTTTTTTTGTTTATTTAAAACCTCTTGGGATGTTGGGTTTGATATTTAGAGAATTAAGATATTGGGTTAGATGTGAACTCTTCAAGTGCATTTGATACATTGTAAGGGAAATCTGAGGAGTAGGAAAGTTTTGGGGAATTAAGGAATTAGGAGTCAGTTTCAACTGATAGGGCTCACTAGTCGTCTTGCGTCAGTCCAGTTAAGGCCCATTTAAACGAGCAATTTTCACGGCAATTATTGCTGAAACGTGAGTTGCGGCGTCAAGTCAAAAATTGCCGAACAACTTTTATCCTGCGCCCGACAACTTTTTCCCTGCGTTCGACAACATTTTCCCCACTGCTAAGTTGCTCAATGTCTCCGACAACTATTGCCCTTAGTGGGGCAATATTTTCGGGAGTTGTCGTGAAGTCAGCAACCATTTTTATATATATTTGTGAAACCCATCGCCGGTGGGTTTCTGTTGCTCGTTTTCGGCAACTTTTTTCGGGACAGACAGGGATGGGGAAGAGATTCCAGTAGTTTCGGATGGAACTTCGATAATTATTTACGAATTTATGATAATTATTAACTTTTAATAATTTATGGCATCATTATTTACTATTTTACATCATAAATAGGTATATAATTGGCGTTTATACCTGTTATTCTTGTACATATATCTACCATTGATACCTATTTATTCTCTGTACCAGTTATAAACGTTACAATAATAGTAAATATTCCAATAACAATTAAAATCGATTTTATCTACTTACAAAACCATAGAAACAGATATATATATATATATATATATATATATATATATATATATATATATATATATATATATATATATATATATATATGTGTGTTTGTTTGTGTTGACCATTGACTGACTCTTCAAAACATATGATCTTAATAAGAATATTGAGCTTTCTATTACTCTGAATGGATGGCAGAACCTCTAAAAGTTTTCGAAAAAAAAAACGGATGCCCAAAGCGGAATGAATCGACTGAAGAATTTAGGTGACTGGAATGAAATAAATCATAAATGATGAAATAAATTTTTTTTTGTAATTCTTCTAGATCTTATATTTATATTAAATTTACTATTTTCATTAGAATTATTAGTTCTTTCATTATATATATATTTTATTTATTATGTCTATATAATGATTTTCAATTTCATATCGATTTTGAAATTGAGCACTTCTTTTATACTTCTTTATTACTATTAGGATTTTTGAAATTTGTCTAATGCTGCCTTAATCTTGTTTTCAAATGTTGGGGCATTTTCTCTATATAATACTTTTCATTGCATTTTTTGAGAACTCCACAAAGAAAAATCTGAAACTATAAAAAAATAAAATAAATAAATACATTAGCTTTAATTCCATTCAAAAATATTGATGTTAATAATAAGTTACTTTTATGTAGGAGTACCACCATTATCAGACTCAGAGGAATCTTTTTCACCGCTTGCAGTTACTTCGTCAGTCAGCATTTGGTTGAGCTTTCTAATGATGTTCGCCTTGGCCACAGAATCAGTAAAATAGGCATCTTTAAACCGTGGGTCTAACTTTTTTTGTAGTATTTGTGCTAAATACCCTTCAGGGTTCAAACTTTTTAACATTTCTTATAATGGGAATTATTATGCTAGATTTGGAATATTTTTCTTCTGATATTTCTCTCGTAGCAAATTTTAGGGGCATTAGCACACATAATATCTCTCTTAATTCTTCAACATCTCGTGCAGTCACCATATCTGGAGCACTTGGGTGTTCACTCAATATAACGCTGATATGAGGCCAAAGTTCTAGGAAACGTTGGACCATGTAATATTTGCTGTTCCATCTGGTAGGGACATCTGAAATTAGCTTGCATTTAGTGTCACCTTCAGTGGCTTTTCTTAACTGGTCACAGCCAATTTCAATAGCAAACCAAATTGTAATGCTATGAAGCTTTCTTCTCATTATAATAATTATTATTAATTCTTCCAACTCTGGCATAGACACCAAGACGTTTTCGCACAATAGATTTAACAAGTGAGCAAAACAGTGTACATTTGGCCTGTGAGAACGTATCCACTGCCTTCACAATGTTTGGCTCCATTGTCAGTGACAATTGTTACTTTTTCATTTGAGATGTTAAATCTTCGGCACACATCCTCCAAAACATGAGATATGTATTGGAATGTATGCCTGTCTGTGAGTTTTCCAAGTTCTAGGAACACTGAGGACATTTCATCATTTATTTCTAAAATATAATGAACAGTGACACCAATGAAACTTTTCATTTGGTGGGACTCCGTCCATATGTCAATGTCACTGAATTTACTTCATTCAAATGTTTTTGAAAAAGAGAGCGCGGTTCTGAGTATTTTTCATTCAATAATTTTTTAATGTATTTGTAGAAGGTACCAAGGGGTAGAATCTTAACCAAGCTGAGAAAATCTTCCTTTTCAACTGTGTGGAATGGCAGAGTATTCTTACAGATAAAATATAAAATAGCATCGTTAATCTTTCTTCGTCGTTCGCCTTCCTCTTCAAGTGATGCGATATTTTGGAAATTACTTCTTATATCTGAAGGTTTTGACGGAGGAACCGTTTCATTTGCTTCTGATTTAGAAGAAGATGGTGTTGCAGAAGCACCTGACTCTGATGGAGACGAAAAAATGTGCGAATGGAAAGATTTGAGGTGTGACCGCACGTTTGTTGTGTTTCCCGATGTCCGAAATATTTTGTGACAATATTTGCACTCCGCACTTTTACTGTCTCTCGATTTAAAATGTTTTCACAGTTCACTTTTAGGCGGCGTCATTTTAGTTTATATTTTCACTTTGATCACCACACTATCAACAACAACACTGAACAACAGACAACTGACCGTTAGTGACGCCTTGAATTAAAACAGTAAGGAAGTTACAACAGCTCAAAAACAGCGTCCTAGATTGATTAAATAATTATGTTATAATGTTAAGTACAGCTCACGGATAACATTAAAAATATGATAAAGAATAAAGGAAATTTCTAATTAAAATAAAATAATAAAGTTTAAAATATCAATATCACCGATATATTGGTGCAAAATGTCGATATCATCGATATATCGGGTGTTAGGATAACGATATAATATATCGGTTTTTCAAATCCGATATATCGATATATCGCATTTCGATATTCCAACCCTAGCTCAAATTATCCGTTGTGATACCGCGAATGTCATGAAACAATCTGAGATCGAAATAAAAAAGAAATGCTGTAATAAAAAGGTTTAATCTGTCCATTTAAGGGGGGAAACTAACGATTTTTTTAGCGAACTGCACGACCGATTTTAAGATTTAGTTAAAGGCCACTAACCTTTCCTAAGACTTGAACATAATCCCTTACTCAGTTCCTCTGTGTTGGCATACTAGGAAACCCCCTCCTAGTCCTTGTCCCTTTCGATGTACTTTTGTTAGAATAAGACATTCATTCTGTATATAGATCTGAGGTAGTATGAACCATTACTTGTAACCTATTTTAGACAATAAAGTTTTTTTTAAGTTCTCTATTTGAGCAGCTCTTTAACTGGCGCCCGAACACAGGGACTGCAAGCATCAAGAAATCACTGTTCCCAGGTATCTTCGCAGTCTGAACTCTGAACTCTGAAGAACTTTGATATTAAAGACTCACTCTCCGAGGTATCTTTAATATCACTGCTTTTGGCTCACTCTCCGAGGTACCAGAAGACTCCGACGATTTTAGAGGCATTCGACTTAGGACATCACTCTACCGAGGTATCCTTCGTTGCAGTTCACTGGACTTCACTGGTTGCAGGTATCCAGCAGAACTTCGAGACGACTCTGATAGTAAGAATTTAGAATAACTTTTATTGTATTTTATTTTATTTTATTTTTATGCCTACTGACCCGGCATTACGTCGTATTAGTGAACAAATCGAACAATTAAAAAGGGTAAAAATGGCAGACACTTCATTCCAAATAAAAAGCGCGGATTACGATCATATTCCACACTTTGATGGAAATCCCCACAATTTATTGAAATTCGTAAATGTAGTAAGACAGGTTAGAAATATAGTTTGTGCTTCTAACAATAATTTCAAAGAATTAAACGAAAAACGACTTTTAAGTAAAGTATTAGCAAGGCTAACAGCGGAAGCGGATTACATTAACACTACGTGTGAATTCGAAACTGTAGAAGAACTTTTAACATATTTAGAAAGAACTTTTCGTGATTCTCGTTCAATCGAACAATTAACTTTTGAACTTTTTAAAACTAATATTAAACCTAAAGAACACCCATTAGATTTCTTACAAAGAATAGATAAGAATCGTACGTTAATTATATCAAGACACCGAATAGATAAAACACATAATAAAGAAACGGTGATCGCACATCTTGAATGCCAGCTATTATATAATTTTTTCACTAACATGCCTTTGCATGTTAGAACATATTTAATGACAAAAACGGATAAACTCAAGAACCTCGACGATTTAAGGAATCTAATTCAAAATGAGAACCACCTACTATTCGACGATCTGATCTCATCAGGATCTATGAATAAGGCAGGTGATAAATCAGAAAATAATTTTCAAAATAAAAAGAAATTTAATGATCAGCATAAAAATCAAAGAAAACATTATAATAATAATCGTTATAACAATTATCCGGCTAATAATTATAACCAACCAAGAGAGGTTCAAAATAATTATAATCAACCAAGAGAGGTCCATAATCGCGAATGGAATCCTCACGATCAACAAAAGTTTTTTAATAAACCCAATTCAGGGCAATATAGACAAAATCATCCGAATAACCAACAAAGACCCTGCAACGGTACAACAGGGCAAACCGTTTCGATGAGAAGTGCAAATTCTCAGCCGCACAGGCAACCAATATATGAGATAGAAGAAGAACCGGAAGAAGATCCGAGAGACGCAAAAATAAGAGATCTAGAATCTCAGTTGTCCCATTTTTTAGGAAATCCCCCGAACCAAGGCGACAACACCTAATTTTAGAGTTGTTTACTATAAACTTCGACGAACTCCCATATGTAATAGATCACACTAATAGAAAATGGCTTCTCGATACCGGAGCAAAGAGTAATTTTATAAACCCCGACATTATTCCTAAAGGCGTACCCCGCGTCAAAGAAAAATTCACTATAAAAACCGCAGCAGGTGAAAAACACGGTGATGAAGTATTATATACTTATTTAGACACCACATTTTTAAAAAATCCTGAAAAAATTAAATTTTATATTTATAAATTTAGCCCCAACTATGACATACTTTTGGGTAATGAAATATTGGACAACATGGATTCAAAAATATTATTTAAAGACAGGATAATTACCACCAAATATAGTTCATTTAATTGTCATTTACGGGATGAAAAACGCCCAGTAACTCTAAAACAGGGTATCAACTCCGTTCCATTAAACAAAAACGGAATTTTTTACGTTGAATTAAAAAATGACGATATTGAAATTCCCGCTGGTATTTACGAAAATAATTTAACAATAATTAGTAAAAATCAAAACACATTAGAGTTAAATTTTCAAGAACTTCTTGGTGAAGAAGTTGAAGAAACCTCTCCCATTTCGGAAAATATAATAGAAGAAATCCCAAATTTAATTCGTGGTGACCATTTAAGTACAAAGGATAAGGAAACTCTTATATTTTTGTTGAGAAAATATCCCTCAATTTTCAAAACTGATAGAGATGAATTATCCGCAACCGACATATTAGAGCATAAAATTAAAACAAAAACCGAAGAACCGATATATTAAAAAAATTACCGATATCCACACCAATTTCGCGAAGATATTAAAGAAGAGGTAACTAAATTATTAGAAAACAAAATAATACAGCCAAGTAACTCTCCGTACAATTCACCGGTGTGGATTGTACCCAAAAAATTAGATGCATCGGGAAAGAGAAAAATTCGAATGGTTATTGATTATCGAAAGTTAAATCAACAGACCATTCCCGATAAATATCCCCTTCCAAACATAGAAGATTTGCTCGGAAAGCTTGGTCGTGCTTCTATTTTCACGGCTATGGACTTTTGTTCCGGCTTCCACCAGGTCAGATTAGAAAAAGACTCAATCCCTAAAACCGCGTTTTCTACAGACCAAGGGCATTTTGAATTTCTAAGACTACCATTTGGACTTTCCAACTCTCCTGCCACCTTCATGAGAGCCATGAATATTATTTTTGCGGATATCCCCAATACTCTTATCTACATGGATGACATTATAGTTTTCTCAGAAAATATGGCGGACCACATGAAACACATAGAAACCGTACTTCAAAAACTCGAAAAACATAATTTAAAAATCCAGTTGGATAAAACTGAGTTTTGTAAACGCGAGTTACTGTTTCTAGGTCACATTATTTCGGAAAAGGGTATACAACCCAATCCTGCCAAAATATCGGCCATAATGGATTCAAAACTCCCCAAAACCGAAAAAGAAATAAAAAGCTTTCTATGGTTGACCCGGCTTCTATCGCAAAATGATCCCTAATTATGCAAAAATAGCATCCCCTCTCACTAAATCTTTAAGAAAGGGAATAACAATCAATCCAGAATCTTATATAGACGCGTTTAATAAATTAAAAGAATTGATTTGTAGTAGCCCAGTCTTACAAGTCCCTGACTTTTCTCAGGACTTCTATTTAACTACCGACGCAAGCAATCTTGCTATTGGCGCCGTGCTGGCTCAGAAAAACAACAACGTTGAATTACCAGTTTGCTATGCCTCGAGAACGCTCAACAAAGCTGAACAAAACTATTCTACAATAGAGAAGGAATGTTTAGCTATAATTTGGGCGTGCAACCATTTTAAACCATACCTATACGGTAGAAAATTTCATATTTATACGGATCACAAGCCTCTAGAATATATGAAAACGTGTAAAACACAAAACGCGAGGCTTATCAGATGGAAAATCATGTTGGAGGATTTCGATTTCGATATCAAACACATCGAGGGTAAAGCTAATAAAGTAGCGGATTATTTATCACGGTCCCCTATTGAATGTCAAGACCTTTTACATATTAGCGAAACGGATGAAGAAAGCCTCGCAACCGTCCATTCTGATGAATCTTCCTCTGAAAATAGAATTATGATAAACGAGGACAAACAAAAACCAATTAATATAGAAAAGCGCCAAATAATAGTAAAAAAGGGTTTTTCAGAAACTATAAATACCCAACCGTTTAACACAAAAACCAGAAGTGAGATATTCATTTTAGGGTATGAAAACAAAACGGATCTAGAAAAATTACTATTAGAAATAATAAAACCTAACGTAACATATGGAATCTACTGCTCGATAAATAGCAATATACGATCAGAAACAGAATTATTAGAAAAAATTTATTTTGAAATTAGCGAAATATTTAGAACAAAATTCCAAACTAATCGTTTAAAAAAATACTTTAATTTTGTTACCGATATAACTGACAAAGGTCAACAGGACGAATTGATCTCTGATTATCATATTGGTAAAACTCATCATAGGGCAGCAGAAGAAACCTATGAAAGATTAAAAACACAATATTACTGGCCCAATATGTTGAGAAACATAAAGACTTGGATTTCTAAATGTGAAATTTGCTTGCAAACAAAATATGATAGGCACCCACCAAAACCTAAATTTAAATTAACCCCTACACCTCTTAAACCTTTCGAAGAAATACAAATGGATACCATACATATCCATGGAAAGTATGTTCATTGCATCCTCGATGTTTTCTCAAAAAGAATATTCACGTATCTATCTGAAACTAACAACCAAACAGATACAAAAAATGCTCTCATAGCTTATTTAAATATTTTTCCAAAACCGAAACTAATAACAACGGATAACGGTCGCGAATTTGATAATTTAGTATTTAAAGATTTATTAAAATATTTAAATATTGAAAACATGAAACGACTCCTCAAAATTCTAATTCACTAGGAACTTTAAACAGAGCAAGTTCCACCCTTTTTGAACAAATGCGTGTGATTCATTTAGAACACCCGGATAAACAGTTTAAAGAAATATTACAATTAGCTACCATCGTTTATAACAACTCGATGATCAATAAATTAAAATTAACACCTAATGAAATCACTTTCGGAGTAAGTACAAATATAATAAATAACCATCCAATTATACAAGAGCAATTAGTTAATGACTATCATAAAAACTTAGAATTAATTCATAGAGCTATAAAAGAAAAAATTGAAACAAATAAGCAGAAATACATTGATAAAGAAAATGAAAAACGCGATGACATTAGTGTCATATCCTCAGGAGAAATAGTAGTCAAAACTCCCCGGCAGGTTTCTAAAATTGATAAAAAATACCAAATTAGCAAAATTAAAGGTAAACGAATTAAAGCTAGAAAAAATTTAACGAAAAAGGTACACGCGAAAAATATTAAAAAACAAAAACGCGATGAAAAACTACAATCGGAAATCGATGAAGTGATGCGCGAGTTAAACAATAAAATAAAAGATGTACAAAGAGAACGTTCATATCAGTCTCTTGTTACGAATGTAGGTAGTCCTCCGGATTTCAATGACCTTATCGCTGCTGATGCTTCTGATTCAGAGAACGACATGTTTGCACATTCAAAAGCTGTCGACTGGACCAGGTGCAATGATTCTCCCAGTTAATAAAACCTATATACTTAGCGACTATTACTCGTTTTTAGAATATAAGAATTTAACTTTATTATTTACGGAAATTATGAACTTAGATAATAATATAAAGGAACCTAAAAGCCGAAAAGTAATTTAAAATATTGCATTCAATTTTGACATATCGTTATGAAAACTTATTGATTCGCATAGCTCATTTAACCAAACAAAAATGTGCCAAAAGAGGTCTTTTTTAACGTTATTGGAAAAAGCACATGCTCAATTTCTAACACTGGCATCATTTACTATTTCATACAACTCCCATTAAATACAAGTGGAGTTATGTCGTATCTCGCTATGCCATACCCTTATGAAAATAACAATATAACTTATATCATTCATATTGAAAAAACTACAATTATAAAAAACAATAGCCATGTATATCAACCTACAAATTGTATTAATTATAATAATGAATTATATTGTAAAAACCTAGCATTATTACATAATAAATGTATAAAAGAATTAGCTTATAATGAACCCCTTAATGATTGTAAGTTGCTAATTGTAAAAGTCAAATCCAATGATAATGTATATTCCAGAAACCCAACAATATGTAACCCATCTAATTAAGTATATTGAAACGAAAAAAGATAATTTAGTTCGTAATACCCATTTGTATTCTACCTCATTAATCAATCTAGAGAATAAGGAACAATTTGTAAATAATACCTACTTGCCTATAGCTTATAATGATATTGTACATTTACCTTTTATTTCTGAACATTTGCCTCAACAACAAGTTGTAACTAATTTTACTTTAGATGATTTAGACGTTATTAAGTTAGGTCCTATAGAAATAGAACAATTAGAAGATTATACAATAAACAATAATGATATTTGGATATATGTAATAACTTTTGTTTCATGTTATTTATTGTTTATTCATGCTTATACCAATGTTAAATTAATATTTTATATATGTAAAAATCAAAAAATTATTGTAAGCCAAAATCCTTTGCAACCTTCACAATCCTCAACACCTATGGGATATCCTCCAGAGTTTGATGGCAGGGCTAGAGCCTGGCATACCCATATCCACAATACTTCCCAAAATTAATATGTTCCGAGGACGTCACACTAAATGAGGGAGGAGTTAAAGGCCACTAACCTTTCCTAAGACTTGAACATAATACCTAACTCAGTTCCTCTGTGTTGGCATACTAGGAAACCCCCTCCTAGTCCTTGTCCCTTTCGATGTACTTTTGTTAGAATAAGAAATTCATTCTGTTATAGATCTGAGGTAGTATGAACCATTACTTGTAACCTATTTTAGACAATAAAGTTTTTTTTAAGTTCTCTATTTGAGCAGCTCTTTAACTTTTCATGGCTCAAATCACTTAGTGAATTCCCATGAAAGTTTGGAAACCTCATGAGCTTAAAATATTAAAAAAATTTTCATTAAACTTTAAGTATTTTAGGCTTTTTATTAATGTTTCGTATAATATAATTTGTATATTCATGATAACATGGTAATAAATTATAAATAGCCAATAAAAACCCCGATTACGGAAATAACTTTTATATGTTGAAAACCCATTTATCCTAAGGGACGGAATGTACTCGTACTTGCATATCTACTTAAGCTACACGTTGCATCGACTATCTACAACGACTAAACGTTACGGCACCTTGTAAATACATTCTGTCTCATACATCTGTAAATGTCAAAATACAGAAAGCTCCTTACATCTTTTTATAGAAAGCTTCTTACATACATAAAATAAATTAATGTACTGAGTAAAGAAGTCTTCATTTTCATTTGGATGTGGAAGGCAGCTAGATAATTTCATATTCATATTGCCTAGCATTTCAATTTATTTTTAGTCTAATTCTCTCCGAAAATAATAGACTAATGCACTATATCGTAGGTCATATGAGAGGTGTGGTGGTGCATTTTAAATCCGTTTCATAATCCCTAGAACACGGTGTTGAGTATATCAATATCAGATGTATGTATATCAATATCGACGTGAAACGTTGCCGACGTGAAACGTCGTCAAACACATGATTTTACTGGACAAACGAAAAACTGATTTATAATCAATATTATGAAATATAATTTTAATTAAGGTTTTGCGAACCTCCACAGCCTCTCCGAATTGAGTTAGAGGGTTCAAAATTTGTATTTGAATAGAGTTAGTGTTAGAGAAAAAATGTGTTGTGGGTCTCAACCTTTATCCCCATCACCACTATTTTAATATTTTCAATTTTGTATTTCAGCTACCAATAAAGGTAATTTAAAATGCAACCTTAGTGATGGAACTCTGTTGCTCATGTTTTTTTTTATTCGAATGATTTTTTATTATTATTCTAATTAACACAAATTTAATTTAAAAATTCGGAAACCATCTTTGGTCAAAATATAAATACTTAGCATTCAATTCAAAATATAATTAAAATCAGTAATAATATAAATAAAATTATGTAAATCACCCAATTAAGAATTTCTGAACACAATGAGTTAAGATTATACTTCAATAGAAAACAAAAATAAACATAAATAAAATGAATTATGTTCCATCTTTAATGGGAAAAAGAGCATAATTTAAATGAATGGCATGAGGAACAAACGACTGATATCCAAAAGCTAGAGCAAAGAAAATATAGCAGTTTTCTGCGGCGAACGGAAAGCCTCCGTGTACACCGGTCGTAAACTAAAGGCTTTTAGGCGTGCGAGGATCACGCTTGACAAATTGCGGTGCATTTATCATGGGATCGGAGAGCGGTTTTTGGAACTAGCTCTTGAGGCCCTGACTCATGACTGTGATCAAGTGGATTCATCCTGTGGATGGAGGGATGTCAGGAATGAGGTAATATAGCTTCTTCAATAACTTCATGCATGAGGAATGCAACATCCAAAATCGTACTTGAATATGACATTATAGCAATTGTCCATAATATAGCTATTATAAAAATAATAGTCGCTTTTAGTACCCGGCTTGTATGTTTTATAATTCTTCAAAAACCATTTGGTTTATACTATTTTTTTCAAATACAAGCAACGTGGGTTAGTGCAGACCCTGAAAAGAATCATACGGATTACTCTAACTTGTACAAAATCAATAAAAAACTCCCATGTGTGAAATATGTAAATAAAATATAATGTAGAACATTTAATTATAAAGTGTATCAAATATATCTCTGAAAGCTGTTTGTAATTTACAATATAAAACTAGGTTGTCACAAAAGTCCTTGTGCATAAGCAGAACACTTAATTCCATTTCTCATAATTATCCTATAGAAATGTTTTTGTGCCTATTATTTATGCAAATATTTACTTTGACTAATACTTTAATTCCTTGTGAATTGAGTTGCCTTTAAGGGATCATTTACATTTTTAAAACGCACACGCAATGTCCGAAGAAAAAATCGTTATTCGCGATGTTTTGAGATATTACTGGAAAAAGATTGAAGCCTTAAGGCAGCAGCAGAAGAAATTATCCAAGAGTTAATTATCCATCGAAATACTGCCGCATAAGCCAGATTAGGTCGCCCATCCGTCGTTGATGAAGACGATCTTCTTGAATGTGTCAACCAGGACACACATACAACTCATGATTTATCCGCAGTAGTAGGGATAGAAACTGCAAGGAGTAAACGTTTTGCCTCATCCTGCGTATAGTCCAGATACTGCACCATGAGGTTACGGTTTGTTTAAATCAATGGCTCATTTTTTAAAAGGTCAGATCTTTTATAATTACGAGGACGAAAAATTGAATGTGAAGAGTTCTATGGCTTAAAACCAAAGGAGTGATACCGGCATCAAATCTAATTAGTGACAGAAATATCGATGAAAGTAGTTGAAAACAATGGACTTTATTTTGAATAGTAATATTCAATAATGTTTAAAATATTTAGTATGAAATAAAGCTGTACTAAAGCATAAGGACTTTTGTGATAGTACAACGAATATAGATAATGTAGTTATCCTAATGCAATAAAAAAATCCTCCTGATCCGAAATAAATGCTTAGTAATATTATTACAAGAAATTGTTCATTGTAATCAAAATTTAGCGTTGACTCTGAAAAATGTTATAAGAGGTGGCCTAATACCATCCCCCAAGCCAAACTCTACACTTCAAATAATAAACTATAAAAATAATATAAGCAGCTCTTTTCTAAAGCAACAAATATTGGTATCGTTAGTGGGCATAACTAAATAATCCCACCTCTGAGTAGAAAAAAATAACACCTAAGTGTTTGTAAAAGAGTGGCCCTAATTTCGCTACCTAATTAAATTCACAATTTAGTATTTATTTGAAGTCAGGGATATTTAAGTAAAGGCTAATAACTTTCCGAAAACGAAATTTGTTTGCATAAAAATACTTTTAAGAATTAGTAACTGATATATTTTATTAAAAAATCTGACAATTAATCGCAGATTGGAAATAAATTTTCAATAACAAATAACGGGAAGAAAAATAACGGGAAGAAAAATAACAAAAACAAAGTGGGGGCGAATTTCAGAATCCTTATGATCACGGGGTCCTAAATCCGTCTCGAAATCCGGACGAAAATCTTGAGGGAGACGAATTAAGGATGAGAACAATGGCAAAGTTCCCTAGCTTAAAGTGTAAACTTGGGTGACTCGGAAAATTTCAGCATAAAAAAAAATAGTCTACGAATAGTAATGATAAAATAGAAAATATCTGATGTGGAGAACCCCTGACTTCATTGTACGCCAATTAAACTATAAATCGGTGGCTCAAAAAGTAAATCTCAAAAATGACACTCGACGTCACGACATCCATCTGTTGACACGCACATACATACTCTTGTTTCTGGAGGTCTCATCCGTTATTATATGTCGTTTTCTTTCAGTAGGTGTAATTAGTTTCCAAGAGATTTCTTCGTGTTCCGTGACAACATTAGAACTTTCAATGTCACTAAAAAGTATTAAGCATTGAAAATCAACAGTTTCGACATTTCAAGCAGAAAAACCCACTTGACTTATGTCTTATTCTTCTGCTGCAGACTTGTTCATTTCACAAATGGGGAGGAAAACCAGTATTTTACACTCAATTTTAACTCTTAAAACAAATTAAAAAAATGTTTAATTGGAGTGGAAAAAAAAAAAAAATCGCGTTTGTAACATTCATTATCGAACCACATGATCTTTCTATTTAATTTTTGAAGTAAGTTTATTATGACCTTCAAGTAAAGTACCCTTTTTGGCTCACCATTTTTAAACAAAATCTAGTAAATACATTTATATTGACCAAAAAGTCCTATTTACCAAATTTGAGATGTTTTACATCATATTTTAATATAATTTTTGATGAGTCTTATATGACCTTCAAGTAAAGTACCACTTCCTTTCTGCCAATGTTAACCAAAATTTATTATGCTATTTGTATTAACATGTAAGCCATATAAACCTAATTTGAGAAGTTTTGCATTCTATTTTAATATAATTTTTGATAAAAATCAATAATGACCTTCAAGTAAAGTACCACTTTCGGTAATCATGTAGTGACCAAAAAGAGAGGTACACAACTATATTTTACAGCAATCCTAAATACAAATTTTTAACTTTCTACGGCTTATTGGTTTTGAGTTGTGCGAGATACGCACGTAGGGACAGCCGTCACGACGAAACTAGTCAAAATGGATTTAAGGATTGTCAAAATGGATAATTCAATACATTCAATAAATAAGTAATAATAATAAATAATACTTCCTATAAGTAATATCTTAACTTGATGCATCATAATAGCCTTGGTAAGTTAAACAAAAACTATTAGTGCTTCTCCTCGTTCTATAGTTGAAAAATACTGAGCCAAAACATAGTCACAGCAATTTTACTATCAACAGTAAACTATGTGCCACTGAAGTATTTTTTAACGAGTTTTTCAGATGATAGCAACAATATCAACGCTAGATTACTGAGGGAACGAATTTAGCTGACGGGACAGATTTAAGACACCTTATCAAGGTGTATATAAATATAGTAATAATTACGAAATCCAATGCCCGGCTTTAAATTTCTTTATACACTAAAAGAAGGAATATAAAATATTTATAAATGAAATAAATAACAGAATCTGTTTATATATTATTAGCTGTGAATCTATCCAACGCAACGCCCAACCTCTATTAATTGTGAAAAACATGCTTTTCAAAGGGCCCGAAGAAAATTTACCGTTTAAAATGATGCTGACCAGCTACTCCTTCAACCATTAGTCAAGAATCATAGCCCGTTATCATGAATTTTTTTGTTACATTGAGATTTAGAACAATATTACATTTCACATTAGATTTATAAAATATCTCAATCTGCTGTATATAAATTTATAATTTTTTTATTTTATTTTTTTTATTTCTGTACAATCGTCAATACTGCTATAAAAAAAATTAAAAAAAAATCAACACTAACATAGGCCGGCCGTTCCTCATTATCATATCATTCATATATATCATTCACACTAATGATTTTACAGCACAAATATATTAATGAATTCTTAAAGTTTAGAATTCTACAAGAACATTGCATTACATAAATTAGTACGGACAGATAACAAACTACATTAGAAATATGCCTAGTAATTCAAATAATCAACATTTCAGAAGCCACAAGTTTTAATTTTAGAATTATTTCGTTTTTCGTGTTGGACTAATAAGTAATAATGCCTATTACACACTGTAAATAAATAATCTACGAGTATTGATAAATGTAAATGTATAGTACAGAAAAAAATATTAAACTACTTACACATGTTCTTTTGAGATATGTGAGATCATTACGGTCTTACCTGAAAATAGTTTTATTATTAGTCAAAATTTCTACACAAATAAATTTTAATATTATTATAATACGTTTTCCTAAGATAAATTTCTTGTAATATATTATTCAATAAAAATACTACGCCACAAACAGGTGGAGAGGATAATAAATAATCAAAATGAATATACATTCTTAAAGCAAAAAAAAATATTATTAGATGAAATGTTTTTTTTTTAATTATAACGTTTAACACTAATTCGTTAACGAATGTTTGGCTCATTAGCAGTTCTAAATATTGAAATTATGAATATCATCAAATTAATTGATCAAAGCGAAGCTCTAATTAATTATACACTATTTCTTGCTTATACATATAAATTGGAGGCATTGGATGTATATTGTTTTAGGTAACCAAAGGTATGTTTTATGTAATGCTGAAGAGGTAGACAAAGCATACCCGAAACGTATATATATATATATATATATATAACTACTGAATTTAAATGGATCTCAAGACGAATTTTGAAGATAACAGTATAATATAGAAGGTCAAATATTGAAAATAATTTCAAAAAATAATAAAAATATTACAAAAATTAATGACCGTATATTTAATAGATCTTATTAAATTAAATAAATACTGAAATAGGTAATATAATAAAATAATTTCATAACAAAACCGAGATGATTTACTAAACGAGTATGACAAAAATATATACGGCGCTAGCACTTTGTAAGCCCGCAACACTTGACTGTAAGCCGGGTTTTGCTGCCTCATCACTCTCAACATTAAGGCGTACATTGCTCAGCAGTAGCCTGAATATCAGATAAACCTATTTTCTTAATAAACTCTTTATTATTAAATTCATTGTTAAAAACAAAATAGAATAATCAATTTACGTAGAAAGAGTTCCTGTTTTAAAACTATATCTGAAAACAAAAAATTTGCTAAACCAACAAACAAAATAATTAAATTTATTTTATCAACTAATATTAAATAATTAATTATTATATCACTCGTGACTTTCAATATATTTTAGTATAAAGTCCAAATATGGGTCAAATATTACATTGGATATACATAGTAACAGCGTTTTAGTCCATTTTACCTCCCACAAAGTAAACAGCTCGGTACAACTGCCAATTTTTTTAATAATAATTTAAAATACAAATAACAAATAATTCTGATTTTCGTTTTTCACTCTAAAGATAATTAGACCTTTGAAAAATGAATTTTCTTAGACATTGTGAAAAAAATGAAATAGTATAAGTACAGTAAAAGTACATTGAACATGTCTTCAATTAAACATATTATTGAATGCTTGTTTTACAGAATATATCCTACTATATGTCCCAATATCTTGAGGCCTGATATAATAAAAGAAAATTATTCAGTAAGGAGATGAGTATTAAATTCGGTAATATAGCCCTCCGCGTAAAAATTTAGAAGAGCTTTTATTATTATTATTTTTTTAATGAAATTTTAATGTTGAAAAAATGAAAGAAAACAATAAGTTAAGATTGAGAAATTGTTTTGGAAGAAGATTTATGGTTCAAGAATTAAAATAATAATATTAATAAACAGTAAGCTAACAAATATTTATTTGGCTTATTTAATTTTATAATTAATAGTTAAAATATTATTAAACTTGGTTTCGTAGATGGATATAATTAGATCAGCAGTTCAGATACTTTTTCTCCATTAAATTGATCAAAATCGCACGAGTTCTATTCTAAAGGGAAAGTCAACAGAATAAAATTTATATTGAATGAAAAACTACTGCCAAAGTTTTATTTATAACTGAAATAATTATTAATAAGGCAGACAGATCTAAGGCACTGTAATAATAGAAGCATAAACTCGTAGAAGCATAAAAAATGTAGAAGAATGAAAATTTTTAGTTCTACGTATAGGAAAGTTGTAATAAATAAAAAAAATAATAATAATGAAAAACTATGGGTAGATATACAGGAAAAACTATAATTAGATATTGAATAACAAAATCAATATCATTACGAATTATATAAGGAAAACCCAATATCAACGATGTAAGGATAAATCAACAATCCATGTCAATATCGAAAATGTAAGGAAAAACTATAGGTAGAAATTGAGTAAAAAAATCATTGTACAAAATAATGCTATTCTTGCCTATTAATAAGATGTACCTATAAAATATATAATTGATGAGTTATAATTAATATTTATAAAAAGCAAATTGTAAATTGTTTTAAAATTTGCTTTTGGATATAACCTCCGACCTAAACTGACTTGACCTCCAAATCTAAACCCTGGTCTCGGCTGCTAGGTAATAAGCTAGTCTACACTCTATATATAATAGACCTACCATAACATACTAGACAGACATTATCATTAAAAATTCCCAGGATAAGGAAAGCTATGGATAAAAAAGACTCAGAACTAGTTTACTTCATGTATAAATAGTAGCCGGCATTTTATTTTTTATTCTCGGAATAATTAATTCTCACAGAAAGTTAGGTTTAGAAAAATTTAAGTATGAATTCTTGACAGCTTATTTTTATAGCTCGACTATATTCCAAACAATTATTTTTTAAAATTAATTAATTAGCTTGAAAACTCTTTTCACCCTGAAATTTTATTCAGCTGATATAAATCGTAAAACCCCCAAGAAATAATTGTTACGTACATGACAAAAAACCTCGTAGGCTTCAGTTTCATTCAATTCGTCAAAGACTTTCACTAAAGTTCTGTTGTCTAGGACTAGATGCAATCATCCTTGCAAAGATAAACGGAACCAAAGCAAAGACTATACAGACTTAACTACTGTCTATAAAATAGACTTGTAAATCCAACATTCCTGATTGTACACCACCACATGCCACTTTTTATTTCATTGCTTTGAAAAAACAACTTAAACGGAAACATTCAAGTCAATAGAACAAGGAAAAATTGGTTTCTAGAATTATTCGAACAAACCACTTCACAAAACAACAAAACAAAATCGTTTTCATTTTTGTCCGTTCTTCCTCAATTATTCTAAAGCTCTAGATATGAATTATGAATATTACTTTCGCATGAAAAATAAACAACTAAATATATATATATATATATATATATATATATATATATATATATATATATAGTAGTGTATAAACCTCAAGTCGTGTCAACTTTACTTTTATGATTATTATATATATATATATATATATATATATATATATATATATATATATATATATATATATATATATATATATATATATATATATATATATATATATATATATATATATTTATATAAATATAATATATAAATATATAATATATTTATATAATATAAATATATAATAATATATATTTATATATATCTATATATATATATATATATATATATATATATATTTATTATATATATATATATATAATATATATATATATTAAAAATATATTTAAATATTTCCTAAAGGACTCAAACAAAAATCATATAACTAAAGTTGATATGCGATAAAGAATAAAATTTCAAAAATCGCTTAAGGTTAAATTTTAGTTACTGGATATATAAAACGGATTGTACTTTAAAAACCTAAAACTTCACCACGAAAAATACTTTCTCAAAAAGTAGTAGCTGATAAAGTGATGTCAAGGCAATGAAAAAATGACAATCTTTTAAAATGACAATGAAAATAAAAACAAAAAAAATTTGATGACTATGAAATATGAACAAATATATAAAGAAATATAATTAAATATGATTATAATTTAATGATATTTTCTTTTTACCACTCCGGCATCAGACGACAGGTAAAGATTAATGAATCGTGACCTGTCTTCGTGATCTATAGTATAGACATTAGAGCACCAGAAAAAACCTCCACAAAAAATTGAAAATATTTGAAAATAGTTCTAGGAATATTTCCGGGCAAAGCAATAATGATTCAAATAACTTTGTCAATAGGCAATGCTAACTACAAATGAAAACAGCGTCTTAAATGAATTACAGCAGACTTCGTTTTTCTGTTTTTGTTTTATTCATAAAAAATCATCAATTCTTATTCGAAATAGAAAATAATCCTTCATTTTCTATTTCGAAAAAGTAAAACAACTTCAACAAAGAATTGACCCCGTTACGAAGGATTCATTACTCACTTTGACCGATATAAGTCCCCTCGGAGGAAAAACATCCTTATAATTGTATCCTTTCATTCTTTCTCGTCTCAGTAATCCGATTACTTTTCAAATTTGTCAAGAGTGTTTTTCAAGTACTCATATACCGAAAACATCTAATTTAACTTCAAAGTAGTTAGAACTCGCATCCAACGGAACCCCGAAATAATTAACAATACCCAAAGCTATAATAAGTAAACGACGAATTTAATACTGACAGGCCAAGACAATTAAAATTAAACACGGCGGAGAGAGATCCGCCTGCACGGCTGATTAAAAATTATATGTCTCTTATGTAAATCTGTAAAGTAGATGTGTACTCTATTTCTAAGCGTCAGAAGTTCAGCCAGTTTCCAATTGTAATCAGGATAAAGTTGAATAACGACAAAGGAATATTTGTTAGTTTAGTGCTGTCTGACTCAGATGTCCTTTGTTTAACTATTCTTTTTTTCAATTAAATTTTTTTTTGTCAGATTATTACAATTTTTATCTAAACCCTATTTTTGTCTAATTCTTGTTCAATTTTTCGCTAATTGCTAATTTTCTGTCTTTGATCCTTCTTCTGTATCTTATATACATTTTAAGGTAGTGTTGATATGCTTAAAAATTAAATAAAAATATCATCATGCCTGTGACGGGGTTCACTTATGCGAAATTACCTTATAATTATGCCTTAATTCTAACTTAAATGTATTTATATACTAGATGCTACAGCATCTTGCCATTGTTTCGGAGTTGGAATACTATCAAATAGCGGATTGCTGACATGATTTAAATAATCGAAAAAACTTAATATGGCGTCGCGTTATGAATTATAATTCATTAAGTAACAATAATTATCGTTATTTTGGCATATTAATCATATTTTAAGGAACTAGACCAATGATCAATCCCGAGAATGTAAACAAAAGCCACATTGATCACTTATTACAAAGTTTTCGTCTTTGTCCCAGTCTATGAGTCTTTATAGAATAATTACATATAATTTTTCTATGAGAATAAATCATCTAAATTAAAAAATTGCAGTGCAAAAAGAGGAATGTATGCTCTGTTAAAACAACATTAATGCATTTTTAATTTACTTATGCATAAATTCATAAGATGGAGAGGAAATTTCTGAACATTGACTTTATATTTTTTATTTCGCACTAGAGTTTCACTTTTTCTTCTTCAGCTTAATTTCCACAGAAGCTTCCATCATATCCATTAGACTTACTAATTCGCGAAGAAGCACAAATGTATTAAATAAAATATTATTTTAATTATTTTTTTCAAGTATTGGCTATCAATAATTTACTAACTGTTGCCCGCGGCATCGCACGCTAATACCTCATTTCTACCTTTTCATTTGAATTTATATAAGTTTATGATATGGATAACTATAATGTATATAATAATTGTGTTAAAAATTGTGCGTGTGTGAGCACCGTATGTAAGCCTCGCATCTGCCACCCCACAGTAAGCATGTAAAACAGTACTTGGATTGAAAATGGAAACTTTAGTTGAAACATGCATCATTTTTGGTTTATTATTTAAAATAATATTATATATAATATATATATATATATATATATATATATATATATATATATATATATATATATATATATATATATAATAAACCAAAAAAATAATTAAGCAACTCTCAAAATGTGGGGTTTTACGTTTCAAGATACATAGAAACCAAATGTCGAATAAGAAACAGCCGTCCGTCCGACGTCCGCGGCTTTTCTCTGAGACTACAGGACTGATTTTCTTGAGATTTGGCAACAAAGTCACAGGTCACCTCAGAATGGTCCTCGGAACTCGACATTACCACCCATCAATTCGTTTCAAAATTGCGATCAATTAGAGATTTTATAAGCTCATAACTCGGCCAGTTTTAGATTTTTTTTTTGTTTAGAATGTTTTAGAATCAGCGTGACAAAAGATTAAAAAAAAAAATGCTGTGGCATGCTTTTGGATTATGATACGATTAATCGGAAGGTAAAAAAATTCTCTCCAAAAGTTTTGTTTATTGTTTTTATATATCCAGTATTTTAGCTAATTCGTGCTCGGTTTATTTTATTTTTTGTTTGTTATTTAGAAAATTTAATTATCATTCAAATGAGTACTTACAGTTTTGCACGAGATATATAGTTTTAAATTTATTCGAAAAACTAATTTTTTTTTTAGGTTTTAGAAATAATTTGTTTTCACTACTTAGATTACGATTTTTTTTCAAACCCAGCCTTATTGAACATCTAGCGCATAAGAATCACCATTAAAAATTTCAGCTTCATAGTCATTATCGTTTTTGAGATACAGTGATGTATATATAGAACTTGCTTTTATAGATATATATTGCCATATGATCATGAACTTACTAATGATGCAAAAACGGAAAATACTTAAAATGTAATGAAATATTTTAAAGTATTTTGAGCTCATAATGTTTCGAAACATTCACGGAAATTCATAGAATAATTTGAGCCATCGAACTTAAAAATCGGTCAGACAGTTAAAAAAAAAAAAAAAAAATACAATCTAAATCTCGAGGAATAAATCCCAACCTTGCAACACTACAAACAAGCTTGGAACGCCAAGCAGAGTAGCGTTTAGGCTCAACCCTCTCACCATCTATTTCTATTTACCTGAATTTTCTCGACTACAGGAACAGATTTTAGCAATTATTTACTCGCTTAATGTACACACATCAAGTTCAACATTCAATGAACAAAATTTATTTCAACATCAACTTGAATTTCTTTGCGGCCAAAAATAAGAACTATAAATAATTAGGAGCCTTAGTAGACACAGCCTCTATCCTTTTTTTTTTTTTTTTTTTTTTTTTTTTTACTATCTGTTACATATAAGAACAAGAAGTGATAGTGATATATGTATCTATTCAAACATTTGGCTACCATATTTACAGATAAATGGGTACAATTTTTGATCTTTGTGAACATAAAATTTCATATGAATAATAAAAACAATAAAAAAAAAAGTAATAAAGTAGATAGAACTGTCCAAAAAATATTTAAAACTTGATTGGTACGGTAGACTTATTCTTCATTAATATTTGAGAATTTGAAAAATTATGTCAGTTTGATATAAGCTTTGCAGAAATTAATTTAAATAATCCTGGTTAAATAATTTCAGGTAAAAAACGATTGGCACGTTTGTCTTGGAGCAGGGCTGGTCTCCAGTTTATTCTGAGCTTCCGGAGGACGTGACTAGACTCGCCAATCCCAGTTCTGGCTGAATCTCCACCAATCGGCTATCAAATCTTCCCTCTGGCACCTGATTCCCTTCACATCCCACATAATGGAATAAAGGTAATAATTTGGATAGTCTTAATGAAATATACATGGAAAGGTTTTGTTTTAGAATAAAAATGAGCCTTGTAAAATATTTTTTGTAGGGGTGAGCTATGACGTAATCAAGCCTGTAAAACTACTTTAAAAAAAAAAAATATGGAATGCCCAACATAAAATTCTACGCTTGAAAATTACATAAATGGACAATTAAAATATTTTACTTATAATATAAATAAAATAGAAACTTTCCCAAAAAGAAAGAATTTCTACCGAATAGCTAAGAGTGTGACGTTATTGATTAATTCATTGTATATGATTCCTTATCCTTACGCATAACAATTGAGAAAAAAAAATAATTTTCAGAAAGAAGACTTTTCGAAGCGGTATTTAGAAAGGTCAGAACTAAGTTTTATAGTAATGCAGGAATAGCTAATAATATTACATGCTAGTATTCCATGATAACATTCCCCTAGTATTTTAGTAGAATCAGAAGGTTGCGTGCTCAGATCACATCGGCGTCACCAAAGTAGGAATAGCTAATAACATTAAACCTTAGAATTCCTTTACTAATAATATATATTTAAATGAACACATTGATAACTAAGATTCTAAAAACGTGATAAACGAAGTCTAACCAGCTCAGGAGTAAAAAAAACCTCATGATAGGATTATCAACTCACTGCTGCCAGTTGTAGGTACTGCTACAGTAGATTTAAATAAGAGGATCTATAGCGCTCTGGAATAACTATATATTGTCTTGATTAAAGTTGAAGCTCCGACTAGAAATTGAAGATATATATTTATATATATAAAAAAGGGTTCAAGTCGGTTTCAAAGTAGCAAGGAATTAAAACAGCTTCAACCAATTTAAAAAAATGCTGCAAATTATACGCAAAAGTTTATCAATAATAGATAACCCTACCAAACAATAAAAACGTATTTAAATTATTTATTTCGGCCTTGGTAGAATAATTCCAGAACACTTTACATCTTCCCTCTATCTTCATAAATGACCGAGATATGGGCGTATGAAACCTCTAATCATTATGAAATCAAATGGTGGATGGTGGTGTCAAGTTCCGAGGATCATCATGGGGAGACCAGTAACTTTGGTGCCAAAAATATAAAAAAGTAGCGATCGGCGGATGGATACTTTTTTTATTCGATTTTCGGATTATACGTATCTTGCAACGTTTTGCAAAACCTTAAATTTTGGGGGAGGGGATTAAAAATTCGTTTTCTTGTAGGATTACAAACTCCAAACTTCGAGTTGCTAGTATCGGCATTGAACCTTCGGGTTCGTTCAGATTCATAATTATAAATCTGAAATACTTTTGTAAAAGGTGCCAAGTAACCTATGAATAAAACAGGTAAATTAAAAAGAAAAAAAGGAACAGATCAATAGTCTACTAATACAGATGCCATTGAATGGTTAAAAGAAAACACCAGATTAACAATTAAGAACCTCGTATAATACATCACAGAGATACAAAATAGAAAGAGAACAAATAAAATGAACAAACCAGAAAGTCACCATAAAAATAAACAACAACACAGAGGTGGAAGGTCTGACAGACTAATTACTATAGTTAAAAAGTCCCTTTGACCTGAAGAGAAAAAAATACTAACTTGGAGACCTTTGATACTAACACACTCTGTCCTTGGCTTAATCAAGGATGCATGTGATGGACCCAAGTAATTACAGTTAGAGGAAGTCGTACCGACGGAATCGCATAATTGAGAAAGTTTTCCACTTCCAGAGCGTATAATTTATATACCGCCAACACCAGTTTTCGAGGAAGGTGTATCTCAGTACGAAACTTATTCAAAGAGATTAGAGTAGGAATTTTATTCCATATTTCGTGTGTGGAGGATAAAGCAGTCATATGTATCGGGTTAAGAAGATAACTAGGGCACCTCAAGAGGATTATTCCTCATATCGCTTCTTCAAGGGGAATGGAGAATTAATTTTTCTTCTTTAACTATGTTCGCTATATTCTTTAACTAGATTATTCGAGCACCTAAGATACCTGGTAATCTAATCTCTAGGTATTGTGGAGCTCATAATACCGCCTGGCTATCAATTTCTACACATTTTGAAACAACGTGAAGCATGACATGAAATAACGTTGTAATGCATGCACAAAATACTTTCCTTTTTTACACTTAGACAGAAATCTATCTTGAACATTCTTTTTCAATTATTTTAAATTAAAAAAATGTATCCAAACTACCGAAAATACTTCGACCAGAGCAACCAAAAAATACTTTGGCAGTATCTTACACACGGGAAATAATATCAGTCCAATCCTTCTAAATATCTGAGTGCATCGGGAAATTAAAACCTTATTAAGTAGCGAGAACGGACAATATTCCAAGGGAACTAGTCGGCTCAGCGCCAATCAACATTTTAGGAATTCGTTCGTTACCAATCCCAAAAACTTTATGTGTCCATTTCAACCGTCGCGATACTATAACCTCATTTATATTGATAGAGTGGTTCCGCAACACCGCGTTGTGTAACCTCCTAAATTCTTTAATAGAATAATCTTTCCCCAGGCCGAAGATTCTGCGCAATACCTTATTCTGGAAGAACTCAAGGCGTTGTTCTTCCAAGAACACATTTCTTGAAAGGAAACTTTTAGTGACCATATTTCAGACTCGTACAGAACAGTAGGCAGGACAATAGTTTTGTCGATTCTACACAAAACCCGCGTGCTAAGCAATTTTTCAAAGGAAAAATAATACGCGTTTTCCGTCTTTAACTTCGCCTTTATTTATTTCTGAATTTCGATTTTTCTAGTAATCATACACCCCAAAGTATACTTCAATTTCTCTACGTGTTCAAACATATACCTTCTTATATCTATCTAACAGAAATAGCAGCCGTTTCTGTTTCTAACCATATATTTCCTCTTATCCGTGCGAAGTCGTCTTATTCGCCTATACCCATTTTTATCAACGTCGTGGCATTAAGTTTTATAATTTCGGCGTCTTCATCCAAGAGTGCCAAATCATCCCAAACACGGATATTATATCACCCAGAATTTAACCTTTTTCAGTACGCACCGCCTTTCTAATGACATATTCTAGTGATAAATTAAATAGAACAGATGAAAGGGGGTCTCCTCGTTTTAAACCCATGCCTGAAACTTCTCGGAATAATGATAACCGATTCAAACTTCATTGCGGACATGCAGATCCCAACTAGATTTACTAACTTATCTGATATTTCCTGTTTAATTAAAATATTATACAACTTCTGGTGGTCAATTGAATCATAAGCCTTTTGGAAATCGATATAAAGCTGATGAACAACACCATCGTGTTCTAATATTTTCTCTGGTACTTGCACATTGGAAAAATATTTGATCAATAGTCGAACGATTCGGACAAATTTCGCATTGGTAGTATCCGATAATTTCCTCGGCATATTCCGTGATTCGATTAGTTAGGATTAACGAGAATATTTTCGAACATACCGGAAGGAGTGAGATTCCGCGATAGGTATTACAATCCTTCCTCAGATCTTTTTTGTGAATTGCAATAAGCATAAATTCTATTCATTCTTCGGGCATTTTCTCATTTTCCAAGATCTTCATAATCAAAAGATATATTTTAGAAACTCCAGCTGCTCTGCACGCCTCGATTTTTCGATGGGTATGTCGACTTCCTTCTTTTTGGATTATTATATTAACGGTTCAGCACTCTGATATTTAGAAGGAACGGACTGATATTATTTCCAGTATTCAAGATACTATCAAAGTATTTTTTGGTGGCTCTGGTCAAAGTGTTTTTGGTGGCTCAGATATAATCTTTTGATTCAAAATGATTGAAAAGGAATGGTGAAGTTAGATTTCTTCCTAAGTGTCAAAGAAAAAAGTATTTTGTGTATGAAATACAACGTTATTTCATTGCACGCTTCATTTTGTTCGAAAAGGGGTACAAATTGATAGTAATGTGGTATTATGAACTCCATAATACCTAAGATGAGATTGCCAGGCGTCTTACGTGCTCGGATAACCACGTAGACAGGGAAACTAGTTGAAGAAGAAAAGTTACTGCTCCATTCTCCTTGTAGGAGCGATGCGAGAAATAATCCGCTTGAGGATCCCCGAGTTATCATCTGAACCCGAAAAAGAATAAAAAAAAATAAGCCGCAGATTTGTTGGAACAAATCTAAAACATCTTATCAATTGACTTGTACAATGGCCATTTTCAATCATTCATTTCAAAGTAATTTTCAAATGTTTAAAATAAAGCAAAAATGAACTGTAGACAAATTTATTTCACAATTACCTTTAATCAAACCTCAATTTTCAATTGGTTCCCCGCACAAAGTTAGGACTTAGTTTTAAAAATTCTCATCTGTTCCACAAAATGAACATTTATTGACATACCACTTTTGCTTGCAACGGTTATCTATATAGCCATTCGCCTCATCCTCATTGCGTCATGGAACTTTAACTATAGCGATTTCGACGAAGTGATTTTATACACAGCAGATATGTTTTGAGAATGTGAAACCTCATTAAAGGATCGGATCAGGCTATCCATAAACCTAAGGATATTACAATGGCGAACTTCAAAGATCTCAAGTGTATTATTAGAATCCTAAAATTAATCTAGAACCGCAAAGTAGCCAGAGGATCCATGACTGAAGAAACGAAGCTGTGGATGCAACAAACCGATCAAACTGGGAATCCTGAGCTAATGACAACTAAGTAGATGTTTCGATTAAAAAATGTATTGTACCAGTAAAAACAAAAAAAAATTCTACATAGCACTCTTCCCTTTAAAAATATATAATTTATAAATTGATTTTCAAAGAAAAAAATAAGATTTTTAAATAAAATATTTATTTTGTAAATGATAATCGCTTTCAATTTCATATAATTAATGCTTTTAAATAAATAAACCACACAAGTTCTCATTAATTTAATGCGTCTTAAGGACGATAGCTGCCAAGACAGATGTCTATATGCAAATAACACTCTTGGTTATTAGCTTGATTATACCTTTCGTGTCTATACAACAGCACTTAGGCTAATGGCCGGATCTGTTTACATGCCATTATTTAGCTTTTCATATACATTAGCCAATGAATGAAGGTTTGATAAATTGTGCTTTAAAAAAAAATTATATACTCCTTAGTTATAAACCAGTCGCACAACGCTAATTTAAACTTCATTTTAACTAGTTTCAATATTGCTGAATATTATTCACATCCAAATCGCATAGTAATATTTTTTTCGATCACTTTTATGATTATACAAAAATTTAATGTCGAGAAATCCATTGTCAAAGAATGGCGAATTCCCATCACTTATAACTCTTTATGTGTTGTAAATAATAAATGATAGTTCAACCGTCCCACAGTAATTTGAATTAAAAAAAATCTGGCCAAAATTCTAAAATTTGCTTTCCTGCCACTTTTCATTACCAGAATGATAAACTTGAACTAATTTAATGTAACTATTAAACGTAGGATTTAGTTATTAAAATAACCAGTAATACATATATCTAACGATTATACACATTTTAAAAGGTTAAAAACTAATTAGGGATGGCACTAATAGACTTTAAATCAACAAAAAAAAATTGAAAAGAGATTTCAAAATATTTCTCATGTAAATCCCGGCGAAAAATTTGGTAATTCAATTGTTTTTTAAAAAAAGATTATTTTGATTATATTGAACTCCTTATCGATCACTCCTAATAAAAGACAGCGGTCTGAAATGCAAAAGGAATATAAATCGAATTTAAATATTATTATAGATAGTAGTTGTAATAGTGTAAACAGATAATTAGTACCAGATAAGTCTGTATATATAACTCTGTTTACAAATTATTATCCCCGCAACTTCACTATTCACAGCATATTCTACGAAATTATTTAAGAAAATCGCTCCAAATTTTACAAATTTTGAATTTTTGCTATTTCTCTTCTGGTATAACAAATTTCAAGATAAACAAGATACTTGATCGTCAAAAACTAGCTCTACTGATGCTAACTGTACCACCATCTGACGGCAACTCTGATAATAAGTAAACCTCACAGTTTTCAAATTAATTTATTTATCAAATTCAAACCCGCAGGTAAAGTTTATTGAATTACCTTCCACTACATGTATTTTAAAAGGTCGATGTAATTTCTTGATGCATCAACGAGTTATACTAACTATTTTGCCACCTTTATAAAGTACATTAAACACATTCTTAATTTATTTATTAGTAAAATAATTGAATAGCTTCATGCTAAAAGGGGATTTGTCTAACTCTTCGCTCGCTATCTTAGTTTGACAAGGTCGTAACTGACATTTTTGGCCAAAATGAGATTATTGGTGATTCTGACTCTCCTTTGGCTTAGAAACTAACTCTACATGCGATCTTTTGAGAAATAGCCGCTATAATAATTTTTTGAAAGAATGAATATCGACATATTTAATATAAAATTAGAGGCAAGGTATTTATTAAACCAACTTCAAAACCCAAATTAGAAACATGCAAGGTAATGAGGAATAAATGAAAATAAATTAAATAATAAAAATAAATTTTAATCTTAACGAAAAACATTTTAGCACTTAAAACTTTATTAAAATTAAGGTTACAGCAGCTAGAATCTTGTCAAACCTAGATATAGTCCGGCAAGACAGAAAACAACCTTCTTCGAATTCGGAGGCTGCGCTTAGGGGTGTGAAAGAGGAGAGCTCTCCCACTTCCCACATATTCGTCACATTACAAGCACAATATCTTTATTATCAGTACTTTTACCACCAACCAAGCAGAGGTAATACATCCAGCTTATATTATATCCATAAGGTTCGCATATATAAAAATCAGAACTATCATGATAGAAGAAGAGGACAAGTAGCAGGGGAAGGAGCGTGCCTTCCCCACCAGGCGAGGCTGGCTGAGTCGACTTCTGCGCAGGTCGTTTTCTATCTTGCCAGATTCTAACATATTGGCAAAGGAGACAAAACCCCTTTTAGCATGAAGCAATTCACTTACTTGATTAAATTATTAAAAATGCTATTTCTAATTAATGAATCATCACACCAGATAGTCATTCCACTTTTAAATATAAAATATATAAATATTTTAAATATATAAATATAATTTTAAATATAAATAATGATGCTTTATCATCAATCTATGTAAGAATTCAGATAGTAAAATTTAATTAGATACATTACATTTTATAGCAATTTGGAAGCTAAAACCATAAAATCGATCGAATGAGATTTAGCCAGTCTTTTTTTTTTTTTTTTCAAAAATAGACACTGTGGGCCCCTCTGTTCACTACACGCTACCCCGCCTCTTATAGCTGGTTAACGGCGTAATCTCGAAAGGAGAAGGAGGTAAATATAGACCGATTTTTTAAAAAAAGTTATGAAGCATGCGTACGAAGTTTCATCAGATTGAGTGACCCGTTCTAGAGTGTTTCGATGCTGCTTAACATCTGGCACTTGTCTGCACATGCGATTAATAATTTTAATGAGAATTTTATATCTGCTTTAAATCTTTAAATTTTTGTAAGTGAAATATTTTTGGAAAATTACTTTTTCTCCAGGTGATACCTATTCCAGATGAGAAAATCGAAAATGGCTTCCGTGGTTTCAACGAAAGTGGGAATATGTCTATTTTTTTCAAAAATAGACACTGTTCGCCCCTCTGTTCACTACACGCTACCCCGCCTCTTATAGCTGGTTAACGGCGTAATCTCGAAAGGAGAAGGAGCAAATATAGACCGATTTTTTTAAAAAAGTTATGAAGCATGCGTACGAAGTTTCATCAGATTGAGTGACCCGTTCTAGAGTGTTTCGATGCTGCTTAACATCTGGCACTTGTCTGCACATGCGATCAATAATGTTAATGAGAATTTTATATCTGCTTTAAATCTTTAAATTTTTGTAAGTGAAATATTTTTGGAAAATTACTTTTTCTCCAGGTGATACCTATTCCAGATGAGAAAATCGAAAATAGCTTCCGTGGTTTCAACGAAAGTGGGAAAAAGTTTTATTTTATTTCATTAGCGCATATTTTAAGTAAATTAATTAAATTTTGTTGTTTTAAAATTTAGAATTCAAATGTGTACCGACTTTTGCAAATTCGATTAATTGTGACTAATGCGTGTCTTGTAATGAGCCGAAAAGGAAAAATAGTACGGCGGACGGACTTTTTTTTTTTATTTATTTGATTTTTGGATTCTACATACCTCTACGATTATAAAGGTTCAATATTGAAAATAATAAACCAAAACAGAATAGAGAATTATTTATTTTTAACTAACAGAAGGAGATTCAAAATACCTGATGAATTGATGCTGGATATTGCCTTCGACTATGTGTCGAATAGCGACCGTTGGTTTGAGTACTGCAGAATACAATGAACAGTTGAGATGATTTAATGGCACGAGAGAATTCTACTAGTGCTCAGTATATCACGCATCGTGTCCAATCTGCCCTCTCATCCAGATTCATCTGTTTGTAATTGGATAATGTAGCATCACTGTCTATGATCCAAAGTCTGACAGCCCAGGATTTATGTAATAACTTCAATAACTAACCGTGCATGTATATAGCTATCATTGTATCAGATAGTTTCTGTGCAAGATCGAGTGTTGAGATTGTTTGCATAATTATTCTCACCGCAAATTCATTCCTATTCCTATTATCGTCCTATATATATATATATATATATATATATATATATATATATATATATATATATATATATATATATTTATATATATATATTTTTATATTTCTCTCCTCTATATATATATGGGAGAGAAATATAAAAAAGAGATTAAGAAAAGAATAAAGAAAACCTAGAAATGTCCTTGTTGGCCTGTATCATGATATATATATATATATAGTTAAATAAGTCGAAGTCTCTAAAGGGTTTTTAAAAAGATTTATTATGCAGTAAAAACAATGACAATGGAAATGACACTACTGATTACATTGGCTAATAATCTAGAATTAACTATCTAAGATAATATGGACGGGAACAGCGACAGCGAGACACTTCCACTTTCCCACGGCATTTATAGGTAAGAAAAGATGTGTCAGCATTTTTAGAATGAGGCTGGATCTGTTTAAGAAACAGATTAAGAAATAGAAACTTCTTCCTGCTTTAAGAATGTTAAGAAGTTAACATTCTTAAAGCAGGAAGAAGGTAACAATTAAAATGAAGTATTATACAATTTACTTAATAAAACCTTATGAGAATTTTCTGCAATAGGAGTAGCATTCAATAATAAATTAAACTAAGGTACTGTTTAATGTATTATTGAATGCTGTATTAGCTAGTTTTAGTTTCTGTTCAAATAGATAGTTCTTCCTTTCGTTTGATATTATTCTTAGCATTTCTTCCAGAGTAGCATGTGCTTTGTTCAAAATTCCTAATGAGTTAGAATGATTAATTGACGTATAGTGTAATAAAATATTATTTTTCTCACAAAATTGTTGGACTAATTTATTTTTCATTTCTGTTCCTTGATCTAGCGTTATTTGTAGTGGGGTTGGATAATAGAGTAGATATTCTTTTATACTATTACATATTTTATAGTATTATTAGTTGTCATTACTTGTGCAAATAGGCGTTTGGAGAAAGTATCGATTGCAGTAAAAATTATTTTACTTTCATATTTTAAAACATCTATCATAAGTTCCTGGAATGGTCTTTCTGGTGTAGGAGTTTGTTCAAATTTGGTTTTGATCGGTTTTCGATCATATTTTGTTGTTCTGCATGTAGGACATTGGTTGATGTATTCGCTTATTTTATCTCTCATGTTTGGGAAATAATATTGACTTTTTAATTTTTCATAAGATTCGTTTATTCCTCTATGTTGTGTCTTTCCAATATGATAGTTTTCTACAAGCTCTTCTTGCTCTTTTATATTCTCAATATCTTTGCATAACAAAAAATATCTTTTTAATTTTACTGTGGGATATTCTGATTCTAGAATTTTCTGTATTTCTAAAAAATATTCGTTTAATACATTGTCTATTAATGGTGTTTTTGATGAGCAGTATATTCCATAAATTGTTTCTGGTGCTAATATTTGTGACAAATAATCATTTAATTTTTCCTTTTCAGTAAAATTTACGGTATACCTATGTTTCTTGAATGGTTTCGTGAATTCTAATTTATCTTTTCCTCGTGAATTTGATGTTTCTCTACATTTAAACTTTTATCTTGTTCACATATTTATACTTGATTAGTACTTGATTCTTGTAAATGTATGGTTTCTAAATCTTCTTCAATATTATCTTCTATTGCTTCTATTGTTGGTAATTCTAATTGTTCAATAAATGTTTCATATTCTGGTGCAGTTCCATCTGCTGTATCTTGCAATAGTTCTTCGATATCCATGTTCTCTTCTAAATGATGTAAATCATCGTGATTTCGTGAAAGTGCATCGGCTACGTAATTCGTCTTTCCCTGGACATGTTTTATGTCAAATTCGAACTCTTGCAATTTCCATATCCATTTCATTATTCTTGTATTTTGGTTTTTCAATGAAAAGATCCATATAAATGGTTTATGGTCGGTTTGCAAAAGAAATTTAGTTCCATAAAGATAGGGTTTAAACTGCTGGGTTTCCCAAACTACTGCTAATAGTTCCTTTTCAATAGTGCTATAATTTAATTCCGCATTTTGTAATACCCGCGAATCGAATGCTATAGGATGTTCAACATCGTTGTCATCATTTTGTGACAATACAGCTCCGATTGCTTGATTACTTGCATCTGTGGTTAGTATAAATTTCTTGTTCCAGTCTGGATAAGCAAATATTGGTGTGTTAAGCATTAATTCAATTAGTGTTTTGCAAGCCTTTTTTATTTCTTCAGTTTTATAAATTTTTGTTTGTAATGATTGACTAATAGGTTTTGTTATTTTTGCATATCCTCTTAACTATAAGAGATATTGCAATCTTCGGAAACTAATAACCAAATTCAGGATCACTTTTTGAGCCACCGATTTATAGTTTAATAGGCGTACAAGGAAGTTATGTGTTGTCCACATCAGATATTATTTTAATATAATATTTGATGAAAGTCTAATATGGCCTTTAAGTAAAGTACCGCTTCCGGTTTTTAATCTAAACCAAAATCTAGTATGTTAGTTAAATCAATATATAAGTTATGAACAATACATTTGAGAAGTTTTGCATAGTATTTTAACATCATTTTTTATGAAAATCAATTATGATCTTCAAGTAAAGTACCACTTCCGGTGATCAAGCAATGACCAAAAAGTGAGGTCACAACTAAATTTTATGACAATCCTAAATACAAAATTTCAACTTCCTACAGCCAACCGTTTTTGATTTATGCGAGATACGAACGTACGTACGTACAGACGTCACCACTAGTCAAAATGGATTCAGGGATGGTCAAAATGGACATTTCCGTTGAAATCTGAAAACCGAAAATTTTCGCGATTACAATACTTCCTTTACTTCGTACCAGGAAGTAATAATGTGAAACATCCCAAATTTGATAAATAGGACTTTTATATCGATATGAATGTATTTATTAGATTTTAATTAAAATTGGTGAGCCGAAAAGGGTACTTTACTTGAAGGTCATAATTAACTTACATCAAAAATTATATTAAAATTAAATTCAGAAATCATATGTTTCGGTAGTATAGGTTACAAACGCAATTTGGTTTTCAATCCAATTAAACATTTTTATTACTTATTTTAAGTGTTAAAATTGACTGTAAAATACTGGTTTTCCTCCCCATTTGTGAGATGAATAAGTCTGCAGCAGGAGAATAAGATATAAGTTTTTCTGCTTCAAATGTCGAAACTGTCGATTTCCAATCCTTTATCTAGCGTCTAGATATCTTGTATGACAGTTTTAATGTTGTCACGGAACACGAAGAAATCTCTTAGAAATGATAACTAATAATAAAGGAATAAGACCTCCAGAAAGAGTATGTGTGTGTGTGTAAGATGGATGTCGCGACGCCGAGTGTCGTTTTTGAGATACTGCAATCTTGGAAACTAGTAACCAAATTGAGGATCACTTTTTGAGCCACCGATTTATAGTTTAATAGGCGTACAAGGAAGTCATGTGTTGTCCACATCAGATATTTTTGATCTGTTCTCAAACAGTGACAATATATCCTAAAAATTTTAATTCTGTTTTAAACAACTCTGTTTTGTCGAGTTGTATTGACAAATTATGCTTTTTTAATGCTTGGAATATTCTTTCAATATCCTTTACATGTTCGTCTTCTGTTTTTGAATAAACTATGATATCATCAATATAAATCATTGCATTAGGAATATTCTCAACCATCATTGTCATGGCTCTTTGGAATGTTGGCGGAGAGTTGCATAGGCCAACTGGCATTCTTAAGAATTCATAGTGTCCATTCTCTGTTGAGAAGGCTGTTATAGCTATGCTATCTTCATCCATCTCAATCTGATGGAAGCCAGAAGTGAGATCAATTGTTGAAAATATTTTTGCATCCTTTAATCGATTTAGTAGATCTTGGATATTCGGAAGCGGAAATTTGTCTTTTATTGTTGCCTGATTTAATTTTCGGTAGTCTATTACCATTCGTACTTTTTTTAAACCTGATGCATAAATTTTTTTGGACACAATCCACAGCGGAGAGTTATAGGGCGACTTACTTGGTCTAATAATATTTCCGTGTAATAGTTTTTCTACTTCTTCGTGTATTTGATTTTTAAATTGTTCTGGATATCTATAATTCCTAGTGTAAATTGGGTTTTCATTGGTAGTTATTATTTTATGTTTTAGTAATCCAGTTGCTTTTAATTTTTCTTCGTTTGTTTTTATAATATCCCCGTTTTCACTTATAACATTTATTAATTTTTCTTTTATTTCGGGTTTTATATGTTCATGTCTTAAAAAACTTTTTATTTTATTCTTCTCTTCAATATAAAATAAATTATTCTCTAATTTATATTTCTTTTCTCGAAATATTAATTCCTCTTTATTTAAGTCAATATATATACGTAGAGCTTTCATAGATTCGAATCCTAGGAGTATGTTAAATCGCTTACTAAATGGGAAAACTAGAAATTTTACTTCTTGATTAATTCCTATTAGTGGAAGCAGATTTATTATCATACTTTGTGAATCTTCTGCGCCACCTGTAGGTGTTTTTATCGCAAAGGTTTCTAGAGGAATCCTTGAATCTTTTGGAAAATAATTCGGATTAATATAGTTTTTGGTAGCTCCCGTATCAATTAGCCATTTATTGCCTTTATTATCGATTAATTCTGCTAAGTCATTATTTGCATTATTTAATTTTAATTCATGAACTTCTATATTTTGTCTGGCGGTTTGTTGTTGCTCGGACCTGGTTCTAAAAAATGAGTTTGTTTCGCTTCTAACGCATTTAATCTTTCTGTTAGAATTCTTATTTGTTCATCTTTTTCATTTTCAATGTTATGAACTCTATCTGATACAGTTCTCATCGATACCGTATTAGAATCATTCTTTTCAACAGGGGTTTGTTGACGATTTTGTTGTTGATTATTTTTCCAATTACCCGATGGAGGTTTATTAAAGAATTTATGTTGGTATTGCGGGTTCCACTGTTGTTATAAATAGGTTTTTCATATTGTTTTTGATAATTATATTGATTTTGATATGGTTTCTCGTATCGAGGTTGTTCATATCTTGGTTTCTCGTATCGAGGTTGTTCGTATCTTGGTTTCTCAAATTTCTTTTTATAATTAGGATCAAAATGTTTTCCTTTATAATTTGAATACTACGGTTGCTGATGATGATAATTTTTTTTATTTCCATGAAGTCTTTGAACAATGTGTGCTGCGTTGTTTCTTAACATTTCGTCAATATCTTCAATAGTTTCGAATTTTATATGATAGATAAAATCTGTTAGTGCCGGATGTAAATTATGAACTGCGTGATGAGAAATTTGTTTATCATACCTTTCTATTTCTGATTTTTTTTTTCAGTGATATTCATATCTGCATATACGCGTGCGTAAAGGTCAAAACGGCGCTGACCAAGACGTTCTAGATAATCATGCGGATTTTCATTTATGATGTGATCGTAAATTAAGAATTTCTGCGATAAGTCGCTCTCTTGTCCGCTTATCTTGATATTTTCTTTTAAGAAAGTCTAAAATGTCATTTATTTCTGTAAATTCTTTATCATAGGTCGCGATTTTAGCCTTCTTAATTTAGTTAATACCGTTAAGACTAGTTTTGTGTGATTAATATCTTTATTTGGATTGTCTCTTTACAATATAAATCATAGATGAATTTAGTATTTCTTACAAAATATACTAATTGTAACGGATTACCATCGTATTCCGGAATGAGTTTAAAATCGTGATCTTTAATTTCTAAAGCCATTGTATCGTCTTCTAATAATTGGTCAATATGTTCTGGAGTAAATTTTGGATTTAATTTTCTAAGTTGGTTATTCTGTCTTGTAATGACATAGATAAAAAAAAAAAACTTATAATTACCATTACAATGTTACTTCAGCGAAGAAATCCTCTCGATTCCTCAGTTGACTCGTTAACGTTTTCTTGACGTGAGATATGACTGGAAAGTCTGCTTAGTATGAAAGATACCTCGTTGTCGTGGAGAATGCTGGATATTCTTGTATACTCAGTGGAAATCTTCCTCAAGACTTGGAGAAGTGGTTATGCTGCTTGATGCCAGTATTGACTCTAAGCTCCGCAAAGTTACAATGATCTTCAAATAAAGCTCTCAAGTCCCTATTTGGGCGCCAGTTAAATAAGTCGAAGTTTCTAAAGGGTTTTTAAAAAGATTTATTATGAAGTACAAACAATGATAATGGAAATGACACTACTGACTACATTGGCTAATAATCTAGAATTAACTATCTAATATAATATGGACGGGAACAGCGACAGCGAGACACTTCCACTTTCCCACGGCATTTATAAAAAAAATAAGAAAAGGTAAGAACTGATGTGTCAGCGTCTTTAGAATGAGACTGGATCTGTTATACCACACTATATATATATATATATATATATATATATATATATATATATATATATATATATATATCAAAACCAATATGTTTCTTTGTTCTTCTTTTGTACCATGTAATAGTTCATGTCCTACTTCCCCGAATTAGACCCCTATTCAGAGCCTCTTTTACCTATGGGTATACTCCAGAATCATGGACAATATCATTAATACATTTTAATCCTAAGAATAGTAAAGCGGATAATGGTGCCGCAAAAGTTTTCCGACCCACAAGTTTATCTTCCTTTCTTTTAAATATTCTGCAGAAGTTGGTAGCAGTAAACCTAACAAGGAAGGTGCTACCACTGCACCATCTTTCTCCTAATCAGATTATCACCAGGCTAAAATCTACTGAGACTTCTCAAAAATGTCACAGGTGGGAAAAAAGGCTTTGGTAGGAAGAATAGAAAAGGACTCTTTTTCGATGTTGAAGGACATTCGGCAAGATTAGGCCTGAGGCAATTTGTAAAGCCTTAATATAATTAGATCCCTACTGTATTAGCCAGATGAGTCAGATTTGTGCTATCAAATAGAACAGTAGTAGTCTCAAAAGAAGGCACTAGATTACAAGCACAAATAACAACGGGATGCCCAAGGAAGTTGCATCTCACCACTGCTTAAGTGCTTACTTATGAACGAGTTATTAGGAAGAATTGGGGATGCTGAATTCTATACTCATGCATTTGCAGATGACGGCGCTAACCTCATTGTAGGGAAGTCCATAAATACTATTTTTGAACGTATGCAAGTCGCATGTGATATATATGCTCCAGACATGGTGCACTGAGATGCGATTATCAGCAAATCCATCAAAAACAGAATTGATCCTTTTTACGAAGAAACAAAGTTGGGCGTCTTCAGGACCCCGACTTTCTACGATTAACACGAAATATCAAACACCTCGCTATTATATTTGGACTTCATTTGGCAGAAATCAAAAGGAGAGTCATAGTCCTTCTGGCAGGTAGGATGCAGTGCTTGGATATACACAGCAATAATAAGACCTAGAATCCAATATGGAAGCATTGAGTGGTGGAGAGGTCTGACTAAGACTTTCCATGTACGAACGCTCAGCCAAATCCAAATGATGGCCTACATGGGTATAACCGAAATGTTTCGCTGTACACCAACTAAGGCTTTGAAGTCGTATCTCCCTAACGTCGCTTCACTTATGGTAGAAAGGTGAAGCGGTTGTGAGAATCACAGACAATAGACAATGACATGTGGTGGATGAACCCATTGGCCACTCAGAACAGCCAAATTAGTGGAAAAGGAATTATCGATTCTACAATACTCTTCCCCACCTCTTGATAGAACCATAACCTCAGACACTAAAGTTAGCTACTTGGCTGAGCACAAGGCTTAATAGAAACTTTAAAGAACAACCTACTCAGCTTCACGGACGAATCGAGGAAAGGCTCGACTAGTTTAACAAGTGTGTGAGTCTAATTAAAATTAAATAAAATTAAAATTAAGTGTGTGATGTTAGAAATCTAAGTATTTCATTAGGCGAATATTTCACTGTATTTCAAACAGAAGTATTTGCCGTATTGTCAGTTGACACATGTTCGAGAGTTATTATTTGTGAAATATAATCTATTTGGAGTCAGTCAGCCCTCCAAGCTCTAGAATCTCCTAAGGTGACCTCGATACAATGGCGTAGCCAAAGAGTGATCCAGAGGATCCGGACCTCCCTCCCCCGAAATTATAAAATACTTTTTCTTATTCTTTTACTTGGATAAGAACATGCAAGGAACGGAGGGAATGTGCTGGGTTCATGCAAACCAAAAAGCAGCAAAGCAGTTGATTAAAAAACCGTCTCCTTCTAGAACAAGATGGCTGCTGGGTCTAAATAGAGATGAAGTCCAATTGATTATCTGATTACTTAAGACAACAAAAGTTTTGCGGAGTAGTCGGCGACGAAATATACCATTTGTGCGGACATGGATTGCAGACTGTTCTGCATTCTATAGCAGATTGCGACCGATATGTGTCGCTAAAGTGCAGGCTTCTGGCTCTATTGAATGCGCGTCCCTTAAGAATTTCATCAGAAAAATCAGAAGATTAACCAAGAAGGAAAAATAGATTTCTGTTGGTTTTATTAGGTTATTGAAAGGGGCTACCGACTATGGCGGTTTATTCTTAATCATACGAGTATATACGACTAAAAGGAATTTGAATATCGGAATTCCATCAACAACTTATTAAAAGTAAAAACAGAGATGAATAAAGTTCTAAGCCATTTTAGGTCTAAATCAATAGATACAAAAAAAGAAGAAAACAAAGAAAAACGAGATGAAAGAAATAACAACTAACAGAGAATAACCACGACCGTAGAAACTATCGGCAATAGAGTTTAGCAACTCCTCCTGAAACTTAACTGTTTCTTACTTGGCGACTTCTCTTAGAAACAATTTTCTTTAGGTTTCAAGTTTAGAATGTTCTTGAAAGTTTCACAAACAGTTTTCTCAGCTTTTCATACCACTTCGAATCTTGTACTCGTGGGGTTCGGCTACAATATACACGTAAAGTGCTCTGGAAGCCACTATCCTCTACGCCTTTTATTATATATTCTTATAATTCTTTGATTATTTCGATAAAATATGAAAAACCAAAAGAAAGTGCCTACGAACCTCCTTTCCCATATTATTATTGTTTGGAAACTGATTTTGCTGACCGATGAGGAACATTTTTACCGAACATTTTTCATGAGTCATCAGAGTTATCTTCACATTGTAATTAATCGTAATAATCGCGAACAATGTAAGAATATTTCGTGAGAATTTTATCTTCTTAAGAATCTATTCCTTCTTAATAATCATATTGTACGTTAAACATATGAGTTATAAATTTTAAATAATAAACATATGGTATGTTAATTCCTCAAAAACAGACGGTATCATGTTCTCATTTTACTCAATTTATTTAAAATGTTGTGGATTCTAGACTAATGAGGTTCTCGTCCCATTTCCGAAGCAAATTAGTATGTTCAAACCAAGTACAACTGAGTAAACACTAGCTCACTTGTTTATTACCAAATCTTGCTGCACTACAGTTAATGCATTTAAGACTGTCAACTATGAAAAGATCACGTACAACATTTTCAAAATAAAATTATTCTCAGGGCAGTGTGGAATACAATGTATCGGGAATGTAAATCATCAAATTTGCGCAAGTTACTAGACTTACTCCGCTGTTGAAGAATTAATAAAAAGAAATGCGATCAAGTTCTTCTTTGACTCAGCGAAAAGCCTTAACAACTTACTTTTCAATAGTAACCATAGCAACAACACCAATCCTGACTATAGCAATCACATTAAGCTGTAAGAAACATCTGTTTCAATGACTAGTCCCACGAATAAGATATCCAGTTATCTATAAACAGCTAAATAAAATCTTTTTTTTTCTTCAGATAATTAGGTACTTGAACTGTTCCAAAAGGCACAGAAGAAGGAAGAGAAGAAGAAATAAAACTTATATGTGTTATCAAGTTATTTAAATGATTTTTGGGTTCGATACTTTTTGATAATTTTTTATTTTCAGAAAAACCATCAATAGAAGCAAACTATAAATGTTAGTTATATTCTAACGATTGATACCAACGATAACATAGGACTGAAAAGGACCAAACATTTTTTCTTGCAACTTCCAAAAATGTTTTGTAGTTACGGCTAGAACGCACATCGCACCTCCCGTAAAAGATCTTTCTTTTGCTCATTATTAATTGCATTATGCGACGTTTCGGACCCATTTTCAAGTCTGTCATCTATAAACACAAATTATTGACATTAATTTTGTCTCTTCCATAAACATCAACAAAAATAATAAAATTGTACTTCATTAATATAAAAAAACATACGAATTTCACACCCTTTTAAAATATGTTTTTTTTTCAACTTAAGATATACAACTAAAAAAAATCGTAAAAAATTTCTTTGGAACCCAAGTTTTTAGACTGCAAAACTGCCGTTTTAGAAATAGTTCATTTTTAAAGCTGTGGCAACGTTTGTGTTTGTTTTAATGTAATTGAATTATTACTTTTAAAGACGTAAGTAGTAACTGTTTTAAATTATTACTTCTCTAAAAATTAATTGCGGATTCCGTGAAAAAGTGGAGTTGTTAAAAAAAAAATTCATATTAACAATAATGAGAATTAGAAATATATGAAAGAAAATTCAGTTTAAATTTTTATTTTTCGCTCTCTTCTTAAGAAACCTCTCCCACAGATGCTACAGTTTTTTACGGGATGTGCGATATATCGACGGTAATAATGTGGTTCATATACGAATACGTGCCGGGTGATGTATACAGGAAGAAAAGTGGGAGCGATCTGTCAAAACGACTGGAGCGGCAGGAGTTTTCTCATCTCGTGGGGAAATAAAAGAAAATCCCTGAGGTAAGAAGGCCATCAGTGAAAAAGAGTCCTCGTTTACAATCTCAAGGGCCAAATTATCTGGAGTAGGCTGGTGAATATTTATACAGTTCCAGAGTGTGAGCCCTCTGGAATGGTATGGTGACTCGGGAAAATTCAAGTCCATCTCCCTAAAGGCCGATTTTTGTGAAGAGGACCCATTAAGTCCGAAGGGTTAAATGAGGTGGTTAGAGGGTGGGTATTAAAACGCGATGCGGGGTGTCAAAACTACAGCTTTATAGAAAGTTTATTCACTGGTATTTATTTATAACTTATATATTTATTCATAACATATTTATTTGTAGGTTACATACATTGTTTTTGTTTTTGTACCAATAATAATTACAATTGCTATCATTGAGGGATCGCAGTAAAAAGAACGCTGATCCTTGAAGCTTGTCTGATTTCTTAACCATCTATTAACAATGTAATTAAATATTCATGAACGCAAATTTTTCGAAAAAAGTTCAATAAGTAATTTTTTGGAACCATTTTTTACCACTTACCTGTGTCATACATCATACACACCTACTACAAAATATATAGTAAAGGATAGTATTGCGATTGTGAAAAATTTCGGATCGTAATCAACGCAACTACACGTTTTAAAGTATTCTGAGTCCAAATAACTAAGTATCACAAAATGATCTGTATGTTGTATGAGTGTGTGCATGTGAATGTGAGAACGAAATGGAAATTTCATTTATATATATATATATATGCCTGGGATGTTAAAGCAACTTTGCAATAAAATCGACTAACCAGAAGTGCCACTTTATATTATAGATTTTACACATTTTTACCATTTTCTTGACAATGGCTCAAACGATTTTGATTAAACTCGTTTATTGTACAATTCTTTAATTAACAATAAAGAATAAATAAATAACAATAAAGAAAAACTCGTACAATAAACGAGTTCTTTAATATCAGCTAGGCTTATCCTCATTGAAATAATCTGACAGGGCTTGCTTGTCATTGAAAAAATGGCAAATTTAAAAAAAATGTCTTCCTTAGCTTAAATTTTCTTTATTTGATATAATTAATCGTCTCTCATTGCTAGTAGTTATAAAAACTAGATAAATATAAAGTGTGAAAGAACTTGATAATATAATTTCTATTGTTATATTATTTAATGGAAACTAAATGTTTCGATAGAAACTAAATAAAATTCATGGAAACTAAGTTTCAACTTTAAAAAATTATTTCAGAAGATAGTGAAAGCTGTATTATGTGAGCACCAGATTTTATTAAATTTCGTATTATTTAAGTATAGATGTTTGACAAGTTTTTCGTGATTTCCATATTCCTAGTCTTATTAGAAATGGTCCAGACAATTTTATATACTGTCAGTTTATTCATTTGGGGGACCAATGAGATCTTAGAAAATTTTCGTGACGATTCTAGTAATTAAGAAAAAGTGATAGAAAACGTATGTCGTCTTGCAATTTTTCATGTTTTATTTTAGAAAAATCTTCTCAGATAATGTTCTTCTCAAGAATTGAACTGAAGTTGATGAAACATCTTGCTATAATTTTTAATAAAACAGATCAATCAAAATAATTTTTTTTTATTTATTTATTATTTTAAAAGTATAATTAAAAACATTCAATGAAAATTGATATCATTTGATAGCTAATGACTGACAAATGGATAGGACAAATTTTTATGTTTTATAATACTAAATGTTAATACTTTAATTGTTATTATCCAGTTCTTTTTTGTATTTTTTTACTTATCCCTGATGAACACCTGAAGGCCGAAACGTTGGGACACATTAAAAATATAGATTCCACTTATTAATGTGATTTTCTTTACGTTCACTCTCCAACCAAATTTTCCTTAAATTAAACTTTTTAATAAATGAGAAATTGTTTTGTGAATGTGTTATTTTGTAAATAAAATAGCAGGATAATGTGAAAAAAGTGAGAAACTTATTTAAGTGTAGCTTTATTGCCTTTTTTAAAAATTAATTGTCATCTTGACTCTGTTCCTTGAAAATATCTGCGACAAATGAAACTAAACAACATATGGTAGGTTATTATTTAAAAGGTTATTTTGTATTTCAGGATTCAATCTAAATTTTACGCGGGTGAAACCTCAGGACTGATAATAAAAATCGCAAATACTTCAGTTCTTATTTATACCTCTACCTCCAGCACAATTATATGCTTATTTACTATAGATACTCAGCACAGCTGAAGGATAGATAATCGATACATAGATAGATACTCTAACTGCACCTGTAGAGTTATAATTTTATACTTTATATCCTCTTAAAGGTATTAACTACCACGCAGATGATCCCGTCACTTAAAATCACCAACAACGGATACACTAAACGAACAAACAGTTGATTACCAAACCCCATTCAATCGCTCTTTAAAGTTTCTGAAGAATACTAATAAAGCCATGTTCGCCACTCAGCTAAACCTGGTTGAGTGAGGCTGTGACAGAAAATATATTTTCTGTAATATGTCAGACCCTGCTGGGAAACACGTGGATTCAGGTAAGTGGTTCGGGGGATATAACTGAAGCAATTGGGCGTAATTGCTGACCACATCACCTCCTTGTAAAACCGTTGACCAGGAGACAGTCCTTCCCGACCAAGTACTGAACACTAAGATTCTTCAAGGTTTTTAGTGGTATTCTTCTTTCATAGCGGAATATTCTTCCAGAAATTTAATAAATTATGGAAATGTAGTCTGTTGCTTTATTCCTTTCATATGCCTAAAAAAATAATTAGTTCATTGAAAAAAATTATCAAGAGAGGCTTTTCAGAGATGAGACATCGATTCAATAAGCGGAGTGAGCTAATAGGGGAAAGAACCACTTGATAAAAAGGAATCTCATACTGCACAGCGGTAAAGAGGACTGGAATATTCTGAAAATAATAGAATCGATTTGATTTTGCCTTTCATTGCACAATAACCTATAGCTTGGATTTTATTTAAAGTAAATAGTAATAGTACGAGGACGAAATAAAACTTCAATATCCAACGACGGGGAAAATAGAGAAGATACGGCTATATCCTAACGGACAGTTAGTGGAAGCCGTAATAAAAGGTTAGTACCTTTTAAATCTCTTCTGCTGGTTAGAGCCAACCATTTCCAGTGTAACGGCTACCGGGTTTGGGTTGTCGTTATTTAACCCAGGAACCGTCTTAATTCACCTGACATTTTATTTAGTTAAGCCTCCAAAGGTAAGAGGTAGCCTGACCGCAAGAGATGTTCATACTACATCTGAAAGATATATTGTCAAACAGACAATTTTCTGCAAAAATATCTTTAGAATTCGACCCGAGAAAATCAATAATAATTATAAGTGTCGTGATGTAGACATAAGAGAAAAAATAAAGTAAATAAATTCTAATAAAACAATAGCTCTATAAACAATAAAATGGTAGTCCGACGGCAAACTCACGCGGGACTAAGTTTAAACTAACTGTTTTTTTTCTTATCCTCCGTTTTTAATTACAAATATATACATATATTATAACATTACAATATTATTTCTAGCAATACTTGTAGATAATTTGAACATAAAATCGGAGAGTAAGAAAAAAAAAGTAAGTTTTCACAATAAGAGTTTGTCCTTGCGCTGCCATCTGATCGTGGGCGTGCTATAGCTCGATAGATTAGTATTGGTTTATTTTACTAGTTTTAGAAGTCGACTTTATACCAGAATTAACAAATCTGGAACGTGGTCGCTTAGGAACCAGGACTAAATATTTTTAGGATCTTAGTTACATAATCGTCCTGAAACCACCCAATTCTAACAAAAAATAAATAAATAAAAACTTATGGCACTACAAGCCACTAAGGGTCTTCGGTTCAATACTTAGTAAGGACCGTATTGTTTCTAGGCCAACAGCAATATAGAGGTGATGTGATCAGCATCCACGCATTAAAGACAGGTTTATACCCCAATCTGATGAAGGGTCAGGTACCCACTTCATTGGATTGGTTGTGTCCCAGAAGGGTTTCCCGACGCTTGAGCCGATCCAAGGCTGAAAGAACAGAATAATAAAATTATCTGCCACAGCTGGATTGAACCCGGCCCCGAATGTTAAGAGTCCAGTGCCTTGCCCAATGAGCCAGCCTATTACCCTTCTAACACACACAACAGATAATCCATCTTAGAAAAGAACCTGGCATGAAAGAGGAGATTAGGAAAAATCTGAAGAAAATGTGATATTCCTTTCTCGAACAGGGTCTACTAAATAAACTGTTAAAAATATTTTTAAAATCTTCACGACAATATGGAAATTTGATAACAATCGCATTTCTCATATTTTCTTAGCGTTTAAAACTAATAAAATCAAATTTTTAAAGATTTGTAGCAAATTATCAACAAAAAAGAAGGTTAAAATCATTATATTTATGTAGTATTTTTCATCAAAAATATAAATTAAAAAAATTACGCAAATCTAACTTATACACAGAACAAAAATAACGCTTTCAAAACGCTTTTGATGACTACTTTAAATGAAAATTAACAATTAATTTTTCCAGAGGTAATGATTGACATAATCGACTGTAATAATAAGTAGTAATTAACACTATCTCCACCGAGTCACAAGATACCTTTGATTTTTACGTTAGAATCACCTAAGGACCTTTATTTGAAATAACAATTAATTTACGAATTAGTGTACGGGATTGGAAGAATGTTAAAAAAATCAAAATGCAAAAAAAAAAATATATCAGGATGGTATATTTGACAAGGTATATTGACATAACTGCCTGAAGTTATGTAAAGGAAGAGGTTTTCATCTCCAGGAGCACAACCTTTCGGCCAATGCTCCGCCCACAATGTTCTTCCTTAATTAGTTTGCCAATACATGGGTTTAACTATTCATATCAAGAGATTATTATTTTGCCACCTTTAATTTCAAATCATTTTACATATAAATATCAACACCATTTCCATTTAATCAGATTAAAAAAATTCAGCAGTAACGGAACGTAGGGCAATACGCATCAATTTTAAGATGGTTTGTTCGCAATCATGTAGATCATTGCAGTGACTAGCTGTAAATTTTGTTTAAACGAAAATTCAGTTTATAGAAGTACCTTGCCTATTTATTTCGGAGTGTGATCAATATAGAATTAAATTCTTTAATTTTTTTAAAAATGTATTACCTTTTTCATATTTGATAAGATATATGGGTAGAAAAGGAGAGGAGATTTTTCTTCATCATCTAAACCTTGTTAGGAAACAGAAGAGGATTCAGAAGTGTTGGGAAGTCGCAGTTATCGTACCGATCCATAAGAAGGATGATAATAGAAATTGCAATAATCACTGAGGAATATCACTCCTTAGTATGTACAGCAAGATATACTCGAAAATTCTAGAGGCAAGAATCAGGAGAGTCACCGACCGTCAGATTGGAGAGGAACAATATGGATTTAGGAGTCAGAGAGGCACACAAAATCTGATTTACACTATGCGACAAATCACTGAGAAGTATGTTGAAAAGGGAAAAGAACTCTCAGAGTGCTTTATCGATCTTTGCAAGGCCTTTGACGGAGTAAGGAAAGAGGATATAGTTAGGGCCCTGACCGAGAAAAGGGTAAATAATGGTCTTATTCTAGCGGTGAGCAGTCTCTGCGGCAAAACGAGGAATGTATTAAGAACAAACAACCATACCTCCCAAGAATTTGAGACCAACCTGAGGATAAGGCAACGATGCAGCCTGAGCCAACTTTTATTCAGATTAGTCCAGGGTCTAGCACTGAAGAGAGCCGAGGAGAGGATGCGGAATTTTCAACTAGGGTACTGGAATATGCAGCCCACTCAGTAACTGTACTCGCACTTGCTGATGACCTCGTTCTTTTGGCTCCCAATGACCAAGACCTACAGAAAAACATAAATACCCTCCAAGAGTGACTAAGCACTCTTAACATGGTAATTCACCCTGAAAGGACAAAATGCCACACAGAGATATGAGAGTATAAGGATAGATAATGAGAGATTGGAGCAGATACAAAATTTCAAATATTTTGGTACTCATCTCAATGAGTCTGGATACGTAGAAGAAGACCTGAGGAAACGAATGGGAGCAGCAGGGCGAAAGTCCAAGGCTGTCTGGCAAGGCTTCCTCAACCGCAGAGAAGTTTCAAAGATTACAAAAATCGCAGTATATAAATTGACGTTCCTTCCCATTCTATCATACGACCTTTTAAAGTTTATTTATTTTGATTTATTTATGATTATGAGAATAGCTCGAATTCTAAGAATCAAGGAATAAATGACAAAAGTGAAAAATGCGAAAATTATATAAAAATGAGAATAATTTTTATTTTTTTAAGTAAAACTTGTTTAACTATCTTTGCATATTAACTATAACATCTTTAACTATATTTAATTGATACATTTTAATCCCTATAGTTTCAAAAATTATTCGGATTCAAACGCAGATTTTGGTCGAAATAGTTATATAAAAAATCGAAATCGAAATAGTTTTAAAGCCGATAAAATACGCAGTTAAAAAAAGAACATACATGAACATAAATAGAGGAGTTTAACAAATTGCTTTTTAAATTACTAAAAGCTATCCTTTATTTAACAAGGATAAATCTAAAGAATCTGAATATGAGATAGATGGCTAGATGCGCAAGGAACAGTGAGATGTACGGGCGGCTTAGGAGAGGGTTTTTTGTCGCATCTATAAAGCTCAGGACCTGCCAACCACAGAGAACCACTGAAATAGGAATCCATCTCTTTAACTAATATAACGAACAAATCAACTTGATTATCAGACTGACTTCGGGCAATTCATCCGCTCCTATCTTCTTCCAGTGTTTTGCCACTCTAAAACGGGAAAGAGGTTTCGGCAGATAACTAACTCAGAGTTAATATCCGTAAATTAAATCGTCAAAATAACGCCAGACATACTGGCTATGATTACTAACTATATTGAAGTGCATAACTCCCACCGACAATCTCCCTTTACGTTAAGCCTACTCAGTTGATTACAGCTGAGTTAATATAGTGCAGTAGTAGTATGGTATGAGTAGCGATGTAATTAGTTCCCAGTTCGCATCATTACACGAACAAATTAATATTTGGATATTGATTAAACTTCTCTATTAAACGTTATACATAAACAAGGTTTGGAAAATTCCATTACGAAAATTATTCTTCTGAGTATTCTAATTATTCTTTTGAGCATCCTTTAACTCCTAGATTGCATATTAAGCAATATTTAAGAAACTGCGAGATTAGAGACATGGACGATAACATGTATATAAATTTATCCCAGACTACCAAGCTAAGACAAATTCAAAAATGCAAATTACAAAATTAAACAATCCCTGGCGGAACATATTACCAAATATTACTACACCGACAGACTAACACTGATATAACATTTAGCCATTACCCTCTACTTGAAAAGGACCGTTTTCAGTTAACGAAGTCGATTATCCTGCGCAGAAAAACAAAAACAAAAATATAAAAACAACAATGGTTAAATGATGGAAGACGCTTCCAGTAAAGTAGACAAAAAAAATTATAAAATCAAGTCAGATTCGTTTTTCTTTAAATCCCTTAAATGAGAATTTTGATAGAAATAAAAGAGAAGAAATTTTAGGACTTGATATTTCTAGGTTTTTTTATACTACCGATGTCCAGCGTTCACTTAAGCATTCAGTTGACATCCGCATGATGGAATAGAAGGATCAATCTAATTAGGGATTGATACATGATAAATTTTTATAAGAGAGGAAATGCAATGCAAAATCAACAAAAACTCCTCAAACATTTTATTTTATATCTCCGGTTCCATTTTGTTTCAGGAGTTCTATAAATCTTTTACATGACCAACTATTATACAATTGTTAACAATTTTTACCTAGTAAATAGGTGCAAAAAAGAATCTAAAAAATAAAATCACAATTGCTATCGCAACTTCGAATAACAAGCACACCAGGATTTTTTCACCATGATGGAAGACCATAACTAACTGGAGTAAAATATATTTTTTTGGAGAAACGAAGTTGATATTCGTTATTTCGCACTTCAAAAAAAACCTTAAATACGAATTTTCATAATAATCAAAAAATAATTTTTTTTCTCACCATTTTCTTTGCCTTCAAATTTTTATTCGAAAAACACAGAAATTGTGAACTACAACACGACTCTACCGATCCATACCAAACTTGGAAGTGGTTTAAGGCCCTGTAAACTACACGAAATGGCACAATCCCTACCTCAGTTTACAAATTAGAAGCGGAGATGCAGAATGAAATTTTTGAATTTTTTTTTTTTTATTATAGATTACGTTTTCTCCTTTATAAAGTCTAAAATCAAAAATGTTTGTAAGGATTAGAGATCAGAAATTCAACTTTCTATCAGAATTCTTATTCAAGGACGCTAAAAGCGAAACTGACTAGAATTTTACTAAAACATATTTTTTTTGGCATACTTTACAAGGAACTTTTGGTTTTCTAATTTTTTTATTTATTCAAACTGATTTAATGCTATGGGCAATATGTTTTTCTTTTTTAAATTTTACATAAAAAAAAAATCTATTGGTATATGAGAACATTGAAATTCATACAGAGCAAAGACAGAAAACAATAATATAAAAAAAATGTATAAATTATCTAGAATAATTTTTTTCTCGGTCACTTGGGTGCATTGGCAATGGATTTTTTCACCATGATGGAAGACCATAACTAACTGGAGTAAAATATATTTTTTTGGAGAAACGAAGTTGTTATTCGTTATTTCGCACTTAAAAAAAAACCTTAAATACGAATTTTCATAATAATCAAAAAATAATTTTTTTTCTCACCATTTTCTTTGCCTTCAAATTTTTAATCGAAAAACACAGAAATTGTGAACTACAACACGACTCTACCGATCCATACCAAACTTGGAAGTGGTTTAAGGCCCTGTAAACTACACGAAATGGCACAATCCCTACCTCAGTTTACAAATTAGAAGCGGAGATGCAGAATGAAATTTTTGAATTTTTTTTTTTTTTTATTATAGATTACGTTTTCTCCTTTATAAAGTCTAAAATCAAAAATGTTTGTAAGGATTAGAGATCAGAAATTCAACTTTCTATCAGAATTCTTATTCAAGGACGCTAAAAGCGAAACTGACTAGAATTTTACTAAAACATATTTTTTTTGGCATACTTTACAAGGAACTTTTGGTTTTCTAATTTTTTTATTTATTCAAACTGATTTAATGCTATGGGCAATATGTTTTTCTTTTTTAAATTTTACATACAAAAAAAAATCTATTGGTATATGAGAACATTGAAATTCATACAGAGCATAGACAGAAAACAATAATATAAACAAAATGTATAAATTATCTAGAATAATTCTTTTCTCGGTCACTTGGGTGCATTGGCACGTGTATAATTCTAACTAGTTACTGTTTCTTGCTGCATTTAATCTTTTAGTCTATTTAATAATTCAATCCGTATCCGTATGGTTTGATTTTAAAAATGTTTTAAATTTTATATTGAATATTTTCAATAAGAAAATCCATTATTTTAAGGTCTTTACAGTTATTTTAATTCACATAATATTATGACTTTATATAATTTATATTTGTAATGTTTTTTTTAAATTGATTTAGATTTTGGACTAATCCTTTATACTATTTATAAATATGTGGGGGGTGAAGTGATCGCGTCCGGTATAGTTAATACCACGTGCCCCCTAAGATATCTGTGAAATTTTATACTTATTGAAATTCACAGACAGCAAAACGATCACACTGGCGCCTGTAGCAGCCCATTTAATACAGGAATGCAGAAACGTACGTCCTCAAGGTTTCGCGCAAACAGTCCTTCTCAAGACTCTGATAATGTCCTCCTAAAAGTATTTTTTTGGAACTCGGGAGGACTGACAAATACACAGAATTAAAAACTATTGTCATCAATCATGGTGTTGATATTTTAGCGATAGTGGGGGCTGGCGCAGCATCTGACAACTTAAAGTTCTTCCAGATTAGAGGATACCAAGCGTACTCTCTACCCCGAACAAGAATGCATTCATCTGGCATTGTAATCCTAGCAAAGAAGTCGATCACTTCTAGGTTTACTATCAGGCGATGGAGATGACTCAGGCGAATGGTCTTGAGGCCGTCGAGATGGAGACGTGGATGGGAAGTATACACAAGCTTCTCTTTTTTATCTATAACCTTCCTCGAAAGAAGTCAAAATTGGAATGGCTTGAAGAACTCTGGAGGTCGAACTGCATTCCGTGTGGAGATCTAAACGCACCTTCTACTCGCTGGGGTTACTCGACTGCTGATGATGTAGGGAATATATGGCAAGATTTTATTGACGCCAACCCAGTAACGTTCATTGACGGAAATCCTACCTTCTTATCATACAGTGGCCATTTATCGCATCCTGATGTAGTAATGGCACACCCTGCACTTTCCGACAAGATAAACCATAACTTGATTAGCTCTCCTGGAGGCTTTGGACATAAGATTCTCTACAATGAGATCGCGTATCCTCGGAAAAATATACCCAAGCAAAATACTTCAGCCTGGAATATGAAGAAAGCAAATTGGAAAAAATATGGAAGCAAAACCGACGTGTTTGTTATTTCAGAACTAATAGAATGCGATGTAGACAGAATACTGAAAAACATGCTATTATTAAGTCAGCTAAACTCTCAATTCCAAAGTAAGGTAAACAAGTTCACACCATTTTGGAACAAGGAACTTGAAAATCTTAAGAGAGAACGTGATCGAGCCCTAGAAAAATCAATAACGGCTGGGCAAACAAAAGACAGAATAGAGCTCAAGCGTAGAGCAGCTGAACTAAAGCGAGCTATTAAGAAATCGAAACGGTTGGCACACAGATCCTTCCTCGAAAAACTTGATTTCAAGAAGCATGCCATTAAAGCTCAAAGGTTGCTGCCAAATTGAATAATATACATCCCACTCAAATAATCCAATCCAGACAGAATCAAAGTTGCACATAAATGAGAAGGACTAAAGCATGATAAGACATAAGGACATATCACGGCATTTTTATAAGCACTACTGCGCAATTAGCAATTTAAAGCCAAAAATAAAAGATTCTGAAAACAGACTTCCATCAACCTGTATGACTGAGGAATAATCGACGTTTTTTGACGAATTATTTACATTGGTAGAAATGGAAGTTGCTACCCAAAAGCTTTCAGTGAAAAGATCTCCGGGGCCTGATAGAATATTTCCTGAATTCCTTAAAATATTAGGAACAAAAGCCCATCCTGCTCTTCTTCCTGAATCAAGTATGGACACACCATTTACCCCGTGAGTGGAGAAAAGCAGAGGTAATACCTATATTAAAAATGGCAAGAAACCCGACAAACCAGAATACTTCAGACTAATAGCATTGACAAGCTGCTTTTGCAAGTTATTGGAAAGAATGGCAGTACACCGATTGCAGACATTTGTGGAAAAAAATGAATTATTATCGCCATCACAAGCAGGATTCAGAAAAAATAGCACAGTCGAGCAGATAGTTCACTTTTCACGAGAGGTAAAGGATGGCTACCATAGGAGACAAAGCTCACAAGCTGTATTTGTTGATTTCAAAACAGCTTTCGACAAAGTCTGGCGAAAAAAACTCCGACAAAAGTTATCGGAATAGGAATACATGGATATCTGTACTGGTTTCTGGCGTCCTATTTGTCTCAACCATTCATTATGTTAATTACAAAACTGGATATTCACAATTTAAACAAACAAAGCAGGGTCTCCCCCAGGACTCAGTGCTTAGTCCTCTCCTTTTCTGCCTGATGATCAATGACTTGACTGAATTTTTACAAAGTAAATTCCCTGGACTTAGAATACTATTGTTTGCAGATGACTCAGTGCTATGGAAAACTAGTAGCAGCATAACTGCTCTGGAGCAATTTCTAAACAAGATTATGGAGCAATAATAATAAGAATATAGTGGTGAGGAAAAGGAAATGACATTAAATACTTCAAAAACGGTTTCAGCTGTTTTCGCTTACCAAAAAGCTCCCTCCCATAACCTTGAAGTATGACTCAGAAGTACTGTCAAGGACTGAAGCAGCCACCTACCTCTTATAAATAGTAAAACTTTATAACAGCTTAAGTCAACATGCAGAAGAGTTGGATAAGAAAGGCAAACAAAGGATAAGTTTGCTTCAGAGAATGACGGGAACAAAATGGGGAGCGACTCAAGATGTACTGTCTTTGGCCTACAAAATGTAAATTCGCCCATCCTTAGAATATGCAGGAGAGCTACTGATAACAGCATCTGAAAGTGCTAAACATAAAATTGAGAAGGTCCAAAACTCAGCACTCTAGAAGTCTACACCCATCATGGCCATGCAACTGCAGGCAAACGTCGAGCCAATACAGATGCGTTGGAAAGTGAGCTCGACAAGCCTCTGTGAACGACTACATAGATTACCGATCGACTACTGGTCAAATAATCAACAGGCCTCCAAAAGACTCAAGACACCTTCTTAGAGAAAGCCCAACAACTTTCACATAAAACAAACTTGCTCCCTGCTCAAAGGAGGATTCCTATAAAAACAGCACCAGACCATCAGAAGAGGCCATAAGAGGAATTAAGATCCTTGGATCTTGAAACGATAACTGAACGGTATCCTAGTCTCCGTGCCCCCATGTGTATACTGATGGTTCTGCTCAGCAAGCAACACAAAATGGAGGAGCAGGCGCGTATTCAAATCTCCTTGTCATCGGGAGCGGTTGGGAAATGGGCCACAAATTTTGTTAGCGAAATTCAAGAAATTCTGTTAGTGTTGGAGATCTCTCAAACATGGATGCTGGGAACATTGTGCTACTTATAGATTCCCAGGCGGCTATCATCGCTGTAACACAGCCCAATGGGCCCCATACTGAAGACATTTTGAGCTGTCAACACATTGTAGAGGTATTGCTTCTTCGTGGTGGTAAGGTAGTCTTTCAATGGATGCCAAGCCATTGTCGTACCCATGGAAATGAGATGGCAGATAAACTCGCTAAAGAAGGTGCATCATTGGAGCAACCGGAAAATCTGATCTTTTTCCATCGAGTCAGGGATACAGAAAATACAGAAGACAAATCAGGCTTTGCTGCTGGACTCCATTAAGATAAATACAGTTGGAAAGCAACGGAGCCAACTCGTTAACAAAGAAGAGCGGGTACTAACAGGAGTTTGATGGACAGTCATAATAAATATTTTCGAGATCTCAATTAATTTATAATTTTAGGGTAAAGCGATTATAATAATGTAATAATTAAAAAACATCTTTCTTCCACTGTCGATCTTTAATGGTACATAAAAATGCCGGATTTGAACTCTTTCCTAAACGCTCAATCAGAAATATTTTTTAAATAAATCGCCGAAAAATAGTGTACGATAAAATTCTACAATATAGGCAGAATCCAAATAAAGATGAAAAAAAAATTCGTCCGTCCGCCGTCCGCGGCTTTTCTCCGAGAGTACTTGACCGATTTTCTTGAGATTCGGCACCAAAGTCACAGGTCATCCCAGAATGATCCTCTGGACTCGACATTAACATCCGTCCGTTTGTTTCAAAATGGCGGCAGATTAGAGATTTTATAAGCCCATAACTCGGCCATTTATAAAAATAGAGTGGCAATGTAAGGTGTTATGGAATCAGCATAACAGGGCATTAAAAAAAAATGTGAAAAAAATCTATATAAAGGCTTTCGGTTTATTATTTTCAATAACAGACCTTTGTAATTGATCAAGAAAAAAATTTGTAACCCTACGTCCGTCAAAAAGACGAATTATTTTTTCCCTACAAAAGAAAAAAAAATCATTTAATTCGGACCAGTATAAGCTGAGATATAGCGTAATGAACTTAGCAGACTGATTCTCCGGTGCTGCAGGTTCATACTTCCCCGTATCTCTCTACTTCATCCTTCTTTGGCTGGAACTTCCTTTGGCTGCTTTGTCTTTCCTTTTTCTTTTCCCACTGAAGTGCACACCCAAGATTTTCCTCTGTACCATTGTATGCTTTGATTACATGTTCTAACATTCCCAGCCAACTGGTTTTGACACAGTTTCTTCTTAGCATTCTCAGTTTGACACTCTCACGGCGATTATTTTGGGACAAGCTTCAAATTTCTGCTCCGTAGGTGCATACTGCTTAATTTCTTTGCTGAACTTGGTGCATATCTTTTATAAAGTATTCTGCACATTTTCCTTTCTCGAAACACTCCAAATGCTCATTTGAAAAATAATTTAATTATCTGAACTGTAAACCAAAGCAATACGGAATGTCCAGTGAATGGACAGACAAGATATTTTCGAAATATTACGATCTTTAAATAATAAATAACTGTATAATAATTTGCAGCGTTTTTTAAATATTTTTATAAACACAAAATGATTTAATAAAAAAATCTGATTACCACGAATTTTTTATTTTAGTTTTGATTAATTATAGTTCAATATAGAATTTTAATGACTTACATGCATGACAATTACCTTTAAATTCCAATGAATGTTATTTAGTTTAAAAATGTTAGAATATTTCTATTTCTTTTTATTAAAATTTTTTTTTATTAAAATGATTTAATAAAAAAATCTGATTACCACGAATTTTTTATTTTAGTTTTGATTAATTATAGTTCAATATAGAATTTTAATGACTTACATGCATGACAATTACCTTTAAATTCCAATGAATGTTATTTAGTTTAAAAATGTTAGAATATTTCTATTTCTATTCTACTTCCTATAGAAGCCGTGGGGGCAGCATCCCATTACTTCTGAAACTGAAGTGGTCTCGGTTCGTATTCTACCTGAAATGATTGACTTTTATTTCGTGGCGAACTAAAGAAATAAATGTCGACCTTCCCACTATGGCTAGAATAAGTAGGTAACCTGTAGGATAGATAATCCTTCCTTTGAGGAATACGAGGAATACAGCTGGAGTGCGTAAAGACGTTGAATCCCAATTAACAAACAACCAATTATGAAACCTTTTCAGATTGTTCGTGAGAGCCATTCTAATATAATAAGAATATTACGGTTGCAAAATAAAAGAAAGGGAAAATCAACAGGAACCCACTAATGTCTAATAACAAAACCAGGAGTGGTATTTACTATAAGGTAACAAAACCAATCTCAATTAGCAGCGAACAGGAGTGTTTAGGAGTCTACAAACATTCTACCAGGAGGTAATAAACTGAATGAAGAGATATGTGGACAAAAGGGCCATTTCCAAGCTCTTGGAAATGCTCCAGGCCTCCAGATGTGGAAGAAAAATGCCTGCCTTCTAGAAGGTTATTACTACTTCAATCGATTCTGTGTTTCTGGACCGAAATAAAAACTAAAAATATCTTAATATTAAAGTAATTATTATATCCATGAAGAAAATTAGGAAAAAAAAAATATCAAGATATTTACTCATACTTTCCAACTGCACTAATAATTTTACCGTGTTGCACCTATTATTGAGATAAAATTAATAAAATATAGTATGATTTATTTATTTATTTTATTTATTTATATTTATATTTATATTATAATTATATTTATATATTTAGAGCAGAACTTCGATAAAATTACTGAAGATGCCCCTGCTTGATTAATGATTATCTATTTCGGGTTTGAACATGCTTGTGATTATAGGACTAAATTAATTAATATTTTTAATTTAATTATTTATTAAAATTTATAACTGTAACAAAAACACAATAATTAAATGTGATATACAGTATATTTTTACATGACAATGATAAGTACCGATCATTAAAGCAATAGTGACAATTATATTTTAGTAGATCCCGTGATTATAAAATAGTGGGTTTGCAAGGGCGCGGAGTTTGTAATTAAAGGATGTATATCTATTTCGAGCCAAATCTGCAACCGAAGTATTGAGATCTCCACGGATAATTATATTTGTGACGTAATAGGGGGCATTAAGGATTTTTTTGGCATTAACGATTGATTTTGGAATGGAAGGATTCAATTCAGGAGGAATTCTATGTTTTCGTGGAACCCCTAACCTCAACTCCACAAATTAAACTAGGCCTGATAATGATAATGTACATATATAAGGTTTTGTAACATGGAAATTAGAAACGTTTGCCAAGTAAATGGGGTGATCGGAATCTATGAACAGTTCCAAATCGTTTCAATCTTCAATGAGCATGTCACATACGACGCAAGTCAAGATGAAGTCTTATGATGAGATTAATTAAAGCTAAAAATTTATATTATTTATAATTTAAAACTACCAATGTACTTGGAGATACTAGAAAAAGGGATTATGATTCCAAAATGATTGTCTATTGAAATTATGAAAATATAAATGTTTCTTATTTGGAGGAAATTTGATGAAAGTAAAGAGTGGTTTTTATACATGAATAATATTTATTTATCATATATTGAAAGTTGACCATAGAATAAATCAAGAAAGAGATGGTCCAAATGGTGGTCAAAAAGGAAAATAAAATAGTAGTAACTATTTATAAAATGCCGACGCTTCGGCTTACATTACAGGTCTTCTTCTGGACTATAAAGAACAAAATACAATTACAGAGTGTCCAGGGATAAGGTATGAACAAATTCAAGCATAATTCAAGGATTTGAAAGTTGTGAACTGTGAAATTCGAGGCGCTTTTGGGAAATTTATTTCATTAAATGTAAACAAAATCGGAACCAAAATATGTTTGGTCGGCTTCTGAAAAAATGAACAAAGTCCGATTTGAGAATGAATTTGAATAATTATAAATGTTGTATCTGTTATCTATGAAAACCGCCGAGAGACGAGGAGAATAAATTGTTAACACTTTCTGGAAAATTACTTAATCCTATTCAAAATCCATATCACTCTTGAGAATAAATTCCGCATTAAATTGAAGTTACTGCGGAGAAGAATAAAGAAAAAAAAATATCTTTGATGTTATGACGGTGTTGTATTAGGTATTAAGTAATTAGTCATTAATTAATAAAACGATTGTCGCCTTCCACATGTTTATCACAATTCTGGAAGGCGACAATCGTATTATTCATAAAAAAGAATAATTTAAAGATAAGTACAGAGTTAAATGAACATATTTATCTTGAAACATTAAGCCATAAAATATGATTTTATCCGATTTCCTATATGATTTTATATTTTTTATTATAACTATCCGTTCAGATTAGTAAATTTATCTCTCGGTGACGAAAATGTTGCTATCCACATCCGCTGCAAAAGGGGTCTAACGTCTTTTACTTACAGGCCGGGACATTTAAAAATTGTTTTTAGGCAGGTTTGTCCGTAGAAGAGAGGTATCCGATAAGAGAGGTTTAACTGTAATTAGAATTAAAAATGAATAATAGTAATAATAGTTTTAATTTAAACGATAATATTTTCATTTTATTTTATTTGGATTGCCTATTTTTCAAGATTCCAAACTTCGTGCATATAAGCAATTTCATTCTAAATCTACTACCATGGGAATAAAATGAATGAATCACGACAACCCCACACCCTTGTCACACTGCCCTTACCATCAAAGTCAAGAGGTGAACCGGCGAATTTATTATATGAAGATGAGTGTTGAAACTGAAACTCAGAGCTGTTTGGAGCTTGAACGTTTCAGAGAAGCCAGTACGATGACGGAGCTGGAACGGTTAGAACTACTACGTTATTTTTCAGTTCCATAGCATATCTAGTTCATTTAGCGATAGTTAGAATAAGGATAGTTAGCCGTATAAGGTGAGACGGAATGCGATAGACGGACAGATGGACAGAGTTATCGGAAGAAGGCTTTTTCTAGTTTTCTCGGAATAAGAAATAGTAAGGGGAACAATTGCATCAACTCTCTTCTCAATATTTTATAAACTGTTGCCAAATGCTAGAGGAATAATATAATTATTGGACTAAAAACGAAAAATTCCCGATGACTGCCCTTTTTGAAGCATAATTCCCGATTGTTTTACCGACGCGAAAAAATCAAGGAGATTTCCCGATCTCCTAGGAATTCAAGACTGCTGGACACCCTGAATAAGGTAAACATTGCATATCATGACAAAAATTACGACATTAATAATATAGGAAAAATGATAACTTAAAAAAGATAAAATAGTAAAAAACAAATTAAATAATAATACGTGAACAAAATTGTAGACTTATAAGTCATGATATTATTAATATGGTCATTATTGTTATATTTTACACATTAAAAACTAAAGGTCACAAAAAAAAAACGAAAAATTTAAGTTCATTTCATGTTCAATGGGGAAATATTTGTTATTTGATTCTTGAGTATTTATGTTAGTTTTCATCTTTTCATCTCGTCTTATAGAAGTCATCAAAATTGTTCCGAAACGTCAGCATTCATTAAATAGTTTTATATTATTTGTGTTAAAGTTTGACTGCCACCCTGAATATTAATTGCTTAATTTCTACAGTCACCTGTAGAACCTCTTCCGTAAATTAATAAAACAGAAAATAGAATATTTTCCACGCGAAAAATCTGTGGTTTTATATATAATTAAATTTTTATAGCAATGCATAGTAGCCATTTTTCAACATATTAATTGAAAAAAAAACCCTTAATATTTTTCAGATATAAAAAAAGAAAGAAAAACTTTTCAAACTAGCGTTAACATTACCAAAGTTACTCTTCCAGACGAGTTAGTAACGCAAGTTACAAAACAGTTGGCCAACTCACCTGGCGATAACCAACTTTCCCAACTCATGGTGAAACTTCCGGCAGAATTTAAATTTGAACTGAGAATGATTGAGAGTTAAAGAGGTGGATTAAGATGGCTCTTGGGTGAAAAGAGGGACGCTTAGCGGCTGAGTGGGAGGGGAATTGTGGGCTTTGCCACTCCAACACTCACAAAGCTCGACCTTCGTTAGGACCCCCTCCGGACAAAAGTGATTATTAAAAGGAATCATACGCCGCAACGCTAAACCAAGTTCAAAAACCTCGGCTCAACTATCAGCTTTATTTAGCATAAGTCCGTACTTTAAAACACAAAACCACAATATCACCACCATATGAGACAATAAATGATTTTTAAAAAATTTAAATGAATAACAAAAACAGTCAGCTCTTTTGCTGTATTACGATCTCTAAACCTAGATTATAGGTTTTTCTAGTGAGAGGTAGCAAAATATTGATTTTTTCAATATTAAACAAAACATTATTAAATTTGAGGTTCTCAAAAAATAAATAAATAGAGAAGAGCAGGGTTGGTTGGCATAAGGGTTAAGTTGGCCCAACTGCTTTTAATTCTTTCCACCAGAGGCTCTCCTGACGTCCTACTGTGCAGGTCGTTATTACAAAGTTTTCAGCGTTGTGTGAGCTTCCATAGAAGAGTGGTTTACGAAAGAGACCAAGAGCATTTGCATACGTCAATCATGAAAAATCAAAACGTGAAAAGTGTTGCCAAGCCCGCTCTCCCCTATTTAAGAAACTGTATATAGCTCATTTATAGATTTAGCCATATGAAAAGCTTTTGTTCTGAAGAATGATTAAGGTCCCGACGAACCATCTAGTTTAAACTTTGCTTGCCTGGAAACCACTTTAAGCTCCGCTGATTCCATTACTATGGATTTTTGTGGATTTTGAATTCCACAATTAAAGAACTTTTAAAATTTTCAATTTTTTTGATCTTTTCTCATTGGTCTACATTTAATAATTACCGTGCCTAATTATACAGCTTCGATTTGGATCAAACAAATCCACTGACCTATGCGATAAAATACACATTAAAATAAATTAATATTCATTGTAAGGTAGAGTTAAAAAAAAAAATTAAACTCCCTACGAAGAGAGAAAATTATCCGTTTAAAAACTGGAAGGGGAATTACAGGGAAAAAGTTCAAATTGATGGTAACATTTGAGACATTAAGGGTGTGCTGACCTTCCTACTTTTTAATTTTCCAATTAAGCTCCTTGTTATCTTAGGATCAGCGGTTTCGACACAAAGCTTCCCTAACATCTACCAGGAGAGTAACAGTGAATTAAGAATTGACTCGGCTTTTAAACAAATGAATATTTTAATGTAATGCTTTAAGTAAGAAGTCACATATAGTTAAATTCATAAAATGACTACAAATAAACTTGTATAAGAACAACCCATGAAGATCCTCTGGGTCATTACTTCGTAAAAAAGTAATGTTTTATGACCAATAGTTAGGGTTGGAAAAATAGAAATAAAATAGAAAGAAAGAATTTTTCTATAGAAAGAAAAATATCGATATTCGATATATCGCAAAACCAAATATCGATATCCACAGATAATCGGTAGAAAAATATCAATATACCGATATATCGAAAGGAAATGGATGAAAAAGCAAAGAAGACGTGCATTAAATGAGTATAACGTTATGAAATTTATGAGAAGGTTCAATGCATTGAGCATTCTCGAAACATTTATCTAAAAACATGTAATTCATCTGATATATATTTCAGTAAAATCACCATTTATATCATTATCTGTTAGTCTTTACACAGGATTAATTAACAGTATATGTGTTGCAATCTCATCTACTAATTATTGTTTGGCAACTAAATATTGTTTTTCTCATATTTACCCCATTATATTTATAAATTAACATGTGCTATATTTTAACCAATGATTATATGCAACAATTTATTTACATTTATAGTATTGTCTATTTTATTTCAATTTGGTGGATGATTGGTCCAGATTATTTTTTGTTTTGGTAATCTTAAACTCTTAAGTTTATTTGAAGGATAAGGAGGAAAAACCTGGACCCTATTTCATAATAAAGTACGAAAGTACAATTGCGAGTAGACCTATGATTTATTATGCATATGACACACTGTGAAATGTTGAAAAACAATAAAATTTAAAACTAGTTGTTAGGATCTACCTAATGTGCCACGATTCCTATTCTTGAATATTCTGGCCTGTGTCTTCACTATCTAGCAATACTTATGGTAGTGTTCTCTTTCCTTATAATAATTCTTCTAGATCTTATTTTTACTTTAAATTTACTATTTTCATTACAATTATTAGTTCTTTCATTATATATCTATTTTATTTATTATGTCTATGTAATGATTTTCAATTTCATATCGATTTTGAAATTGAGCACTTTTTTATTACTATTAGGATATTTGGAATTTGTCTTACGCTGCTTTAATCTTGTTTTCAAATTTTGCGACATTTCTCCTCTATAATACTTTTCACTGTATTATTTCCATTTTATTTTGTAAATTACATTCTGTCTATTTATTGTTTTAATTGTCTCCTTAGTGTTTGTTATATATTTTCCTAGCTTATTGTTATTGTATTACAACAATTTCGGATGACCATGTTCATCATCATCATCATTGTCTATCCTCTATGAACCGCATTAAGCAGTGTGAGGAGGAAGTCTACAGAGCCCTCTCCAGCTCTGCCGGTCCTCTACAAGACGCCTTCTATCATTCCATTGAAGTCCTCTTCTCTGGAAGTGGCTCTTTACCTCATCTTCCCATTTTCTTCTTGGCCGCCCTTTTCCTCGCTTGCCCTCAACTTTAACTCGATAGGTTTCGCTAGCTATTCTGCTTGGTTCCATCCTCAGGAGGTGCCCTAGCCATCTTAGTTGACTTTCCTCTATTATATCGTTTGCCGACTTAACATTGAGGTTCAACCTGATGGTGTTGTTGCGTATTCTATCTCTTCTTGTTTTTCCTTCGATCTTTCGAAGAAATCTCATTTCCGATGCCTGTATTCTCGATCGATGTTTCTTTGTCAGCGTCCATGATTCTGACGAGTACGTTAAAATGGGCAGAAATGTCGATCGGAATACAGCCACATGTTCATTATTCTTAAAAGCTTTTTTTAATTTTATACATAAGTCTAGGAATGAATTATAATCTTTGAAAATTATGCAGGTTATTATATCCATTCTAACATCTTCTTTTTTGTCCCTTTCAATCTTAATTTTTTTAAATCATTGATCGGTTTTGTTTTTTAGTTATTTTTTTATTGTAGTATTTAATTTTATTTTCTATTATAATTCTTTCTTGTAATTTTATATTGTTATCGATGGTGGAAGTATGGTTGACTGTAGAAATAAAAATAAATGTGGGAGAAGATTCGTTGAGGTCAATGAAGAAAAACACCAATATGAAAACTTATTTTTTTGCGTGCCAATCAGGTTTAAGTTTTAGGCCAGCATCAGTGCTAAGAAAAACAAGATAACAGCAGTGGCAGTACCAATAACAATAAAAGAATATGGTAACAAACAGAAATGACTAATAAAATGAAAAAAATGAAGTTTATAGAAAAAAAAGGTGTTAATTAAGGTGTTAAAAAAGGTGTTAAAAGGTGTTGTTTATGTGTGTTAAAAGGTGTTAAAAAAGGTGTTAAAAAGGTGTTAAGGTGTTAAGTGTGTGTGTTATGGTTAAAGGTATAATGTAACAGATTATGAATTATATGAAAGATAAAATAAAATATATGAAAACTATTAAGTACAATAATTACTTACTAGTAGTATAATTACAATAAAGATTTAGTTGTATGAAAAGTATATCCAGATAATTATGATAATTGTGTTTCTGCATTGATTGCACCTCCCAACAAAGTTTCTCATACAATATATTTTAGTAGATTTTTCAACTATATTCATATTAGCATACCATATTGTATTTATTGTTCTTTTTGATAAAAGTTATTAATCAATATTTTTTTACATGTTCTTTGTGTCAGTTTAACAGCTTTATTAATTAAATTTTCCATTGTACTTTTAAATAATCTCTGTAAACTTGTAATCTTTATTTTTAGTTTTCACCAACAAGTCAGCAGGGCCGGATCTAAGGGAAGTAAGGGGGGCACTTACTCCGGGCAGCAAAATTTAGATCAAAATTTTAATTTTAGGTGAAGCAAAGAATATTTGCTTCTGCTTTTCAATTGTTTTAACCTTATTTCATTCAATAATATGAGTTAATATTCTTTGCTTCACCTGCAAAACTTAAACCTGATTGGCACGCAAGAAAATAAGTTTTCATATTGGTGTTTTTCTTAAGCTTAATTTCATATTGGTGATTAAATAATTGAGCTGTAATGTTAAGTACAGCTCACGGATAAAATTAAAAATATGATAAAGAATAAAGGAAATTTCTAATTAAAATAAAATAATAAAATTTAAAATATCAATATCACCGATATATCGGTACAAAATATCGATATCTCGATATATCGGGTGTTAGGATAACGATATAATATATCGGTTTTTTAAATCCGATATATCGATATATCGCGTTCCGATATTCCAACCCTACCAACAGGAGTTGATACCACCATTCATGCCCAATCTCGCCTCAATTAAGAGTGGCCATGCCATAGGACTGGCTGTGCCCAAGGAAGGTCGCATGATTCCCAAAGCCGATCCACGGCTGACATAAAAGAATAATAAAATTTTCTGCTGTAGCCGGACTACAACTCGGTGTTTGGAGGCCAGTTTCTTGCCCAATGAACTATCCCCTATAATTGACTATTGTATTATTTAACAGGATCCGAAATTTGTACAAATCTAAAACCATTATGGAAACTTCTTGCATTCAACAACAATAGTCCCATATCTAAGGACTTTAAAAACATTTAAAAAAAACATCGCAGGATTTAATACAGAACTGTCTTATTGCAGGGTCCCGTTCTATACAAAAATAAAATTTTATTTACATATTTGAAGTTTGAACGATTTAGCATTAAAAAAACAACATTGGAACTAAAATGAAACATTATAAGTGGAATATACGAGATTTAAGAGAAGACTTAAAAAGGTTAAATGACATAAAATGCTGCCACTTTGCCTTTTAAAGTTCGAAATTATTCCAAGGAAGGACAACCGAAATCTCCACTTCCACTTGGGAATTATTCTTACATTCCGTACTGGTCCCAGTGCCAGTACACTCTAAACTCCCTAGCCAAGGGGGGTTCTGCAATATTGTATCGCCCAGGACCCCACAAAGTCTAGATCTGCCAATAGTTGTGAGGTTGTTAATAATTTCATCCGATGGAATAAATTAATGAATTATGTTCTTTTTTTAACGCTTTATAAATAACTTAATAAAACATATAAAATGCATTCGTGCATCAACTGTATTTTACGATATAATTCTATTATTCAATTTTTGCATACGACGTGAGTCTTCGCGAATAATCTTTAGTATGAACTATAAATCCGTTTGAAATGTAAATCAATTATTAAAATTTTCTATGGGTCTTGGGCGGTCGCCCTTATGGATCCGATACTGCACACAAAAGTTAAGACTTTAGTAATTAACTTTTATAAGTAAAAAAGTTCTATTCTTAGTACGGACGAAGTTGTAATACCATCACAAGTTACATCATGACGGCATAATGCTATAGAACGATGCTCGAAATATGAGATGAATCTATCTAAGCGTGCAGATTGTGGAGGGGATGGACTCAACAGGACCCCAGGAGCAGGATAGATAAAATAGAAGAAGAGGTTATAGGAGGCCTATAACCCTTGGCTGGATTTCTTGGGATTTCTTGACGTTTGGTAAACATCGATGCTAAAAAATATAATTAAAAATAAAAAAATAATAGGATAGTCACAAATTATACAGATATAAAAGAAGTCTTAAAACGACAAACCAAAAGAGATTTTAGAATCGATAAAATCTACAATATGGATGATAATAGGCCACACTGTTCGACTTTCGACTCGATATGACAAACGGGGAAGGGAACGTGTGAACATAGTCCATCACAAGCGATATCGAATCCAGAGGTCGAACTGGTATTAACTTTTCAATTAAGAACTTTCAGTTCTACTGAAAATAAGGTAGAATCCCCAGATAAGGGTATTTAAAAGTCATTTTTAGGTTGGGATTATAGAAAAAGTAAATCTAATTAACACAGCTTTTGGCCATAATGTTTGTCAATAGTTTGTGAAAATATATCGTGAATAGAACGCTAATCTCTTTTATTCAATTTTTATTTTTTATTTAAGAACAATATTTTGTAAGCTTTAAAGATCGTGGTTTAATTACAAAAAAATGTTGATTTTGAAGAATTGGTTAAAAATTGAAAATCACGGGTCAAAAACAGACGATGCAAAAAATAATTTTTATTCCATTTCAATACAGATAGTAATAACCCGTTCTAAGGATTACTAGCTCCCTAACACACAAAATAGCCAAATAATTGAATTTAATTAAGTTTTTTTTGTCGTTTCTATTTCCTCACTCCATAAAATGAGAAATAAGTAGCAAGAATTAATAAATAATAAAGCCTAACGTTAAATAATAAAATTTGCGTAGTAAACTTGCTTCCGCGGAAAGTAAGTTGCCATGACAAAGTTTACGGACATCTACGTATGTACGCCCGAATGATAACTTTTTATTATACAGATAGCTAACGCGAAAAAAGGTGCGAATTACTAAAAATTAATTCAATTCTCAACCAAAGCTTATCAAGTTATAAATGAACAATTTTAAAATACATTACACAGGTAAAAATGAGGAACCCGTTGGGCAATTGGTTCGTCATATATCAGTTGACACGCAAATATACGGTAATAGCAAGAGCAAATCCTTTTGATGTTCGAAAGAAAATCGCTCGGCAATGGCAATTACGAGCGTCAATGATCGTTTTAAAAATTGTTAATGATCTTATCTGGCGTACAGTGGGGTGAGCATCCTTGGATATCGGCTCTAACTTACACAGAAAATTCAGTGGATGGCTCAAAGTTTGTAAGTTTATGTGATTGAGGGTTGTCAAAAACATTTATTTGACAGCATAAATAGTTAAAGGGGAAATAGTAGATGAAATAGTGCATTTAGTATCCTGCACACTTCTGTATCATCTTCTAGAATACAATAATTATAATTTGGAACGAAATAACTATTTACTTTATTTTTCCTTTTTCTTAATTTTTTTAAAAGGGATTTTCAACTTCGCTCTCAAATTCTGAAAGCAAACTTGTCTCCTCTTCCGGGGACTTTTTTATTTTCTTACCCCTCGAAAATATTAAAAACTATTATCTGATATTGAGGTATAATTAACAGGACTATAACGAATAGCTGAGAATGACGATGAAATGATATTGGTATGCCACTATTGCAATGTTCACTAGAACTGTACGCTCGCCTCATTGTGTGGCACTCCCTTTGAAATGTATTTTTAGAGTGATTATAAGCTTTGTCTTGAGAAACCAGCACGCAAAAAAATGACCTTTCAAGAGCTTCAATTTCTTTTGAGTACAATTCGTATTTCTAAAATTTGATTAGGTAATACTCTTATATATTTAAACAAGCAATGTCCCTAAAATGATACGCAATCTTGAATCCTCGTTTGATTAATAGTTCCAAATAATAAAAATAAGTTTTCAATCATAAAATCTAAATTTTGGCACTAATGTATATTAATTAGATATAATCGGAGAGCCTCGCCACCAAACGAATTCCTCAAAAGAACTTGCACAGGAAGTAAATCATCATTAACTAACAACTCCTCGTAAAGTACACCTGGAGGATATTTCATTAGAGCAAAGGAAGAGAAGAACAGTCGTAAATAACGAAGAATGCTAATTAGCCTCCTTCAATGTTGGACCATTCATCTAGGCAAGAAGCCTCTCTGGGGAAACGATAAAAAAAAAAAAAAAAAAAAAAAAAAATACAAGACTGGAGGTAAGGAAAAAAAAAAGGAAAAGAATGAAAACAAAAGTGGTTTGATAAAAGCAGGGCAAGGAATGATAATTTTGGGAAAGTTGCTCTTTAATGCTGTTTCTAATTAGCGCCAACAGAAAATTTTAGTATGCTTCAAGGATGAGTTTTAAGTTATAAAAAAAAGAAAGTGGAGAGTTAGTACATCGATCAGTGTTTTGCTTATTGCGACGTTTTTAATTACCAGAGAAATAAGGTCTGAAATATTCTATCTTTAACACCAGGCGAACTTTATAATTTTATAATTTTGTTTCTACTTTCATCTGAGCGTTTCAAAAGGTTCAAAATAAAAAAATAGACGACGAGAAAAGATAAGTAAACATATAGCTGTTTTGGTAATGGGAAGGTATTTTGGTATTTCTCACGAAGATACATATAACGGTAGATGAGATTCATCAAGTATAAGACTCCAAAAACAATAGGATAGGCAGAGCACACATAGTAAAGATAAATGAAAATATCTGGAGTGTCCATTCACATATATCCACTCTTACCGCTTTGAATGCCAAGCTCAATAATTTTTTTTTCTTTCAATTTAGCACTTTAGATAGTCTTCTTTTAAATGTTTCGGTAGATGTATATGTAGTTTTTAAGTTATTCGAAAAACTAAAAAAAAAAAGTGAAACGGTTCCCATAGGAACATGCGCATAATACTTTAAAAACCTGGGTAGCGAGTTTCCTTAGAGATTAGGATGCGAAGTCCATTAAAAAAAAATATTTATTGCATCTTCGCTAATATTGGTCCGATTAAGATTTTTTTTTTTAAGCTTAGCTTTCTAAACAATTCAATTACCTTTGAATTACCTTTCAAATTAACTCAACAAAAACTAGGAAAACGGACTGGGTCCATTTTATTTGTCGATATATCCAAGTAATTGTTTATATATTGTCAAAAAAGTGTAAGAGAATATCGCTGTTGGACGAATTTGAAAAAACTTCGGCTAAGAACATCGAAACTCCCAACGTAAAAACAGAACATTTGGTCTAATAATTGATATTCATATTCAATATAAATTTCTATATTTATATAATATCAATATAGTAGGTACATTTTAAAAAAAATGGTATGAACTAGAGGTGTTTTCAAGCATGACAAGCGACATAACGAATCATTAGAAAGCACAATAGAAGTAATAGTTAACAGAAAAACAGAAGCTCAATTATTTTTATCATAATATTTCAGACATTCAATTGATAATTAAATAATAAAATGGTCTAAATAAACCAATAACTACTATTTGCTATTGACACAATTGGAACCCAATTATTATGAAAGATACATCTAAATATTTAAACATCGATAAACTATTGCATATTTTTATTACTTATTTTCTATTACTGTATTATTTGTAACTATTCCAGTGGCGGATCTGGGTCTAGTAGGTTTATTAATTAAAATATATTAAAAGATATTAAAGGGCCTAGAGCGTTACGGTCTTGCGGGACCTCGCTGAATTAGGGAATTTGAAGGTTACTTGTACTGATAATGGTAATGGTTGGGAGAACAAGTTCGACGAGTGAACCTAAAGAATAACACCAAGTGGAAGGCGGGACCGGAGACCCTTTCCCGGAATAATTTGAAAAATTTCAACCGAAATGGCAGTATTTTATGCCATTTAAGCATTTTAAATTTACACAAAAAACTCATGTATTCAGCTTATAAATTTTGCATTTTACTTCCAGTTTTCATAATTCTATTGTTCAAAAGCAAAGTTGTTCAGTTCAAATTTTATTTATGAACAGCGTTGAAGCCCGCTTACAAGAATAAAGAATATAGAAAATTATTCAACCTCCAAAATTTTGAGGTCTATTTTGTGTCTCTTGTCTTTGTCTATCTTTGGGTCTCTTTTGTGTCAGCAATTTGTGAAACATAGATAGTAAGATTGCATTGTAGCATTGCAATATTGCAATTTTTTGTTATAATTAAATTCAATTTCAAATATACTTTTCATTCAGAATTGGGTTTTCTTATGAACCCAAGTTTTTCATTGCCTTAAGCTATTGATAGAATGTTTTAAACAATTGAAATAAAAGTAGGACTAACACAAGGATAACAGTAGTCAAGCTTAAAAAAAAAATAATAAAAAAAAAATTAAAATTAAATGTAAAACTACTACAAAAAAATTAAAAAGTTACATCTATGATAGTTTAGTTTTGTAAAAAAGATTACCATAGCTTAGAAATAGAAACATACATTGATTTTTCGGGAACAGATCTAAAAATTTCCAAAAAGTGGACCTAAGTTGCCAGCATTGATTCATTGACATTCGTTATTGATTGACATTCGGTACTAGGGATGGGTTATCGAAACGCGATATATGGATATATCGGATTTGAAAAACCGATATTTTCTATGGATATCTTAACATCCGATATACCAATATTTTACAACGATATATTGATGATACTGACATTTAAAATGGGTTCTCTGGTCCCCTGAAAATCCATATAAAAAAAAATGCTATCCGGTCCTCTCGATAATTCGTAGATATTTTCGTATTTCAAGTAATGCAAACGTCATATTTTTTTTTTTTTTTTCCTAATCCCTATGTTTATATACAGACTGTATTTCAAAAATGTTTACATCATTTTCTTTTCATGAATTACACTTTTGCTGTAGCTTTGCTACATTTTAAGCAGTTTTTGTTTTTACTATTGAGTTCTGAAATTGTTTTACTGGAAATTTTGGATCGTGTTGGGGCACACTTCATTTTTGTTTTGTTTCTCGTTTCATATACTTAACCTAATCTTATGCTACAGTCCGCTGCCAGCGCACTGGAGCTGTTGCTGGTGTCATCGTCTTGAATAATGGATTCACCGAGGATTTTAGGGAGTCAAAGAATTTTATGTGTCTTCGTTTTATGAACTCTGGAATGGTGGGCAATTCGAAGTGTTCGTGACTCAATAGTCTACCTGGGAATATATAAGTAGAAGAAGAAACTGGACCGTCATATGACCCTATCCACTCATTGCTACAACAAAGTGAGATCCATCAGAAGAAGATCATATAGACTGCACCACCTACTATTATCACCTGATCTTTCTCTCAGGCTCAAATTACAAATCTACAAGAGCATAATTATACCGGCACTCTTGTACGGAGCTCCGCTGTTCACGCACCTCCGAGACGAAAGGCAGCAGCGCCATCTTCAACAGTTTCAGAATACCGTACTGCGGAAAATGGTAAGATCCACATCGATGAAGAAGATGAAGGTAGAAGCTCTTCATGAACGTCATATAATTCGAATTTCCAAATAAAAAATCTGGTTAACTCTTAATCTTTTTGAGAGGAGAGAAGATTGAGTGAGAGAGGAATCATTTCTAAGAATTTCGGTAGGTTTGTGTTTTTATTTTATATTAATCTGTTAGCCGTCAACATGGATCAGAAAAATTAAGTTCGCTCGTGACTGACAAGTACACGAAACCAACGCGTTAAAAAAAAATGTCACCGATATCCTATCGTGCGAACACACAAGTCTGGACCAACAGCGAAATATTCAACGAATTTGTACAATCAGATATGGAATAAAAAAAAAGCGAGTCTTCAACTGTTTATTGATAAATAAGCAACCGTACCTCATCATTCAGTAATGCTAATGCTCTGTTTTTGCCTCCCAACGCAATCTCTGAACTGCAGTCTCTAGACGGCCATAATTAAACGATTTAAAACATTTAACGCAAGGACTAAATGCATCACTAGATGCAACTCTTTGACAGCATCGAGGATGGGAATCACTTACCTCAAAATAAAGAAACTATCATAACTTCCCGAGATTTGGCATGTTTTGACGAAGGTTTAGCGGTAGCTAAGATCTTAACTGACGAGAAAATTTTGACTAAGTTTGAAAAGGAGATGAAGAAGAAATTGATGTGCCGACGATTAGTTCTAAAATGATAAACCTACAACGTGCGTGTTAATTTCAATTAATAATTTTTTTTTTTCGGTAAAACTACAGAATCGGAACCTCAACATGATGGAGGTCTAGATTTTTAAGACCTGACCTGATACTTCGAGCTGCTCATGACCACAACAAATACTCAAATAAATATTTACTCAATAAATTGACTTCCGCGATAAATTTATTCTGGGTTATCGTATTTTAATTCTGTTAGTATTTGTGAATAGACTTTCATTGGGAGAGAGAGGGGGTGTCTATCTCATGAGCGAGCGTAGCAAGTGAAATTCGATATCTGCAATCTAATTAAAACTGTAATAATTTAAATTACATGCCCCGACTTCAACTGATAAGGATCCGTTGGTTTGATTGTATTTGTACGTATGCGCAGCTCGAAGTTTAGTCAGGTCTTAAAAATTTAGACGTCCGTCATGGGGTCACGAGTCTGGAGTTTTACCGGTAAATATAAGAATAAGCAATATTTAATTACTAAATATAATTAGTAGATGAGATTTAAATATAAATAATGATAATTAATCCTATGTTAAGACAAACAGATAATAATATAAATGGTGAATGTATTAAGATGCATATCAAATGAATTACATATTTTTAGATGAATGTTTTGAGAATGCAAATTGTATTCGAAAACGTTATAAAAAAAATATAACTTTTAGAAGTTTGAGGGTTTTGTTATTAAAAATCTTGTAGAATAATATAATATATGAAATATGGCTAAAAGTTTACAAGATAAAAATGTGTTATATAATAATTTTTTTTTTCCAAAGTATAATTTCTATTCTATCTTTTTTATTTATAACGATTCATGACTAATAAAAATATTGTTTTATAAATAATAATTATATTATTTCATAACCTTCTTTGTAGTTCAACATTTCACTCACTTGATTCACTTTTCTTTGCTTTCTCGTCTATTTCCATTCGATATATCGATATTTTTCTAGCGATTATAGGTGGATATTGAAATATGCGTTTGTGATATCGCAAAATATCTAATATCAACATTTTTCTTTCGATTGTCCACCCCTAATCAATATGAAAGTATCTTTTCATTCCAGAAGCAATAGTTTATTTTTTGACATAAATTTCCAATAGACTTTCTCAACGTGATAATTAGAAGAAAAATTGTATATATTTTATATAAAATCGGAGAGTAGCAACCTGGTTCATATACATGCCGAAATGTTGTTTTTTTACGTTTAAGATGTTAAAAAGTTTTGTTTTGTGAAAAATAAAAAATAGAAAGTAAAAATAGCGTTTAAAAATACAGAAAAAATGAGTTCTAAACAATCGATGTTGGCCAACAGATATTCACAAAACAAATTAAAATCCGCAGAATATGGCCATTAATTAACATTTAATTACAGATTTTGTAATTGTCAAAGTAATATGTTCATGGAATTAAATTGAGGATTTTAGTAATATTTGTTATTTATAAAAATTTTACACAAAAATAATAATAAATTTTCGCAGAAAATCCTATTTTCAAACGCGTTTTTGAGATATTAAACCGAGCCTCGCCTATCAAATATAGAGCTGTAGAGGAACTCTTTGCGAACAAATAGTTCAAAAACGCTCAAGAACTATTTTGGACTAGCCGTTTTTCGAGAGCACCTATAAATACATACGCGTTTGCTAAGAAAAGTTATTAATATTTTTGCTTGAAATTTTAATTTTACGTAATTATTACTAAAATTCACAATTTATTTTCACAGAAATATTTCTGCGAAAATTAAAAGATCTGTATTTAGATGTCGAAAAATGGCCATATTTCGTGGTTTTTAATTTAATTTGGGAAAAGCTTTCAACCGACTTCAATTGTTTAAAACTCAATTACCGTCATTTTAGTCGCTATTGCGCACTAATTTTTATTTTTCAAAAACAAACAGGTTTATGAATTTTTTTCACACACAGATTTTAACTAAAAATTATATACAATTTTTTATGTAATTATCACTTGAGAAACTCCATTGGTCAATTTTTTATAAAAAATGAATATTTTTTCCCTATCACGCCTGGAATATTTAGTAAAAGATTCTTTTATACAGAATTGTCACCTGGCTGTGAGCACTACCACCACCTTTAAAATTACCATTAGAAGACGAGAAGAACCGTGAAATAATTCAAAATGTGAGAGGATAATAAAGCAAGATAATTAAGTTGTTAATTAAATCAAGTTGATTACTTTGCTCGAGTATTTCAGGTGGAACTCACCCTGGAGTAATTAGCTACTCATGAAGTGGGCGGTCAAAAAGGTAAATAACGAGTTAACTAATGAGGACAATGGCGTGTCATTTTGCAAGTCCATTTAGGAAATAATTTTCCTTTTAGGTATGAGAGAAATACAATACAGATATGAAAATATGATGTAAATGAATAATATAATTTCTTAAAAATAATTCATTATAATAATCTTTTTTGGAAGAAGTGGACTTCAAGGCAATAAAATTGATTTGACTGATTTAAGAAGGTCAGTCATCGCTGATATAAAACTCAATAAACATAATAAAATAGAAAAAGATTGAGAAATACATTATTGCCCAAGTATGAAAAAGAGTCTTAGTAAATATTTCTGTGCCTCCATATTCCCATGAAAGAGACGGGAAACTTAATTTTGGTTCTTACTTTATTATTCACTAGCTCAGCTATCCTCACGAAGTCTGAATATAATACTTATACATTAAATAAGAAAAGCGGGAATGCTGTAGAATTAGTTGGAATTAATTTAATAGGCTAACTTTTTACTTCCTTGTACGTATTGTAAGTATTGTAATCGCGAAAATTTTAGGTTTTCAGATTTCAACGGAAATATCCATTTTACCATCCCTGAATCCATTTTGACTAATTTCGTAGTGGCATCTGTTTCGTACGTGCGTATCTCGCATAACTCAAAAACGATTAGCCGTAGAAACTTAAAATTTTGTATTTAGAATTGCTGAAAAATCTAGTTGTGAACCTCCCTTTCTGGTCACCACATCATTACCGGAAGTGGTACTTTACTTGAAGGTCATATTAAACTTTCATCAAAATTTATATTAAAATTAATGTAAAACATCTGAAATTTGGTAAATTATACTTTTATATTAACAGATATAAAAGTATGATTAATAGATTTTTTAGAATGTATTTAATAGTTTTGGTTAAAATTGGTTAGCCGAAAAGGGTACTTTACTTGAAGGTCATAATAAACTTGCATCAAAAATTATATTAAAATTAAATGGAGAAATCATATGGTTCGGTAATAAAGGTTACAAACACGATTTTGTATCCACTGCAATTAAACATTTTTATTACTTGTTTTAAGTGTTAAAATTGAGTGATGAACAAGTCTGCAGCAGGAGAATAAGATATAAGTTAAGTGAGTTCTTCCGCTTAAAATGTCGAAACTGTCGATTTTCAATGCTTTATTTAGTGATATTGACAGTTCTAATTTGTCACGGAATACGAAGTAATCTCTTGAAAACTAGTTACCTACTGAAAGAAAACGACACATAATAACGGAATGAGACGTCCAGAAACAAGAGTATGTCTGTGTGTTTCAATAGATGCATGTCACGACGTCGAATGTCGTTTTTAAGATACTGTAATCTTCGGAAACGAGTAACCACATTCAGGATCATTTTTTGAGCCACCGATTTATAATATAATAGGCGTACAAGGAAGTCATGGGTTGTCGAAATCAGATCTTTTTTCTTTGAACTATTTTCATTAAATGCATTTTTAAACAAATTAATTTCTACATTTCCTTACCTATAAATGAAGTATATAGAAAGGGAAAATATTTTCATTATGAAAAATTTCGTATTCGAGTTTTTCAACTGAAATACACCCTGAAATGGATTGATTATATGTGAAAAGTCGCGCTCAAAAAAGAAAAGTTGAAAGAAGAGAATATTTCAAGTAGCGTTCATTTGAACTCTTTAGAATTAATTTTAAAAATGATTTATTATTATAGGATGGTAATGAAAAGTTTTGTGATGATAGAACCGAATTTTTTTATGATATTAACGAATATTCTCCTATATTGCTGCACTATATCATCAATTATTATTTTTATGTCTCATTTTTCTATTTTCGACCAGATTCAATCATTTAAATATTAAAAGTTAAAATTTTGCTATAAATTGTATTACAGAGATTCTATAAGAAGAAATCTGAGAAAAAATATAATTTTATTTTAAACGTTAGAAAAAAAATAAAAAAAGTTTCACTATGACAATATCAATACAGATATTAACGGCTTAGATATTTTATTAAGAAATTGTAGGTAATTATAACAAGATATTTAACTTGTAGAAGTTTTTAATTTTTAACATTTTTACGACTATTAAAAATTAACTAATTACTATTTTACACAACTATGAAAAGTTATATTTTACTTTCTGAATCAAAGAAGGGAGAAATTAAAAGAGCAGTTGGTCTTGAGAAAGATCAGATTTCCCCTTGATACTAAATGAAGAGAATTAAAAAGTAGCCTCTTTATTAAATGCAGAGAAGGTGCACTTGAAAATAAAGGAAGAAGAGAAAATGCTATTAGTGAACATCTAATCTTCCACTATAATTTATTAAATAAAGCAGAAAAGAAAATACTTTCTGCATCTCCTTTCAGAGACTTATTTAAACTAAGTTTTTATAGACAAAAGAAATCATTCTAATAAAATCTATGTTATAATACAATTTTTTACGAAAGATCGTTATAATACTTTTATGAAAATGATTATATATTATGTAAAAAAAAATTCAGGAAGCAACTGCTGGTGGCACTAAACAAGTTACATATTCCAAAAAAGTTATCAGTCATAATTAAAATGACTGGCAGATACGCGATACAGAGTAAAGTCCACCCTCACATATCCGACGCATTCAACGTGGAACGTGGCCTACGTCAAGGAGACCCTCTCTTCCCAGTACTTTTTGAAGTAATTCTCTATTACCCCATTACCCTGGCTTTGGAATCTGCCATCAGGAAAATTAGAACCAAACCAGGAGGGAACATCTGCAACAGATTACCCCAGCATATGATGTAGTAATCTCGGCAAGAGCGTTGTCGGCATTAGCGGGGGCAATGGAAGAATTCGAAACAGCAGCTAAAGCATTGGGTCTAGACATTAATGTGGAAACAACACTTGAGATCACCAGATATGATGTTTTTTAAAAAAGGGGTCAAGATAGGCGAACACAACTTCCCAGCCTGCAGGTCCTTAAAGTACGTTGGGGGAATCATTACTCGAAATAATGAGACAGTGGAGGACATAAAAGCACGCTTTACTGCTGGCAATAAGTGTCTTTATGCCATGTGTAAGGCTCTACGCTTCAAACAACTTTCCAGAAGTCCTAAGCATCTGATATATAAAACTATAATCAGGCCCACAGTAAAATACAGAAGAGAAACCTGGGTTATGAATGCTGCTAGTGAGAAACAGTTCTTTTATAAATATTCGGGCCCATAGGACAGGGTGATGGATATAGGATACGAACGAACACCAAATTGAAAGAGTTATTTGCCGAAGCGGGTGTTGTGGGATTTTTTAAGAAAAGAAGAATGAGCTGGCTTGGGCAAGTGGAAAGAATGCCTTCGTCGCGATTAATAAAACAAATGCTGGATGGTCAGCCGGAAGGCTCTAGAAGGAGAGGTAAACCTTGCAAAAGATGGTTGGATGAGGTGAAAAAGACTTCCAACAACTAAGCATCCGACGATGGTGTACCAACGTAGCTGGCAGAGAGGCTTTAATAAAATGGAGGAGGCTCTTGTTCTCAATGGACCGAAACACCATTCAGTGAGTAATTAAAAACATTTGATGTGGACACCACAAGACTTCCTTGTACGTCTATTAAACTATAAATTGGTGGCTCTAAAAGTGACCCTGGATCATTATTTGGTTATTAGGTTCCGAAGATAGCAATATCTCAAAAACGACACTTGGCCTCGGGTACTTGTCACCACAAGTTCTCTGAGTCTTAAGAAGGACATGTTAGACTCAGAATTTTATATGGACATAAAAGTCTTATATTTGAGAATTGGAGTATATTTGCATTTAATATAATTTTTGATGAAAGTCTATTATGACCTTCAAGTAAAGTACCACTTCCGGTTTGCCAATTTCAACCACATTACATTTCTTTATTATCATTCAATCTTATCTATCTATCTATCAGCGGCACATCAACTCATTGCTGAGCCAAGGCCTCCTGCATCAGCCTTTGCCATGTTTCTCAGTCCTATGCAGCCACCATCCAATTCCGTACTCCAAGCAGTGTCCGTTCATCGTGGGAGATTCCATCTCGCCATCACATCCTAGGCCTTCCTCTACGCCTGGTTCCAGAAAAATCATCTTTGAAATGGAATATTCATCCATCCTTGCCATACGTCCAGTCCATCTTAACCTTCCGAGTCGAATGAACCTTGCTATATTGGGCTCCTTGAAGAGGACATACAATTCATTATTGGTCCTTCGACGCCATTCTTGACGCTCCATGATTCCGCCATAGATCGATCAGAGGATCTTTCTTTCATGAATTAATAAAGCCGATTAATCCGACTTGCTCAGTGTCCATGTATCAGAGCTGAAGCTCAAGACTGGGCGGACTGAGGTTTTATAGAAACTTTTGTTGCTCTCGGAAGAGCAGGTAGATACGGAAATGATTACGTAAGCCATAAAAGCATCTATAGTACTTGCCGATAGGAGACCTAATTTCCTTGGATACGTCGTTTTCCACATCCACTTGACAGCCAAGGTATACAAATTCGTTAACTTTCTCGAATTTGTAGTCCCCAATTCGAACTTCCTCGCCATGTACTGCTTGTTCTCCTGATACTTTTTTCCTTATTTATTATTAAATCCATTCTCCAAGCGACCTCGGCAACGACAATTCCCATGATATAAATATGATCGGCATATCCGAGCAGCTGAACTTATCGATTAAATATCGTTCCATCCATTTGAATTTTTGATTACTTTCTCAAGGCCTATGTTAAAGAGAAGGTAGGCTAAGGCATCTCCTTATCGGACATTCTCTTTATTGCCGTTACATTTCATTTTATTTCAACCAATGTTTCGAAATATTTCTCCATCTTTGGTTGTTTTCTTCTAAAATTACTCTCATTGCTAGATCTAATAATTGTAAGTGTAAGTGTAAGTGTAATTGTAAGTGGTTCCGAAACTCCATAATATGTTTCGTCTAATTCTTAAAATTGCATACTAAATATAATTTTAATATAATCATATTATCATATAATTTAACAGATAAAGTTTACTCTGATTTAACATCAATGCCACAGTGTACGTCGTTCTTAAATCAGAGTGGGCATTCCCTGTTAAATTATATGAATTTCGTATTAAAATTATCTTAATTAGACGAAATAATATTATATGGACTTATGGAACTATTTACAAGTATTAAATATAGACAAAAAAGTGATTTAAGAAGAAAATATCCTAAAAACCGATAGGCATTCGGAACGGTGGTAGAAGAAATATAATAAATATAACGGCTATAAAGAAGTGTCATGGGAAGTTGCATTTTCACTAAATATAAATAGCATATCAATATGTAAAATAATTGTACAACGATTCGTGTACTCATACACATTTTTATTGCTATTTTAGCAACTATCTATATATTTATTTTATCTGTATTCAATGCGAGAAATAATTTTTTGCCAGCATCTATGGAATTCAATAGCATCTAGAGTTAAATTTCTGATACTGATAATTATGAAATTTAAATTCCTTCAATTATTTGCATAATTTACCATTCGGTGGACCCATGCCATATTGCATATAAATGTTTAAATAAAAGGAACATAAATAGAATAAAGGAACGATGAAAATACCTCAGGTATTGGAGGTAAAATGCCGTTTCATAAGCTGAAGAAATGCCACAGAGAGGGATGGTATTTGAGATGGAACAGGGACCGAGTTATGATACTACTTCTCCACCCTCTTCCCCTCCCTGTATTGTGACGAGGCAACCACGACAGGGGAGAAGTTTACCGAGAGTTGGGTAGAGAGTTGGCAAAACTTTTGTTTTAGTAAAAATATACTTTAGGTTGGGTCACACTTCGGAATTCTCTACAGCTTTAATAGCAACATTATAACTACTCCTCGGAAGAAAACAACAAAACAATGGTCTTAAATTTGGACTCTATAAAAAAGGAGATTTAGAAGAATTTGAAAATGAATATTAAATAATTGCAGACAGCTAAGAATATATTTAAATTTGTGAGCCAATATAATGTGATTGAGAGTTAGGATTGGTCAGTGAGTATATATGGTGATTTCACAAGGAAATAAAGATTTTATGAGAAACCATTATTCAATCATAGCGTTCCTACTAAAGACTGATTTGAGTAGTTTTCAAGGAAAAATATATACGCAGCTTCAGTGAAGTACAAAAAGTACTCAGACGTTGTTCTGATGTTGAGTAATCTTTCATTTTTCAACTACTCAATCGTTATTTAGAGAAACATTATTTCATTTCGAACTTCTTGGATATAGAGATCCACAATTATTTTTTCGAGGTCGCGGTTTTTAAAAATACAATCGATTTTAAGATCCTGCGATTACATATCGATTTATTTAAATATTTCTGATCTCTTCCATATTGAAGTCCACTATATTGAGGTTTCAGTTTTTTATAATACATTTGATTTTAAGATCTGACGTTCACATACCGATTTATGTGAAAAAACTTCGACCCTGAAAACATAATTAAGATGCCTTTACACATATGCCAAACCTAGGCAAGTCAAACGCCAAGCCAAAAGGCAAACATGTAAAGGGGGTTTGCAGAAGCCTAGCAAATTAACCTATCCACAAGCTCCTATTGCGGCTAATTCAGCTTATATCGGATGTTGATTTCGGTTTAAAATAGTTTTATATTATAAGGAAACAATTAAAAATATAAAGTATAAATATATAATTTATATAAATAAAAAAACATATGGATGCAAAACTAGCGCTGATGTGACACTTTCTGTAACATCCGGATCGGGCTCAAACAAAGAGGAGCCAATCCAATCCAAGCAAAACTACTCCCTTTGCACATTTGATTTGCCTAGGCTTAGTAAATGTATAAAGATACCTTAATATCGAAGAAATCAGAAAGGCTTTAATAAAACCGATATGTGAGCACGAGATCGAAAAATGTACATCAGATCAACGGTAGAGTACTTTTATTAATCATGCAGGCATAAATCTAAAGTACTGCCAGTACATCACTGACGCTGGGTAAGTATTTTTTCTTGAAAACTATTCAAATCATAAAAGTAATTCGAGTATTGCCCATCCCTGGATGAATAAAGAATACATTAACAAAGAATAGAAAAAAAAAAGAAAATCAGATAAACTTAAGATAAAACAGAGATTGCGAAATTCCATGAAAATAGTAAATAAAATAATAGAAAAACAACACTAAAGAAAAGAAATAAAACAAAATAATAATTTTTTAAAAAGTAATGAAAAAAAAGAAAAGAAATCCAAGCAAAATAAATAAAAATTACAAAATAAATCAGTCCTCTGGATCTTCCTAAGGAGTAAAAAGTCCACCTACTAGTTGAAGTGGCTTTTCTCTAACTCCTGGCGCAAGTACTTTCCTCCCTCCTTTCATATACCTTTTGTTCCATTCTCGTTCCCCTCCTCACATCTTTGAACCTTCAAAAACCTTCAGTTCATATTCTAAATTAACGCGGGTTAAACATGCTCCCCCTTTTCACTTCAACACCACTTCCCTCAGTACCTCTTGACAAATCCAGCATTAACTATGCTGCATCCTCTTGGAACCAATTTCATCCATAGTCTGCAATGTTCCTTACTTTTCTAAGTTTAAATCCCGTTTCTTTGTCCAATTCCTATTTGACCGAGAATCATAATTTCATTTGCAATAAATTAAATTAATTTTTTGTAAAATAACAAAGCTTTGTTAATTGATTTAATTTTCTATGCCCCAACAAGCAAAAATTCAAATTCAAATCTGCCGCTGTCTTTAAGCATTCCAACCTTCTCTGAATATAACTTTTGTAGTTTTCAGTGAAACTGTAAAGCAGTATGGTGCTACTTTAGTGCCATATTTCTCACTCCTGAAATAATGTACATATTCAATATAACCTATTGCAAGGCATAAGCTTGATATTTTCTAGTCATCCTGGGGCCAACTATCCAAATTGATGAATCCTTTTATTTTACTTTAATTCGAATCTGGTTTAATTCGCAAGCCATACCGCAGATTAACGAAGAATTGTTGAAGTGTGATATTAAACATGCGTTTACAACCGATATATCAAACATTTAATTCGCACAGCTTATAATTCATTCACTTATAATTTCAATGTAATAATATTTATAAATATACTAAAATTTTACGAATTCCACTCATGCGGCACTCAGATAGATTCCTTTTGGTCTTTGAAATTGATTTCAGTAATTGAAATACACCTCGAATCGTACACATTTATACATACATAACTGTTTCAGAAAATATATTTATGTTAATTGCCGAACTGTTAGGCTTAAGGGGATATCCATAATTAAATGTACATTTCCTTATATTATCGAATATTGTCATTTTTACAACTTTAGATAACTCAAAACAGTCGAATTCCGTTCGCTACGTTCGCCCATGGAGCTACATCACAACATTCAAGATATTTTATACATCTAAAGATAAAAGCTCTTTACAAAAAATAAACTAATGCATAATAGATTGATTTTAAATGGAATTGCGAATCATTTTTAAACTTTCTAACCAAGCTGAATTTTCAGAACTTTTACAGTTTTCCACAAGTTAACCTATTGATTTTCCTTTCCCAAAAGGAAAAACCCGAGACAGAGATAAAAAGCAGGAACGAGGTAGCCAATCGTTCGGTAGATTGGGTACTATATTTAGACAGTAATTGCCATTAGGGACTGTCGGTAGGGCTGCCTTCTTTGCCTCGAGGGGGGGGGAGGCTCTTAGAAATTTATATGAAGGTCTGCCCTCTCGCACTAATGAAAGCTCTGGTCGACTAAATAGTGGATATCCGAGTCTGGGAGCTGTTCTATCTCTAATGGCTTGCCTTAATAATTCCCAATATGTTTTCGTGAGCCAAAACCTTCGATAGCAATAATAAATTGAAACAAGCTATTAGCCAATTGCTGCACTGGTAGAGTGATATGCTATACTCTTGACCTGGCATATCTTATGTAGGCATAAAAAATATAGTGTACGGAGGTAAGTATCCGAAATCGTTGTTATGATAACTTCATACACGTGGAAGCAAGTTCACTACACAAATTTCAACAGGTAAACATTAGATAACGTTTATCATCTTTAACATTTAATAAACACAAGACCCTAACACTGTATTAATCTAAAATTCATAAATACTTTAGAATGTAATACTGTTGCAGTAATAGAAATGCTAGAAAAAAAAAATAATATAAATCTGCATGTATTAATAAAATGTTCATAACAACAAAAATGTTTTTAACTTTGTAATAAATATGTAAGGTTATTTTCTATTTTAGAAGGGTTAATAATCTCAAACATACGGGTTATTAATATCTTGTATTGTCATTGTATTTAATTATGTTTGTGCAGCTATTCTTTGCTGTAATTTCTTTCTCATGGTTTTTATTAAAACGAAGTGAAATAAAAAATAAAAATTGTTTTGTATTTTTTTCTAGTGATTAAAACCAAAAAAAAATGTTATTAACTTCATATGTAAGGTTATTTTCTATGTTAGAAGTGTTAATAATCTCAAACATATGGGTTATTACTATCTTGTATTCTCATTGTATTTGATTATGTTTGTGAAAGCTATTGTTTCCTGCAATTTCTTTCTCATGGTTTTTATTAAAAGGAAGTGAAATAAATAAAAAAATATTATGTTTTGTATTTTTTTCTAGTGATTAAAACCGGACGAGCCCTCCTAGTCCTGTTTCAATAAAGAAAAAATATCTTACATATTTAATCGGACACGGATATACCAAAAAAAAAAGATAAAATTTATTGTGAATTATAAATTTACATGGCATGCTTATGTTTAAAATAATCACCATTTTTTTTTCATTTAAAGATCTTTAATTACAATACTACGAAAAAGATATACTATCAAAAATTATAGGTTATCTAATCTTAGTATTGTACCAAGTCAAACATAATGCAACTCAGCAATAATGCAAAATGAAATTATCTGAAAGCCTTTCTATTCTGCCTGTTTTGTCAGACATATGGCTTACCTGAAAGAATTTCTTTTTGTTTTGAGAGCATCGAAATAAGACTGGTATTAATGTTTCACTCATTGGTATCAATTCATTTTAATCTATTAAAAAATTATTGAATACAAATTGTAGCTTTACGATGCAATAATTCATAATCGATACTCCTAATAATTTCATAAATAAGAAAGGATGCCTCCAGAAAAAGCTTGAAAATAACGAAACCTAAGTGGAATTCTGAGAAGCTCATATCGAATATGAATTACGACCAATTTATATCTTCGTTGTAATACGCAGGCAGTAAGTGGGACAAACAATGCCTCCTTTATTGAAAATCACAAACGATTTATCTCAAACGAATAAATAATCTAATAAGAAAGGAAAAATTTATTCCTTAGTATTTTGTAAGTGTCTTTTATCCTTCGAAACTATTTTGTGAATTATAATTTAATCTACCAAAATATTTAATTTAATGACTAAAAAAAAACTACACCATTACATCCCATGAAGGGCCCTCATTCAGTAATTAGTAACGGCGTAATTCTTCAACGCCAACAGCTGTGCAAGGAGGTGATTTGGCCAGAACCACGCTCACTTTTTTTTAAAATACGTATTTTATATGGAAGTTATTAACTAGTGCATCCTTTCACCATTACATAGTTCCTTGCACTACTATCTTTATAAATAAAAACAAACAATAAAGAGCTATATTTGTCCAAAGAGCTATATGATGGTAAAAGGATAAAATAGTTAATATATTACTTCAAAAATATGCATTAAAATATTCAAAAATAGACAAACTATTAATAATATGTACTTATAGAATTCAGCAGCAATTCAGGAAATCCGATGAAAGGACACGCAGATAATAAGAGTCTATCTCCTAATAAATAAAGAGCACAGACCGAACCAGATGGGAATGATATTCATGATTCAATACGAAATTGAGGGTCAGAGGAAAATTTTTTAATACATCTCTTATCAATGTGCAAGCACCAATAGAAGATGCAGATGACGAACCAAAGGACTCATTTTATGAGACCTTAGAAAGAGCAAACGAGTCATGCCAAGTTAGGATGTGAAAACTATCCAGGGAGACTTCATTGCCAAGATAGATAAAGAAAAATTCTTCACATCCTCGATAGGAGCTTACAGTAAACATGAGGAAACAAATGCAGACGGTTTTAGAGTGGTGGATTTTGCGATGGAAAAGAGCATGGCTGTGAGCAGTGCTTTCTTTCCACATAAGGATATCCACAAAGAGACGTGGGACTCTCCAGACTGGCGGACACGCAATCATATTGACCATATTCTGATCCAGTCCATGATACACAATAGACATAGAAGATGGTGCTTAATGTGGATCCAATCATCAGAATAAAGTATAAGCAACGGATTTCTGAGAGAAACAAAGGAAAAAAGGAGCAACCTCGACCACAAGTTGCAATGGAACGCCTGAAAGAAGAAAATGTAAGGCAGCGATATGTGACACGAGCCTCACATCGAAAGCAATAGAGATTCACAGAATATAAACTCGAGATGGACGAACCTAAAAAATGCACTTAATCCTGCTGCCATGGAAGAGCTTGAAAGACCAAGGGCGGTGAGAAATGACTGGTTCGATGACAAATGCGAAGTCAAACTGAAACCTAGAAATGATGCTAAGTGTAAGGGTCCTCAGAGACACACCCAGGATTACAACAAGAGGAAAGAAGTTAAGGAGACCTGCAGACGAAAGAAAATGCTTTACCAGAGGAAATACAAAAAGACTTCTAAAATCAGAACTCCAGAGGTTTTACAAAGAGGTGAGGAGCGTAAAGGAAGGGTATGAACTTGTGCAACTTCAACTTGTACAAAAATAAGGAAGGAAATCTGGTAGTGGGCAGAGAAGAAGTTGTCAGTAGATCGGCAGGGCACTTCCAGGAGTTACTGAATAGGAAACCAAGAAATACAGAAGGGTATCAATCCCACAAACTCGATGGGGGCTTCGATTCAGAAGAGCTAGAGGAGGAAGATGTGCCATCCGAGGAAATAATAAAAATAGCTCTTGGCCCGAAGATTCATAAAGCCCCCGGATTAGATTAGATTAGGGAGAGCTTTTAAAATATGGTGAAGAAGAGGTCTAGGATCAGCGGTACCAACTCATATTTCATCTAAGGACGAAGGAGGAGATCCCAGAGGATTGGAAGGAGACGTTCATGTGTCCTATCTACAAAACAGGCGACAAACTGAACTGCTCCAAGTACAGGGGAATTTCTCTTTTGAATGTTGCTTATAAGGTGTTATCCACAGTCATCAATAGAAAACTCCCAGTCTACATGGAGAGGGAAGTTGATGACTACCAACGTGGCTTTAGAAGAGAGAGATCCACCACAGATCTAATATTTGTTATCCGGCAGATGTTGCAGAAAATATCGATCTGCCCCACCTATTTATAGATTTTCAGCAGGCATGTGATTCGATGGACAGACAAACCTTGATAAAGGAGCTTCTCTCATTAGGTGTATCGAGGAACTTAATCCGACTAATAAGAATGACACCGGAGAATACTAGATGCCGAAGAACGCTACAAGCATTGTCACGCTCATAGAAGGAATTTGAGGTAGCGACAACAAACCGAGGTCTTCGAATCAACGATGAAAATACCGTCTACAAGAGAAGCACCCAAAGCCTCTTTGCCTCGCTGTCTCCCTACTTGAGTTATGTAATTGATGTAGACAGTTCTGGGACGTCCCCTCTGGATCATCTAGCGGCCTAGCCTCCATGATTTAAACAGTGTCTCTATGAGCTTCCATCCTGCAGACGTGCCCAAACCACAACAGCAGACTCTTCTCAAGAGTGTCCTGGATGGAGAAGATCTGAAATTTCCCTCTGATTCTTTCATTTCTAACGCAGTACCATCGAATTTTACCTAAAGTTCGTCCAAAAAACTTCATCTCGTCAGCAGTCACTATGCAGTTTCTTGGTCAAAATCCAGCTCTCCGCTCCGTAAAATAGCATTGGTAGGTATATTGACTTAAGTAGAAGAAGCTTCGCTTCCTTTTCTACTTCTCTCTTCCCGACCACTGTGTTACAGGGAATAAACTAAGTAGAGGGACATTGCTTTTGTTATCCTACTCGATATTTCTGAGTCTACCTTTCCAGTTCTTTTGATCACAGTTTCTAGGTAAGTGGAGTCTGTCACTACTTCGATTGGTTTCCCATTGCATGTTATGCTTACATTTTCTTGGGTTCTACCAACCTGAAGTATTTTACTTATGTTAGTATTTATTTGCATGCATTTTCCTCTTGGTTCTTCGTACAATTCTGTCATGGCCTGTTGCAATCTTTCTGTGAAATGCGCTATCAGAACTATATCGTTTGCAGATATATGAAACTGTGTGACAACTGAAAGGAGGTTCCACTGACCCAAATGTACTCTTGCTGTGCGCCGTTTACAAATTGAGGCAATTTCGTTCATATAGATAATAACGAGGAGCGGGCTTAAAGAATCACCCTGCTTGATCTCTTTTTTCATATCGAAGGCTCTTGATTCCTGGCCGTTCAGTCTCACTACATCTTTCGACATCTTTCGTATGTGGACTTGATTGCATCAATTAATTTCCTTGGGATATTTTTCGCTTGGAGAGCTTCATATATTTCTTTACGAGGTACAGAATCAAAAGCAGCCTGGAGATACGTTGCTGTTTAGGTCCCAGGATTTTTCTGCTATGTTCCTCAAGGAGGTTTTTAAGGTGCTACGGGATATATGGATGGAAAAAAAATGCAAGCTGGTTGGGGAGAAACTATTTTAGTCCCTATACATAAGAAAGGGAATAAACTAAAATGAAAACCTTACAGAGGCATAGGAGTTATGCCAACAGTTTATAAGGTCTTGTCCGTAGCCATATGTAGGAGAATAGTAGAAAGGAGTGAACAACTACTGGACGAGTACAGAGCGGTTTCCGCCCGGGACGGTCTACTACAGATCACTTATTCCCGACTAATCAATTTGTCTAAACAGAGGCTCGAGAAAACTTACGAGTACAATATCGATCCTCAAAGTAAAAATGTGGTCAGGGGTCTACCAATTTGGCCTGAAAGCGCTTTTGTATTCTTCTAAGAGAGGTTCAACGAGAGGTTGTATCCGACTGTCAAGGATGGAGGTATACACTTTATACAGAACCGGGGACAAGCAAAAAGGTCTGTATTTGGAGCAGATACTTTGGCTCCCTTTCTCATGTTTTGATATAATGATGTTAAGCTGCCTATTTCTGGGAATTTTCTTCTCATCCCAAACTCTTTGATATAAACTCTTAATAAGCTCGGAATTGATGTCATATTCCTACCCACATATTATTAAACCTTATTTTTTTTTCAAGTTATTTTTTAAACGATATGTAATTGAATCTAATCATTAAGAAAGCCAATTATATCCTACTTGCGTTTATTATATTATAAAACTACATTAAACCCTGACTCATCAACCAGTTCTAAAAGTCACTAGTATTTTAAGATTAGAGTTCTTATCTTAACGCAATCGGCTACGTTAGATGTATAAAAAGAAAATTTTAAATGCAATAGGCATGCATATAGATTATAGTTTTCATATTCGAAAAACCCCTCCTTTCCTTCCCCCCCATAGAGAGGGAATTAGACTAACTTATAACTAACCTGGCTCTGATTCAGCAAAAAAAGATCATCGAAATTCACAACCACCTTGCTAAAGTGATGGTCGGGAAAGAAAAGCGGTGTTATGGCTCATTACATAAAGCTACTACTTTAAAAAATTATTTGAAGAAAAATTATTTTCCAGGGAGGCCAGAAGAGAACAGGGAGAACAGAAGAGAACGCTGACCAAACCGAGGATTAAATAGGTGTAAGTGATGTGCACAACTTGTGAAAAAATTGAAAATTGCCTTAGAGTAGGACCAAGAAGTGTTGACCGGTCATAGCGGGAGGAGTGCAGTACCCTTACCTTTCTTCTAACTCATTCTTTGGCCCCAATAAGATTATCTCTTCATCGAGGAGCACGTCCATTCAACTTAGTTCATTTCTTAGAGAATCTCAAGTCTCTTTGGAAACTGGAGGTACATGGTACTTGTAGAAGAAGAATCTCTGTGGTTAAATACAATGAAATATTACTCAAGAAAGAAGAAACAGTTCGTGCTGAGAATATGACTGGCATATGGAGGAGATGCGCAACAGCAAACCTATCACCAGGACTGGTTAACAATTCTCAGTTATACATTTAGCAGTGGTAAATGCCTACATTATATTATATGTGGGAAACAAAATGAAAATAAAAATAATTAGAGCAGGAGAGGTTCGCCCAACTGTAATTGAGATGGCATACTTTTAAAGAATTTAAGTTTCAGACGGATCGTTAAAACATGATATACTAGTCAATGATACTCCTACAACAAAATAGTATTGTTATAATAATATGATAATTAAAATTTATCGGGACCTGACTGACCTGGTGATGACATGAGGATGAAAACAGTGCAAGGAAGGAATATGATGAGAATAGCGAAGAGGAGGTGCCTGCGCCTCAGGGGGGACACCGTCAACCCCATCATCCGTCTCCGAACTGAAACAATGATAATAAATTATATAATAAAAATACAATAATAATAATAATAATAATGATCCCGTGTGATACCACACCACACAGTTGGTTAGTTCAAGTCCTTGAATTATATAAAATTTACCCTGACGTAATAAACCTCCTAAGCACACGTGGAATCATGGAGCATTAAAATGATAGTAGTCAGAGGCCACTAATTTTATAACACTGAAACTATAAAAATTTGTCGGGGAATTTACCAGGAGATTCAGCTCAGCATGAAGCTTGCACCATGAAGTCGTGTCCTCCGCAGCAGTAACATTGATTACCAATTGAAAATAGGTGATAACAGACCCATCGTCAGCCATAGTCTTTATATAGACGACCTGAAGTTATATCCGAAAAATAGGGATCAGTTACAAAGCATGATGGAACTCGTTTCTACGTTTAGTAATGCAATTAGAATGTCTTTTGGTCTCGAAAAATTGCTACGATTAATGTTACAAAAGGGAGAGTAATGGACAGGAGTTCTTTACAACTTCATTCCGGAGAGAACATCAGACACCAATACCAAGGAGAATTTTACAAATACCTGGGCATTAAGCAAACTGTTAAGTTAACCAAGAAAGAGGTGCTCGGTGAAATATGTACCAAGTTTAAGAAGAGGCTGCAACAAATTCTTCGAAGTCACCTGACTGGTAAAAATTTTTGGTATAATAAACTGGTCGACTACCAAACAACAAGAATTGGACCGCTTGGTTCGCTTACAACAGGCTGAAATATTCAACTAATGCAAAAATACACTATTGATAGGAATTCATGATTTCAGCAACTGCGTTAATAATAATAATATGAGAATAGTCATAATGTTTTCAGTTTTTGGCCTATAACATTTGAATGGCGCACTAGAGAAAATTTTATTGTTTATAAATTAAAGAACATTAAATTTTGCGTGGAATGAGTACCTCAAATGTTGGATTCAGTTTGACAGAAGAATCAAAATTGAAAATCGAAAAAATCCATTTGAGACCAGAAAGGGATCTCAGAGGAAAATGTTGGAGTTCTGAATTTTTTTTCATTTATGTTACGTAGGGTACTGATTACGAATTTTAACTTTGTTATATCGAATTTTTCCCAGAAGTATAAAAAAAATAATATTTTTTTTTGCCAATATTTAGAAAACATGCATCATTAAAATAAATTGCAATATTTATTTTATACCAAAGTGAATTATTTACAATTTCGATTCAAATGATTTTTTTTTTTGTGTGGACGATCCGTTTTGAAGCGAACGCGATTCGAAATTACGAGGCTGAATGTTTAAATTGATTTTCTAACAAGAGTCTTTGAGGAAAATTTTGGAGAAGTTCTGAAATGTTATCATCTATGTTTTTGTAAGGTCAAAGCAGTTAGAAACTTATGAAGGCAATGTTGTACTAATAAAAAGAGAACTTAAAATATAAAAAGAAAAAAAAGACACCTAGATTATTTCGGGAATGAAATCATCAAAAATTATAATTAAAATATATTTAAAAAGTCTACTCATATTAAAAAACCACACCTCCTATTTCAATGGTAAACATGATTTACCTGTTCAACCCCGTTTTTCCCCAACAGAATTCATCTAACTGGAGTTGATTAAATATTCTCGGCTTTAAGCAGTAGATACAGGACGTGGGAGGAAATTAAATTAACTTTCTGAATCCATGTTAGCAACTAAATTATTTACAGCTCGAGTCTGTCCGGAATGCAGGCAACCGACACGCTCACTATGAGACTCATATCATTTTATGGAGAAATTGAAATGTTTTTCGGGAATTACATTGTCGACGTTATAACAACTATATCCCCGAAAACATATTAAATGAAAATAAGAAAAGTAGAGAAAAATATGAGATTAAATAATAATAAATGTTATCTTATCAGTGTATATGGCTTTCATCAACAAATGCATCATATAATTTTAAATATAGTATTCTGTAGCGACCTTTTTACATTATTTAATAATTTCCAGTTTTTCTTTCTTAAAAATGTTTTATATATTTGTGGAAATATAATTAAATATATCTACATAGTTAGCATTTTATTTTACATGGAAATCCGCTCCAAAGTAATAATCGTAAGGAAGTCACGACGGCTATTATGACATTGCCACTGTAAAATGTTTATTGATATAATATGTTTTATAAATTTATTTTTATCCTTTCGTAGATCATCTGTATTACTGCGTTGAGTCTGTTGGTAGTTAAACCAAGAAATTTTTGAAAACAGAAAAGAAAATACATTATCGAAAAGGCAACCTCAGAAATGAATGAAATACCTGCAATGGTAATAAATACATTGTCTGAAATGTGTTCCCTGTTGGATTGTCAGCAAACTAGTCAAAATTTACAATCATTTTGCGATAGTAATATCCGACTCAGATTTATGTTTTGTTATTTTCAGTACTTCTACCATTGGTATCACACGTGCCATTTGTGTATGAGTTTAATTTCCCCAATACCTAATAAACAAAAAAAAAAAAAAGAACTTTGTTTTATAACATCTTATGAATTCTTATTACAATCTTCTATAAAATAATTGACATTCCAGGCTTGTTAGTAAAAGTTTTAAATTTACATTTTTAATGTTTCTTCTTATCTAAACTTTATCATAATTTTGATATTTTCGTATTATTAAAAATTAACTTTCAATTTATTAAAAATGATCTCTAACCGGTATATAATTAGAGTCAAGATACAAATAAAAAATGTTACGGCTCAAGAGAGAAAATACTATTTATTTAAATTTAAATTATTTATTTAAATTAAAAATTTATTTAAATTATTTAAAAATCTATATTTTATAAATAAAAATAGGTTTCATCAAACGATGTGGGATTTTTATCATAACTATTTTATTCCATTCATCGTCTTATATTAGATTAGTAACAAGGTCGTATCCAGTTCAAAATAGAAAAGGGAGGCAGAAAAGAACACAATTTAATAAAAAATAAATAAATAAATTCTTAAACAATACTTTGCGAGGATTAACTTAACCGATTCAAAGAATACAATTCTTTAATCTCTCTCTCTCATATATATATATATAGAATATATATATATATATATATATATATATATATATATATAGAGAGAGAGAGAGAGAGAGAGAGAGAGAGATGCCATTGGGAAATCATGATTATCCCAAAATTATTGAAGATTACGATTAAATATTAATTGTCAGTATTTGTTGTGCCCTATAAATTGGATACCTTTCCAAGAGCCTGATTTGTGATTACCATTGTTTAATAATTAACCAATATAATGTTCCTACTTATAAGACTAATAATACTATAATGCTAGTCAAATTTATTGCTGTCATACTTAATCAAATATTTTCAAATTGATAATGGGCTTGGTTGCTAAACAACTACCTTCTTCTTAACATTTACCTTTAATCATCAAAATTAAGGTAATAAACTGATACAAGGATTTAACCATAGAGTGATTCAGATTAGATCTAGTCATTAAATGTTTTAACATAAATATCTTATCTGGAAATAATTGAAGTAGATAGTCTAGAAGCTCTATGTTTGTTGTTGGCCGGATTCAGGAACGTCCCCATAAGTGCCTCATCATGGTCCGGGAATCAGTAAAAGCTAGTGCATCTCTAGCTCCAGTGCCTTCCCCAGCGTCACCAGATCAAGTCCCCTGATTTTCCTTTAACGCCTTTCTCTCTTCTTCCTTGGTTCGGGAGGAGAGAGGGGAGGGAGGAAGTACAATATCTTCGAATGTATTATCATCCTCTAATTGAATGATATTTCCCAGGACTCCGCCGTTTTTTCGGTATGCCAGCCGGGATCCGAGGGTGAATTTATTTAGTCCTTCTCCGCCTGCCGTAGAGCTCTCGTTGCGTTTACAGAACTATTGTATATCGCTATATCATCGGCGTATGCTGCTACAAAAGCTTTTTCATTACCTCGCTCTAACAGTTTCAGCCATGTATATTGAGAGCAGTATTCGAGATAGCACACCCCCTTGGGGGACACTGCAGATGAGTGCGATACCACTCGGTGTATCCCGGATATCACCTCGCCGACCCGATGCTTCAGAAATGAAAGCATTACTGTAAAGATCTGCTCGGGAAATTCGTTGTCCTGTAGTGTCTTTCGTAGAAGCCCATGGGACAGTGAGTCGAACGCCACCGTGCAATCTATTATATCATTGAGGGCTCTTCGTTCTTGACCGTACTTTGGCTTACTTCCGCTTGAAGTTTTGCCAGATGGGGATCCCTGCAGAGGACAGCTTTGAAGCCGGTCTGCGCGGATCAAAGTATTATCCGAATAATAGGTTTAGAGATAATTTAAGATAATTTTCTCAAATACTTCCATCTGTGGAAGAAAGGCTTATGTTCAGTAGACATGCGGCTGGGTTTTCGCGGGTTTCAACAGCGGGGAGAGGAATGGAACTTCAGCCTATTGTATAGTTTTATAAATTGGTCAGTTATGATATTCCCCTTCTAGGCAATTGCTTCAGCATTATAGTATCCCGTCATGGTTTGGAGCTTTTTTATCCCTCGTACGACGGAGAATGGCCTTCTGCTTCTTCATATATACATACATATAATTACTGCCTATATCCTCTAATGGCTTTTCGGCCAGGGTCCCGGTCCGTCTTTTAATTAATGCGGAGTAGTGATCCGCGAACTTCGATGCCTATTCCTCTGCTGCCAGGATCTTATCATCCTCGTGGAGTAATATAGAGCTTCTTCCTGGTACTCGTGGGAGATAGCTTCCAGACATTATTGTGGTCGCCGTTAGTTGCCCTTAGGTTCTCATGCCACAGTGACGCCCACCATTGTGTCATGAGGTTTCGAAACTGGACAGTAAGAGAATCTACCACACAGAGAGGTGGATCATCATGTCAAACTCTGTTGGTATAAGTACGACTGTCAGTCCGTTGTGGCTGTCTAGGTGCAGGGCGAGCCAGGTTGGTCATTGGCTGGCATGGAGCTTGAGGAGGTTGCGGGGTTCGACCTCAAGCTGATCAACTTCTTCAACTGTTCCAGTCGTTCTTGAAGGACCTTCCGAACCGAACCGAGCAGCTGGAAAATGATGCTACGTGCATTTCGTTGCGGTCGGCACATGTGACCGAGGCGTGATCGGTATACGATCGCATACCTATTGCCTATACTTCGTATTTCGCTACAGGATGGGGACCAGCGCGCCTAACACAAGCCTCTGCTCTTCCGTAGTGGTTTTTCGTGTGCCCCAACTAGCACCAGTGGCACTAGATGGTAACACGCATTCCCCTATAAGGACTTCGGGCTGCAGTGGACATGTTTATACTGCGGAGTTTCAGAATGTCTTCTACTTTCACTTCTGCAGATATCGAGACTAGGATGAGTGGGAGATGATGAGACACCGTGGAGACGCTGGAGACATAATGACTTTAAAATAATAACCAATAAAACGTTGTTAAATCTCATTGCTTTCACGAGTATCAATTTATAAGGGCTGCGGCAAGTAAAAGTTGGACACTTTTTCTCTTAGTAAATATTAATTACTGTTTTAATATCATTTTAATGAAAAATCCGTAAATATAATAATTTCTGAAACTTCCGGGACCATGAAGATAACACAGTAAAAAATTTGGTAACGATTAGTACAGAAGTTCTCGCGGTAAACCGTTACAAACGAAAAACGGATTGTTCTATAATAGTGTGATTCTTTTACGTGAACAACACTTTTTGTCAATTTTTCTATAAAAATCTGTCTAGGATCAGGAAAAAAAGTTACATTAGTAAATTATTTCTATTATTATTATTATTTTGTTTTAATATCTATTTGAAATATATATCTGCATATTGTATTCCTATATGGGTAATAATACGTAGTTATCCCTAAAAGCCGATAAGTATTCAATGGTAGGCAGCTGAGCTGCCGATAAAGCAATCAAATGTTAAAAAATATTTTAAATCCTATTTGCTCGATGAGCCATGAAAACGGGTTGGAGAATAAACCACTCCCTCTCATTAAGGATTTAGTATTATAACTGCCTATTCAGCGAGAACTGTATTGGCAGTTTAATTCTCTAATTCCGAATTGCGATAGTGAGAAACCTTAAAGCTTAATCCGAATAGCGAATGCGAAACTGATAAAAGATGAAGCGAGAACTATCACTGATCATTAGGGATGGAGTTCGAAATTCGAGACCACGAAGGTAAAAATCAAAAAGAAAACAAAAGAATTTTAAAGTTACCCATAATTCTGAATTTTCGAAAACAGTTTTATTTATAAGACTAGAACAGAAGTATAACAAAAGACGAGAATTTACAAAAGGCTTAAAAAAAAATTACTGCACGAACAATAGGCGCTCCTTAATTGGATAATAACAACTCTTCGAACAGGGAACTTTCAGAAACCAGGAAACTAAGCTGATGAAATTCTCCTTATTTTTTTTATTCTTGTTACCATAACAATGTACTTTACAAAAAAAAAATATTACACTCTGTCAAAAAATCATATCACTGGTGAATAAACAAATATTTAAAAATAATAACTTGATAGAAAACTTTAAATTCTTAAATCTTTATAATATTTTTTAACGGATGAAGATATTCATATTTATGATTTATTTCAGCAATCCAACAGTCAATTGTTTCGAAATCGGAACATAAGACGTTATCCAAAGTTAATGTTTGTTTTTATTGTCAGATTACTCTCATGATGCTGTAATAAGTTTACTAATTGTTCTTATTCTTAAAGAAGTAACAGAAAATTTCTACACGACCTTAGGCTTCAATGGCATTAATATAACTAGCACGGCTAGTGATGATAAAAAACAATGAAATAAAACCATCCAGTCGAACATTGATTTTACCGGTTTATCCGTCTCAAAACTTCAAACACCAATCGACAAAATATTAGTTTTAATGAAAACATCCGTGGTACAAAATATTCGATGTCTGCTATCCTTATATATGACTAATATGGTAAAAAACCCTACATATTAGCCGTATACTAAATAATATACAAAATTCACCATTCAAAGACAATGGTACATGCTACATACATTTACATGCTGCTACTTAAATCAGATTATTTTTGGAAAAACAAAAACATAACCAGTAACGAACACACAGACGTGTAAGTTAAACAGGCTCTTACACTTCAAGTGACATAAATCTATACCACTAACATCTGATCAATACAAAGGTAGTGCTTTGCGATACCAGCAACAGAAGCCCTAAAATAAAACCACATCTTCCAAGAATTTCTAAATTTCATATTTATATACATAACGAGTCACACTCGATATAGCAGTTATTTTTAACAATAACGAAACGACAATGAAATAGAGTTACGGTAAGGAACTGTGCTGAGTCGACACTCTGAGCCACCTCCCTCTCCCGCTCCTATATATACCCTTATAAATCTTAAGCTAGAGAGATCTGTTGTACCAGTAGTATGTAGCTAGTCGTAATGCAAGTTGTAACTTTTGTTTTTCAATAAAGTTTTTTTTAATTTCTCCGCCGTTGAGTTTCGTAATTTAGTATATACATTTTCCAAACAGGCTTAGCATACTTAGTCAAAGGAAAAATACTACAATTAGCAAACTCTACTATTTTTACTTGAGTAAAACTCCGGAATAAAACGATTAAAAAAAAAAAAAAACATAGTCCAGTATTCAAAAAACATTTTTCAAATTACTAATTCTCGTCTAAAACTCCATGATTGGCTATATTTTTATATATGAAAATTCTCGGAAATGGGCAGTTTTCAATCTGGAAAATACTTCAATATGTACTAACAATATATTCAACCCTTTGCTCACAACTTGAATCGTAAAATAATTTGATTAAAACCTAATATAACCAATAACCCAGAAAAATAAATTGGCTTACAAAAATATTGGGTAGTTTGGATCGCTTTCGATATTCACCCCCATCATGTTAAAATAATGAGGGTAGGAAAATTTAAAATTTCAATTTTACGATAAACCTTTCAATGATTAACACTTGTAGCCTACAAAGAACACATGGGAAGTTCGTCTTCCCGCTCGCTTTCGAATGGTCATGGTTCTTAAACAGGTCGATTGCATTTTATAAACCAGATTTTATTTTTTTATTAATTTGAAAGTGCTGATGAATATCTTCTATTCCTCAAGGTGGGAGGATTTAGTTGTGTAATTAATTTTGGTGTTCTCCTTTCATATCGTACTTCGTATTTCAAATAGTTAATTTCAATGGAACGCAACTTTTATTAGGTTACTAAAGTTTAATTTTTTTAGATTACTAAAGTTTAATTAAGACTGTTAATTCTGTGGTGTTTGGGTAAAAGGGAATAAGTCATAATTTTGCTGCGAAGGGTTACATTTATATATATATTTTTTTAATGAACTTTACCTTTGATAAAAAGAAAATAAATCAATGGAACAGTATTAACATTTCATGTGAACACAGTTTCAGTGAGCTATTTTTCTCAATTATAAAATGATCATACAAAAGAACAAAATATAACTCACGCCCATTGACGCAAAAAAATGATTTAAGCCTCTTTACCCAAACACTACAGAATTTAAGATAATGTTAAATAAATTATACAGTTTCATAGATGTAACCCTGTCTGTAACCTTCCTGACATTCCAGATGGTTGAGTAACTAACTTCATGATAAAAACACCTTGGGTTGTAAATAAGAAGTATTATTATTGCTGTATAACAATACCATGGTAAGAGAAATATGCAAGAATAATCGAATTCAACTTGTCGAGTCTTATTTTTGATTAAAGTTGCTCAGTGTCTTAAAACTGGCACTATTGTAATTTATGACACCTAACTATAATATTTATGTATCTCACTCGTATTTTTCTCTCCTAAAACAATGTAGTTATGAATCTGAATATGAATTATGTCTGTAATGGAGTTTACTATAAAAAAGAAATATATTAAATATTTTTAAAATAAGATTTTAAACTCAGATTATTATTAAAACAATTTCTCGTATTCTACTTACCTAATTATTATTTCTATTTTTATCCGTGTTATTTCCAAATTCTAAATTATAATCACTACTTAATTGCTTAAAAGAATCTGAAGATTTTCTCTCACGATCCCACGTGAGCCACCTGCTTTTTTTTGTGACGACGACGATCATATGGTCCAATTCGAAAAGGTTGCATATCTGTACGTCAGAGGTACACTCTCCGAACTCCAATTTAGTTAATTATGATTATATTACCGTATTTGCATTATTTTGGCCACTTACTTCTAGTATAAATGGCGTAAATAAGATAAAAGGTAATAAAAGTTGCAACATCACTTTTAAAGACTCACAACTATCCAATGGTGCGATCTGAAACTTCTTTTTACCTTACAGTAAAACTTTGAAAATTTTACTTAAGAAAGTTTACCTCTGACGTAACAGAAATAAGATCTAGCTGCTTTATCTGGTCATCGTTTTCATTTAATGCGCAGTAAATATATATATATATATATATATATATATATATATATATATATATATATATATATATATATATATATATATATATATATATATATATATGTATGTATAAAACGTATATGTATATTTATGGTTAATAAAACAGCAAATTATATTAACTTTATCACTCCTGTAATTGGAGATGAAGGGACATAGAGACGACCACCATACCGGCAGCAATTTAGATGACAGTAAGCAGCAAGGTAAGATGGTGTAACTTTGTTTTACTCAATTTGTTTTTATTTTCTGGTACTTTTTGTAAAAAAAAGAAGTAAATCTTCCTTTGTCCATCATTTGTTGCCTTTCATTCTTATTCTCTTCTACAGCTTCTCCATTGAAATAACATACTTTTAATTTTACTGAAGTATACAAATACCTAACAGCTTATACAAATACAAATACCTAACCGCATAAACAAATACCTAAAATCAGTTGACATCCGCATGATGGTATAGAAGGATCGATCTAATTAAGGATTGATAAATTATTTGCCACTTCTATAAATTTGTTTTATTGAAAACTAGTTTTGAATGTTATAAATTCATTCTCAGTTCTAAAAACGCACAAAAAATTCAAAATTAAGCAATTCAAAATATAGTTTGGTATTATTATACATATTAAATTAGATTAATATATATCAGTATTATAAAACATTTATGAATTATGAATTTAAGACAAGAAATCAAATACATTTTGGTACTCACCAAGGTTTAAATGGATTATATCAAACAGAAAAGTTTGTACTGGTTTCTTCTCGCATTGAACTAACAATGAACGAAAGGTAGATAGGATGTTTACAGGTTAACGGTTAAATGGCCCTGGCTTCTGCTTAAATGACCAAATAAATATCTCCATTAGTCTAATCTTAAATTTATTCCCATCTATAACAGAAAAACCAATTACTCACCGGCATTACTGGAAAAACCTGGACCCTTAAACCGTTAACCTATAAACATCCTACCTATCTTCGTTCATTGTTAGTTCAATGCGAGATGAAACCAGTACAAACTTTTCTGTTTGATATAATCCATTTAAACCTTGGTGAATATCAACATGTATTTGATTTCTTGTCTTAATTAAATTCATAATTCATAAATGTCTTATAATACTGATTAATATTAATCTAATTTAATATGTATAATAATACCAAACTATATTTTGAATTGCTTATTTTTGAATGTTTTGTGTGTTTTTAGAACTGAGGATGAATGTATAACATTCGAAACTAGTTTTCAATAAAACAAATTTATGGAAGTGCCAAATAATTTATCAATCCCTAAGTAAATATCTAAAACTTTGACACCTGACAAAACTGAAAGCTGACAAAACAATATGGCAGCCATTCAGTAGATTGACACTGCCATTAGCATACAATGAAGTCAGCAATACTGAACCTGCTATTTGAAGTGTTTTCTACTGCATGCTATTGATGAAACTATACACAAATAACATACATATCATACTAAATGAGAGGATTGTGAGCAGACGGTCTCTCCTTCTCACTATCATGACAGATGTCCACTCTATAAACCTTTATTACTTTTCTTTTTAAAGTAACTAAAATAAAATTTCTGTTTCAAACCCGAATGGAAAAAGTTTCGCTGATTTAATATCATTATACAATCAAACCTTGAATATTTAGAAATAGATTTTTTTAAATTGTGATGGACATTAATGTTTCATATGCAAAAAAAAAGTGATGAATAAACAACGGAATCCAAAACGGCTATTATCTCCAGAAATTTTGAAAAAGTAGTTTAAAATCGAAAAAGAAAGTGGATAGGAAGAAAATATACAAATGTTCGCAGTATATTCAAAAATACACTCTTACTTCATATATTGCTCGCTTTCATAATTTCAGAGCCCACTTTGAATTCAGTTTTTGTTTTATATCTCATAGTAACTAATCTAAAAATTATTCATATGGTTCTTGATGTAAAGTTTGTTCTATATACTTTTTCTGAACTTCATGTAACATATTTAACATATCATTGTCGTTGTCGTTGTCATCGTCGCGATATCCTATTGTTTAAGTAACCTTGTTTGAAAAGCCGTTTCCCAATTGAATTTTAGTGGTATGTAGCGATTAGTTCAGGAAGAAAGAACGAAAAAGCTTTAAAGGCGGACAGTACAAGTACAATCAATTGCACAACTTGAGTAAGTTATATGCACTATCATGTGCAGTATGGTTTAGTCAAGCAGGAAGATGAATTGGTTAGGTTTCGGGAGTTCTCTCGATCTTCGCTCGATTTCTAATAGAAATATTTATTAAAATAACAGTCTTGGCATAATTTTTTTTCCAAGAACTCTCAGACTAATTTATTTTCATGTTTGTTTTTGGTCTATAAAACCAACATGTTTCTTTTTTTATAGAAAAAATATTTTTTCCAGCAACTTTTAAGATTTTGGGTTTTTTAAATGATAAATTTATTATAAAAAATACTTTTGAGACGTTACACTATTGGCATGACGACGACAAACAATCAATTGCTCGAGGTTTAGGTTATGTTTTTTATATACACTCAAAAGCTTGGGTATTAACTGCCCTTTCTTCAATATATTTTTGTCATTTTTTTTTGTTCTATATAATTAGTTAAACATATTGTTTTTAAAAGAATTATTCAATTATTTTTTCGATGTTAATCATGCCAGTACTGCTTGGAGATTACTATCCACTCCTAAATTATGAAAATATCTGTGATGTAGCTGAGTCTTGTAGGTGTATCTTTTTTAATGTACTTAATAATTTGGGAATTGCCTTCTACGAAAGAAGATGCAGTAAAATATTTTCAAAGTTTTGGGGATACTCCATCGAAGAAAGCCTGTGAGAATGGGGACGATTTTTCCATTACATAAATAACTAAATTTAAATTACCATAGGACCCCGACCTCAACTGAAAAGGATCCGTCGGGGATTTGTATGACTCTTGAACGAGCTCAGTTATGATTTAATTAAAGCAGTGATAATTTTGATAATCGCAATGAATACGAATTTTTAACGCCATCACATAAATTCAAAGTTTTGGGATTATCATCTACATGTTTTTGATTTATAATTTTTTCTATGATTAATTTAAAAGGAATTTTAGTAATGAAATGCAATTAATTTATTTTTTTAACGCAGTAAGATAAATACGAATCAGAAGATAAGCGTTATCACATGTCAGGTTATGAGGGACAATACACCTTGCGATCGACAGTATAATACGTTAGTACCTTTTTTAATAAGGCATCCGTGGATAAGTCGCGTGTGGTCGATCTTCAGTCTAGTGAAAACAACCTCTTCTCTTCTGCTATTGCTATTAGAACTTCACCCAGCTTTTATATCTTTTTTAATATCATTAATTTATATAATAAAATTCCAACTACTTTACGGTAGTTTTCATTACTAAATTAAATAGTACTGTTATTTTTGTGAACAAACACACTTTCCTTAAATTATCTTTATTAATTTTCTACATTAATATTTTTCTACCCACACACAACCAACGTTTTGAAATACTCTTCCATCTTCTGGATTTTCCTTACTTCTAAAATTCAGCAATACATCAACACTATAAATATTTTTCAATTATTAAGGTAATTTAATATAATATTTTAAAAACAAAATTATTTTACCTTAACTATGCTATTTTTTCTATTATGAAATAATTATCCCTAAGGTCCGCTTTTACCACACGATATTATTTCGTCTGCTGTATCCAATATTAAATTTAAAAAAAAAAATATTATTGCACTAGAGAGTGTCTGCTAAGACTTTATCGATGTCACACTGACCTACATTAGAATTAAACTTTGTACTAATTCATTAATCTGTTTGCTATTTTTCTATTGTCCAACATATTAACCTAGCTCTATTAGTTATTATCTTCCGTTTTTTATTAAAAATCTAATATTTTATATGCCTAACTATTGCATTTCTGGTCATTAACTATGAATTCATTATTACTATCATTTAGTATTTAGTTTATTAATTATATCAGCATAGTGACTCTTGACTTGAAATTCACTGTATTATTTATATTTTTTGTGATGTAAATAGCTGCCATTGTTTTCCTATTTTTTGTGTTTTTTTCATTAACCAAGATTTTTGGGTTGTCAAAATCAAATTTATAATTACTCAACATACTGTGATGGGCAAGAGCTGTAATATTTTTTTTTACTATTTTTACAATTTCCCACAAGTTGGTTTATTCTGGTTTGTAGTTTTTTAGATGTCTCCCCTATGTAGATCATTTCACAATCGCTACAATCTATTCTATAAATCACATTCTTTTTTTCTATCATTTTTATTTTGTCCTTCATATTACTTAAATATCTTTCAAATTTATTTTCATTATAATTCGCTAGTTTTATATTTAAATGGTCGTACTCCACCATGTATTCTCTGTCAAATCTGGTATGTAATTAATTTTATAAATTACATTGTACTTCTATCTATTTTATTAGATTCTTTTTTATTTTGAACAAAATCCATTTTATTAATATTTTTGTTGGGCCTATTATCAGTATAATAATCTGTAATGATTTTTGCTTTTGTTTATCTATTTTATTTTTTTCTTTATTGCCCATGAGATTTTAACTGTTTTGATACTATTATTTTTTGTTACATTACAGTTTTTATCATTTTTATGATTATTAATGTACCATATTCTATTTATTATTGTTTTTAGAATAAAAGTTCTCTTCCAATATTTCATATATTATTTTTTTAATTTGTGTTATATGTTCTTTATCTGTCAGTTCCTTAGATCTTTTTATTAAGTTACGAGCCACGTTGATCATTTGGAAAAAGGGATTATTCGAACAGTAGTTTAGCCTTATGTTACTATTTATGTTTTTTTATGGTCCATTTTGTAATAATCGTTTTGCTATTTAGGATGATATTCATGTAAAAAAATCTAATACTGTTATTAACTGATTTTTCAATTGTAAATTTCATTCTATTATGATGACTATTTTATTTTTTCAGAATTTCGTATCAAATCGGATAAAACTAAAAAACTAGTGATCATGTACAAAGATGAATATAAAGAAAATGATGACATACAAAATTAAGAAATCCGTTTAAAGAACTGATAGACAAAATTAATATGTATGTGTCCAAATTATAGAAATCCGGATACATAGATAAGAGAATAAAAACTAAATTACATGATACCGATTATATAACACCTAGAATGTATGGATTAATCAAGTTACATACTTAGAAACGCTTCTTTGCATGACTAAAATTTTCGCAAACAATTACTAATAAAATGTTTATTGGGAGGCTATTTCTGAAAATTTGTTCGAACATTTTAGTGGCAGTTTTCGCTAGTGCCACGATTCTGAATAATTGTTTTATGTGTCTACTTTCCTAAATGTATTATTTATTACGTTGTATTGGATACTTGTACCAAAATTTGTTTAATGACTTTGAAGCCCCAGCAAAATGTATCTTACATACTAATATAATTAATTATTCATTTTATAATAGTTCAAATGGGAGTTTAATGGGAGATTAATTATGTTTTAATTCTGGTGTTATAGAAATTTAAAATTAATTGTCAAATTGTAGAAATTTGACAACATATTTTTAACATTATCAGTCCTCTGCACCTTACCTTAGTCCTTTGTCAACAGTAATTAATGAATTAGCTAAATAACATTATTCGAGCAAATAAATGAATGCTGCTTTGGAGGATCAATGTCCATGCATATAAGGAACGGATTAGCAAAAAAAAATGATAAAACTACCAATTTAAAATCATACATTCATACTGACCAAAATGTCTTATTTTCGTGAAATAACCCATAAAACCTGTGGATACAGGTCACTGTGGATATTGTTAACTTTTAATGATCACAATGCTATTTGCTTGCCTTCCTGATCAGCTGCTTCATTCCTGTTGATCCCCACGTATGATGGGTATCCAAACGAGTAACATTTGATCACATATGTCGATAAATACCATTACAGGATATAGAGAGACTGAACATATAACAACGTTTTCTAATTCCAGCTACATAACCTGCAACAAAGCTAAACTATTACAGTAGCATTCTGCGATAAAGTTGGTGGTTGTGGAAGCTTGTATTCAATTACATTGGAGTTGAGAACAATGAAACACCTAACATCACAATTTGAATTGGAGCCATCTTTATAAATGTACTCAATGTTGCTATATTTATCTATAATTTTTTTTTATATTTTGATAAATAAGCGAATTCTGGACTTTTGTTTTTCTTCTATTTGCTGAGCATTAGGACTGGATAGAGGTAATTGTATGGTCTATGCTGGGTAATTAAATCAGTTGTCGATTGTATACAGTAATTTATCTTCTTGTTTCTGATTCCAAGTGGATAAGATCTTCGTTGATTTACCGAAAATATCCTAAATTTTGGTAGGAACATAGTTTTCCATACTGGATTTTTATAATCGAATTTCAGCCTTCCAATGCAAATTGACTTCTAACAGCTAGTGGAGCTAGACCAGATTCTACACATACAATTTACAGGATAAAGGCATCCGTTGCAAGACGGATAACCGCATGGTAGATTAAGTATAAAGCGGAAAGCTGCTTAAGGTTAACAGATAAATTTGGCTCTAGTTTCCTCACTCAGTCTCCACTGGCTTCCAATACCAGTGACGCGGCTGGGTGAGAAGCGCTGAGATTTCCTGGAGCTCTGCTCTTCCATTCACACGAGGGGAACAAAGTTTAGTTTGGAGCTCCCTGGGCAGATTGCATATATGTATGAATGTCCTCAAGATTAGTTTATATTATTTTTACTTACATAAAATTTATTTATCTTGGTAGTTTGCTTATTTTTCTATCATTTTATTGTATATCTATTTATTTCTAGTTGTGATGTACATATTTTTTAATTATTGGTATTTCTTTTTAAGCCATTTAATTTCTTTTTATTTTATTTTACTTATCTATATTTATTTATTTTTAAAATTATTATTCTCTTTTATATATATATATATATATATATATATATATATATATATATATATATATATATATATATATATATATGGTATGAATGGAGTCTTACAGCACGAAAAATGCCAATTGTCCGTGGGTGAGGAAGATTGTATTATTTCTCAATTACTTTTTTGTTTTTTTAAGCTGATAAATATATTAAGCTTCCATAATCTGATTTTGATCTAATCAAACGAGTAATCTTTTAAAGTAGTTAATCTATCGGCTCCTTACGAACATCCAGAATCCCGAGCCAAGATAATTGGTTGTTCGATATATTTCAAAGTAGTATTAGAAACAATAAATTTGGTTTTAGTATGCAGTCTCATTAACACTATATAGTGTAGCTTTAGGATGATAACTGTCAGAGTTTGGTAATGACCAGCAGAACTTGGGTTGACAATTACACTGAGCAACATAGCGGCCACGGTCATTAAGTTGGTTACATTACTAGCCTTTATTAGCCTTTGTTGGATTAATTGTACTATATAACAAAAGTCATCAGGCCAACCGAAAATTGAAGGCGTCATTGTGTTTTTATAAAACAAAAACCAATCTACGAGCAGACAATGTAGAGAAATTTTTATAAAATATCGTTGTAAATTAAGTATATTAATGGTTAACCGCCTAAATTATTTATAATAATAATTTATTTTTTAAAAAAAATTAAGAACTATTTTAATTAACCCTTTGAGATCATGATGCTACTTTCCAACACAAAATGGTTAGTCACTGTGTTCTACAATATAATTATAATTAGTCGCAATTTATAATTAATAGGTACCGGAAAAAAAATACAGAGACTCATTATAGTTGCGTATTGAAAGTTAACACATCGGGCAATATTTTCAACGATGTTTAAGTTTATGAAAAAGAAAGTATTTCATTCAGAGGATTATGAAGGGAGACCGTTTATTAAAACCTGGAATTCTGTTCTTGAGAGCATAAACCTGTGTCGCGACGTCCATTGCCATTTTGATCTAATCATAAGAATAAGTAAACACCAAAAAAATTAACTCAGCATGAAATGGATCAAAATTAAAAAAGTGAACCAGCTTGCCTTTTCAATCCAAAGTTTCGTTCAAAATCAAAACTAAACATGAGAAAACAAATAAAATCAATTGTAGATTAATTAATTTTATTTTATCTGTTTTCTAATGTTTAGTTTTGATTTTGAACGAACCTTTTGATTACAAATTTTTCGAATTTTACAATGGTGACAAAAAATAAAATAATATAAATTAACATACAAAAAATTATTAAAAAACTACTTACCAATGATACTTAATATAAATATTTATATTTTATTTAGAGTGAAGTCTTCAGGAATTTTTATATTAGTTAGTGAACAGGACTTCCTTTACTTGATTTATTTTACATACCATTTCATTTATAAATTAAATTTTGTTTTGCCTGAAAAAGGCAATTATATACGTGCAAAGCTCTAAAGATAAGAATATAGTTCATTACTTCCCCTTTTGATGGACCTATACTTAATAAACTGTTTTATTTAAAATAAAGTGAAGAAATAATTTAGAAAAAATTAATTTCAAAGACCCAGAAACATCCTGCATATAATCTTTTCGCTCTCGCTAATAAAGGCATTCCATGCTCATAAATGACAAAAGAATTTTTTGTTCATTGTCTTTTAATCAAGAGTTATAGAATTATCACGTCTTAGTGACTAAGCCAAGAGAGAATTGGACGCGGCTAATAGACAGAGCTGAACGGAGCAGAGGTAAACAGACCCGCAACACACAGGTGTTCTGCGGGCATATAGAGCAGGGGCACTCTCCGCACGAAACAGGATGCCTCCTGTAACCCGTCGCCCATTTACATGAGAATTCCCCAGGACATCCCCTCACAGGCCGAACAATCTACATACAAAACAGTAGTGTTTAATCGCATCTCCCCTAAGCCAGCACCCTCCGAAACATATGATACCGTTTCCTTCAGCAGATCCATTTCTAGCAGTCAGTAATTGCTTATAGAATGTATTTATTACACAGCTGATATAAATAAATAATCAGGTGCGGTACGCGCATCATACAAATTTCCCTAACTACCCTATATTTATTTTATTAAATATTCCACAAATAATAGATCTAAGAAAATTCGTTCTCTGTTATGTTATTATTCCTAATAAAAAAAAACCTTGGAAAAAAAAAGTTTAATAATTTCATTTAACATGCTCATTGTCATTTTAAATTATATGAAAGGCTCGACGATAACCAAGTTTACCGAATCTATTATCCCTTTCAGTATCTCCGAAAAAATAAATTAAATGAACATCTCCTGATCGGTAAAAAAATCAACATGGATGCTCAGGCTTGGGTGGTTATCAGAGGACTGGAGCGCCTGTGAAGGGAGATAAGGAGAACGGTGACGTTCATTAGTGAGCCTCTCCAGCTAAAACATTAACTATCGATTCCCACTCAGCTTACTCTCCTAGTGATAGGCGATATCTCTCCCGCAATGCACGAGCGAACTTCATATTATAAAATAATAATGCCAATATTGATAATCTTTGTTATATTAACGTCAGCTGCAATATCAGTATATCCCTACTTCTATCTGAATGGCTTTAATACTTCATATGAGGCGAATAGTTTAAAAATTGGCTCAATTCAATTTTTTATCAAATATACCGTAGGGGAGGGTAAAGTGGCCATTCAAAGGGAAATTGAATTTTCACCAAACCATGGTCATTGATAGAAGCTTGGCGCATATACATCTCGAACCTACGGTAAATATAAGGTACCAATATATTTCTAATTACGAAAAAAATTAGTATATGACTTAATGCATTTTTTTTTACCATATATAGTGGCCACTTTTCCTTAACTGTTAGTATAAAAACAAATTTGTGGGATTGCAGTTTTTATTAAACAATTGATTATTCTTAATGTAATAATTGCTTTGTATATGAATATTTACAAAGTTACTTTCAAAAAATGAAACTTTTATTAACAACTTTTACTAATATTTTTTTTAACTGAACTCATATAATTAAAACATATAAATTAATGGCAATATAATCACTATCGATAAATCAAAATTCCTCTCCATGAAATACACATTTGTAATACAATGTCTATATAACCTTTTACAAAATTAATCTTTCCGGTTTTTTAAAAATTCTTCTCGATCTCGTCATATAATTCTCTCTATATATAGTTCGGTACTATAGATTCCTTTTCCGGCTCTCAGGAGCGATAGATTTCTTCTATGAGCGAGGTATCAAAAGGAAAGGGAATTTCACGGAGAAGTGACGAATTATAATTTAAATAGTTAAATTCTTCCTAGGGCTTAAATAAAGGTGATGGAAAAACTGGTATGTCTCAAAATTCTGATGGTAGTGAGTAGGCGGATCGAGACGGGATAAGTTGGGTTTTAAAGTTTTCGACGCGGGCATCAAGAACATGGAATATTTTGGTCCAGTGTTTTAAAGCCCTAAAATCTACCGTTTTTGAGATAATGCACGGTAGAGGTCGACACGGGCCCTATGCCATCTTGCGTACGTGCCGTTGTCATGGCAACTTAATACCTGTTAGCGCTGTTTTGGAAATAATTTTTTTTTTTTTTAGGGTTCTATGAATGTTAAAGGATATTATATATTCTTTTCCATGTCTATCCCGTACAGTAAAATAGGAATACCACACCTTGAAAATAACAGGTATAGCTGAGTCTTATTGCTTAACTGTTAAACTGATGGGATATTTTCAACTGGGGCAAGCTGATTATACTTAATAACTATAAACTGTTACTTCAACATAATCATTATAAACTGTGTAGATTCATCAAATGTGAGTGTTAAATAAACTTTCTTGGTAATATTATATTGTTTATATGAATAAACATGTTTCCATAACATCGCTTAAACTTCGAATGTATTAGGGATTAGAAGAAAGATTTATGTATACTCGCACGGGTATACTGGTCTTCATTATTTCCAATAACTTGAACTTGGTTTATTAATTCATTTCCAGCCTCGTTTTCAAAACCATCTTCACTACCTTTCTCGATCAGATAAGCGTTCATCTTCGCCATTATTTTCTATGATGTGATGTTCATTTCTTCTTAACTGGTTTCCAGCTGTAATTTCGATTTCATAAGCCCGAGGAGGATTTAGTCTCTGTACTACCCTTTACTGGGTACAAACCTCATCTTTTGCATGTTTCTTGAATAATATGTTCTGGCCTTGCTGTAAATCACTTAATGTCTTAGTATGCTGGTTGTAATGATTTTGTATATTATCTTGCTGGTCGCATCATACTCTTTGTCCCTAAAAATTAATTTAGGCTTTAAAGACTGTGGAGGTAGGTAAAGTTATGTTCAGATTATGACGAAACAATAAATAAATAAATAAAACAATAAATTTCTCGAATCCAAGAAGAGAATACCGTTCCTCTACGTTGTTATTATTAAGCTTTCTAAAATCAATTACCAGCCGGTAAGAGGGATCTGCTTGTTGATTCAACTTCTTTTTTTTCCATAATCTACAAGGGATTGCTGAGCGGTGAAGTACTATCCCGTATGGCCCCTTAACGGAGGGCATCGCCTATTTGGTCATTGACAATTGCCGTCATTGGCCGCGGGTATCTCGGGCTCTACGTGTAGGAAATTTTGTTTTCCTTGAGGATAATTTCGTGTTTGGTCTTCCCATTGGCGGGTAATGGATGGCCTTCTCTGTAGAATATATCCGTATATTCAGATAGTAATGATTCCGCCTTCGGTACCTCTGTACGAACCATCTCTACGCGAAATTCGTTCCCGTTCGTTTTGAATTTTTTTTTAATGACCCTGGGGACGAAATCGTATCACAGAAAACGATTTCGTCCCCAGGGTCATTTCCCAATTTCCCCGACTGCCTTGCATCTGAAACCTACCTTGTTTAAAACGTCACACCCGATCAAAATATCATATTGGCTAGTTAATTTTTCTAGCACGTGCACGACCGCACTCGTTTTTACTCCGGTCAGATCCCATACGTATTCCTCCAACACTCTCCAAGGACCACTCAAAGTGATAACGGAATATTTACATACCTTAAGTGAGAGATGTTTATCCAGCTCCTTCAACACCTCTATGCTGACCAAGAGCAATTAGCGCCCTAATTCCATCACTGCACCCCTGCAAAATGGGAAACCTCTCCCACAGACCACAAACACAAAAAACTCTGGTCTGCGTGGGTTGCCCTCGCCTCCGAAAACGGTAGTTTCCTTCTTCGGGTCTGATCTTATGGATTTGTGCTTTGACCTCTGATCGTCTTCTTAATCAGAAAAACTGTTATCTGAGTATTCTTCAGAAATCGAAGTTGACACGTCCTCCATCGGTTCTGTGACTGGGGTCCGTCTGTACATCCAGAGACAAGTTCTAGCGACATGAACTTTGTCCAATCATTCAAAACATTTAACTGAGGGACAATTAGCTGCGATGTGCCCTGATCTTTGGCATTCGTAGCATTTACGGACGTCCTCTCTTCTGACTCCTAGTGGTTTAAAGCTTTTCTGCCCAACTTCACCATCTCTAGATCTTCTTCTATGTTCGACTCTTGGAGGATGAGATGGCTGAGGCCTATTGCCCCTCCTGTTCTGAAAGGCTCTTGCCGGCACTGTTGGTCGCTTCTTCTTCTTCTAAACTAGCAGCTTTATCCATTACGTACCGGACGCATTCGACGAAGGATTTTTCCGCAGCCAACTTTTCTCTCACTCTTAGATTCCGTCCTAGCTGCACTTTCAAGACAATATCATACATTGCCTGCTGTTGGGCCGTCTAAGCCTGTCCTACAGTCTCAATTAGTTTCTCTGAGATGGCTGTGAATTGGTTCAGCATGGTTTCTGCGAAGCTGCAATCTTCAAACTTCCGTGAAGAGACGATGAACGTCTCTTCTAGTGTCCAGCGCCCTCCTCCGTACGCAATTTTTAATCTTCTAGTGACCTCGTCCCAGGAGATCAGCTGGTCTGCTCTGCTTGTATAACATTGAGTACGTTTCTTTTTACTCTTCCCACTAGAGATGCTCTCAATTCAGTAGCGTCCAAAACATCAACCGATCTAGCCGTGATTCTTGCCTCAATCGGGTTGTGGATCTGATTACCTCGCTTCGGAAAGTGGTTAAGGTGGCCTAGCACTCCGCCGAACCTCTTCAGTTCCGAGACAGGGTTTTTTTAGGTATTTGGCTGTCATTACTCTCGCCCACTCTAGTTGCATCAAATGGGGATCGTTATTTAGAACATGTACGATCCCCAGATTGGTATTCGTGCCACTATTTTGGTCCATAGGTTGACCTGGAGAATCAATAAATTGGCCTTAACCGTCTACGGGTACGCCTTGAAGCTGACTAACTACGTTATCTAGCTGACTTGGTTGTAAAACCATGAGATTGAAAAAAATATTTTTTTCGCAAAAAACGTACACTTAACTTCTCCCGGGTTTCGGCACCAGTGAAAACACTTAGGAAAATAAAACTTAAAAAAAAAGAGGGAAAAGGACACGAAATGAACACCACGGATGCTTGGATAATACTGACTTTATTTATCTTCTACAGAGGTTTATATAGTATTACAAGGTATATTTTACAAGACTTATCACACACACACACACACACATATATATATATATATATATATATATATATATATATATATATATATATATATATATATATACCAACTAACCAAAGAGAGATAGTCATCACTCGTAAACAGTCCAATATATACTGTTAAATATACCATAAATCTATAAATTCTTCCACCGATGATAAATGTAAAAAAGTGTTTGAAAGAGATGAAACTAAAACTGGATCGAAAGCAAAAGAACGGGCTTTATTAAAACTCTCGACCAAGGCATTATCTCTCACTGACAGCTCTTGTCAGTGTGCGATAAGGGGACCTCTCAAACCATAACTCTTTTTTTATTTCCCGAGATTTCGGTACTAAATATATATATGAAAATTTATATACATACGAGTGAGGAGGATTCCACTATCACTTGATGACTATCTTACTAAGGAAAACTTTTATTTTTTTTTAGAAAACAATTAATTCGTCATAAAAAATTGTTTACCAACATTTATGTGAAAAAAAGAAGGTATATTTGAATATATATTTTATTAAAAAAAAAAGTTTATATTTTGTTTGTGTTATTTTTTTCTTTAAAACTACAATCGAAGACATGATTAGATGAAGGTGCTATGAATAATTTCATCCACTGACAACTTCGTCTAGTAACATTAACAACTCACAATTCACATGATTTTTCAGTTGATTGGATAGATTATATATAAACAAACATTACATATAAATATTATAAATAAATATTATATAAACATTATATATAAATATAGACACACAGGGGTTCAAAAATCGATTGGATCAGATCTTAAAATCCTAATTTTTTTTTAAATTTAGGGATGTAAATTGGTGGCGTACAACTGAATCGCAAGCATTGAGCTCATATTCAACTGTATATTAGAGTTGGAATATCAAAACGCGATATATCGTTATATCGGCTTTGAAAAACCGATATATTATATCCTTACCTTAACACACGATATATCGACGATATCGATATTTTACACCGATATATCGGTGATATTGATATTATAAACTTTATTATTTTATTTTAATTAGAAATTTCCTTTATTCTTTATCATATTTTTAATGTTATCCATGAGCTGTACTAAACATTATAGCTTAATTATTTAATCAATCTAGGATGTTGTCTTTGAGCTGTTGTAACTTCCTTAACTCATAGGCGTCACTAACCTGTTGTTCATTGCTGTTGATAGTGTTGTGATTAAAGTGAAAATAGAAACTAAAATGTCGCCACCAAAAAGTGAAGTGTGGAAACATTTTAAATGGGGAGACAGTAAAAGTGCGGAGTGCAAATATTTCGGACATCGGAAAACACAACAAACCTGCAGTCACCTCAAATCTTTCCATTCGCACGTTTTTTCGTCTCCATCAGGGTCAGATTATTCTACAACACCATCTACTTCTAAATGAAATAATTCCTCTGTCAAAAGCTTCTGACATAAGAGTTTCCAAAATATCGCATAATTTGAAGAGGGAGACGAACGACGAAGAAAAATGAATGATGCTATTTTATATTTTATCTGTAAGTAAAACACCCTAGATAAGTAAAAGACAACATCCTAGATTGATTAAATAATTAAGCTATAATGTTTAGTACAGCTCATGGATAACATTAAAAATATGATAAAGAATAAAGGAAATTTCTAATTAAAATAAAATAATAAAGTTTATAATATCAATATCACCGATACTCTGCCATTCTACACAGTTGAAAAGGAAGGTTTTCTCAGCTTGGTTAAAATTCTAGCCCCTTTATATAAGGTACATTCTAGAAATACATTAAAAAAATTATTGAATGAAAAATACTCAGAACTGCGCTCTCTTATTCAAAAACATTTGAATGAAGTAAATTCAGTGACATTGACTTGGGACATATGAACGGAGTCCTACCAGATGAAATGTTTAATTGGTGTAACTGTTCATTTTATTTTAGAAACAAATGATGAAATGTCCTCAGTGTTTCTGGAACTTCGAGAACTCACAGACAGCCATACATCCCAATACATAGCTCAATTTTTTGGAAGATGTGTACCGACGTTTTAACATCTCAAATGAACAAGTAACAAAAATTGTCACTGACAATGGAGAAAACATTGTGAAGGCAGTGGATACGCTCTCACAGGCCAAACATGTACAATGTTTTGCTCACTTGTTAAATCTAGTGTGCGAAAAGATTAGTTGGAAGAATTATTTAGAAAGCTTCGTAGCATTACAACTTGGTTTCCTATTGTTGGCTGTGACCAGTTAAGAAAAGCCACTGAAGATGGCACTAAATGCAAGCTAATTTCAGATTTTCCTACCAAATGGAACGGCAAATATTACATGGTCCAACGTTTTCTAGAACTTCGGCCTCATATCAGCGTTATATTGAGTAAACACACAAGTGCTCCAGATATGGTGACTGCACGCGATGTTGAAGAATATTCAAGAATAGGAATCGAGGTATTTTAGGTAGATGTTAACTAGTTTTAGATTTTATTGTGTTTCAACATTTCACAGTGTATTATATGCATATTAAATCATAGGTCTACTCGCAATAGTACTTTCGAACTTTATTATGAAATAGAATCCAGGTCTTTTCTCCTCACCCTTCAAATAAACTCAAGAGTTTATGATTACCAAAACAAAAAATAATACGGATCAATCATTTACCAAATTGAAATAAAATAGACAATACTATAAATGTAAATAAATTGTTGCAGATAATCATTGGTTAAAATATAGCTCATGTTAATTTATAAATATAATGGCATAAATATGAGAATAATTAATATTTAGTTGCCAAACAATAATTAGTAGATAAGCTTGAAACACATATACTGTTAATTAATTCTATGTAAAGATAAACAGGTAATAATATAAATGGTGAATGTAGTAAAATATATATAAGATGAGTTACATGTTTTTACATAAATGTTTTGAGAATGCTCAATGTATGCATGGAAACTTTATGAAATACAATTTTTTTTTTTTAAATAAAACAAGTTTTTTTTTTAAAAATTTGTAGTATAAAATATGGCAAAAAGCCTTCAAGATAAAAATGTATTATATTACTTTTTTTTTTTTACCAAAGTATTATTCTTTTCTATCTTTTTTTATAATGATTCGTGGATAATAAAAATATTGTTCTATATATAATAATTATATTATTTCATAACCTTCATCACATTTTAACTCTATACTCATTTAATACACGGCTTCTTTGCTTTTTCATCCATTTACTTTCGATATATCGATATTTTTCTACCGATTATCGGTGGATATCGATATTTTTCTTTCGATGTTCCAATCCTACTCTATATCTTTCTCTAGTACTTCTTCCACGCAGATAGCTCGGTGCAACGAGCGGCAATGACAGACATCTTCGGAGAACGAAACGGTAATCAAACGATCAAACGCACACCACACTTGTGAATTCTACCCCAATCTTTTCAGAAAAACAGGATTATCTCAGTTAAAACTTAATGTATAACTGTTAATTATATAAGCTACAACGTTTATTACGGAAGTATTTTGATAAAATGTACTCTTTTCGAGAAAAATTAAAATCTGATTTGTTGCGTTTTTTTTTATTAGCGTTGGTTCGATAATTTCACCAATACAACATCGCATTAGAATTTGATTCTCCATAGGAACCTGTCATAAAATACACTCCATTCCATTGAAAATTTCGGAGTACTGGAGAAAGTTAGGGGATAGAATCTGAGCTCCAAGGAAATTTCCCGTAAGACAATTGCGCCCCATCAAGTTTCATCCTTAAATTCCAAAAATTGCTGATTTAAGAGGGAGGGGGTGTATGAATCGATTCTTGAACACCTTGTGTATATAATTATACACGTATATACTGTTTATATTTATTTTGATATGAGGGAGAGGAGGGGGAGGAAAGGGAAGGGGAGGGAGAGGCACAGGGAGAGGGGTGGGAGAGGGGGAGGGAGAGACAGAGACAGATAGAGAGAGACAGAGACAGAGAGACAAAGAAAGAGAGAGACAGAGACAGAGAGACAGAGACAGAGACAGAGAGAGAAAGACAGAGACAGAGACAGACAGAGAGAGAAATGCTTCATTAAACATCAATGCTGTATACTGATCAATCCTTAGTTGGACATAATAAATATATATAAATATATATATATATATATATATATATATATATATATATATATATATATATATATATATATATATATATATATATATATATATATATATATATATATATATATATATATATATATATTATAGCTTTTATCTTTTTACTTGTATATTTGTGTATGTATATATATAAATATATATATATATATATATATATATATATATATATATATATATATATATATATATATATATATATATATATATATATATATATATATTTATATATATACATACACAAATATTTGTGTATATTTGTGTATGTATATATATAAATATATATATATATATATATATATATATATATATATATATTTATATATATATATATTTATATATATACATACACAAATATACAAGTAAAAAGATAAAAGCTATAATGTAAAATTGCTATTGATATAATTGATGTTAGATTTAGATATATTCTTTAAGTTCTATTTTTTATTGAAGCATGTGCTTTTAAAACATTGAGGGTGCAAATACGAATGATATCTGATGAACAAAGTAATTTTAATTTTTAATGAGATTGATTTTCCAATTGTGGGGCGGGGTGATATAATTGTGGTCCAAGTTGGTCGCGGTTCTTAGGATACGAAGCATACGCATACTTAGTGTCCCCTTTAGTGTTCGCTATAATTCACCGACGGCGGATTTGAGTCTCGTTCTAATAATATAATAGTAGTGGTAATGGACTGTACGAGTCTTTCTTGGCTTCTTGTGAAACTATTGGAGACGTTTTCAGGCAATACTTTACCATCAATGGCTTGGTCGAATTATAAACAACGATCCAACTACTACCTTTTACGCTGAGAAGTGAGAGTGAGAGATTTCCGATGTTCGCATTCAAAGTTGGAGGAAGGAGGTAAACCTGCGTAATAAAAAAATGTTAATAGTAAAAATCTGATTATTCAACAAAGTTGTCTCTATTATCCATTTAGCCACGCATAAAATGATGGGTAGCAGCATATGGTAAATAATTTAACAGGGCTCCTTGTATTTCTGATATTTTTACCCGACTAAGGCGCCCAGATATCAAAATCTGCCTCATACGAAAAAACTAACATCTCATCTTGTCTTTACCTGGATAACCTAACCGGAAGGTCGCTTTAATGTATTTTTTAACGCTGAATCGAAATAGATATTTAGATATTTAGAAATAGATACTGAGGTTAAATAGATAAATATTTAACGCAGCAAATCCAGTTCAATAGGAGCTAAACATTTCCATAAATAATTCAAAAGATAAGGAAAATAATTGGGTAAATAAAAGGGACAGTTGAAAAAAAAAATAAAAATGAACATTTCATATAATGAGATATGATATTATTTCTGCATTAACGTTCATTTTTGTTTATTTTTTTATTAGATATTATTTTTCATCGTAGCAAATTGTTAACTAAATATGCACTTAAAACTATGCATATACATAAGGTCTAAATCAAAGTAAACTGTAGGTAAACAGTAACATGCAAATGCTAGTCCATCTCATAAATACGTATACTGATCAAATTATTTATTCTATTTCTTATTTGTGTACTCATAAAAACGAGAAATGTTTGTTTAATTTTAAAACAGTTATTTGCTAACAGTTTAATTTTATTTATAATCAAAATATAAATATAATAATATTATTTTAATTGTAATTTCTGTTTTTTCTTGTAATACTTCTAATATTGTATTTAATATCTATATATAAGTTATTAACACTAATAATGTTTATTGTATTGTTTAACAAGCCAGGCTCTATTTGTATGAGGGACTTCCTGACAAATCAAATTTCTATTCTATTCTATACACTGTGTTAATTATATCACATATTTTACATTGTTCAAAATTTCGAATAATGAAAACCACATGTTGAAATAATTCCTATCAAATGAAATTTTTTTTTCCTCAACGACTACGGTAGGCGTGAAATTAATAACTGTTAAATCATAAAGACAGAGAAAAGAAGCCAACCAGACCAAAGCAAGATGGTAAAATCAATACACGATTTATCAGAGGACCAGATAGACGATCTATCTAATGAAATAAAAGAATTGTTAAAAGATTTAAAACAAACAAAAGATACAAAGAAGGAAAAAAATAATGATTTAAACTGGGATAATTTTGAACTATCATCATGGCTTTCATCGACTGAAGAATCCAAAGAAACATATGAAAACATTCCACAAATATTCGAGGACTCGTCGTTGAAACAATCAAAAAAGGTAAACAAAGAAATGCAGAATCAACTGGATGAAAAGAAATCATTGGATACTAAATCATCAGAACATTCAGAAACATATAATATCGAAGACTTAATTAAAAACGATGTAACTTTAAAAGAGTTGAAAAAATTAACGTCGATTTTACAGAACGATAACAAGGAATCAGTGTCGAATGAATATGAGCTGGCTGGCTCGAGTGCTAGCTGTACGACACTGACTCTGAGGAAAGAAACTGAAAAGTCGAGGAATTCCAGTATTGTTTCAACCATAGTTTGCGAAACAAAACAATTGGACTCGGATGTATGCAGAACAGTTGATACGGATTTAAGGCCGAAAACTACAAAGAAACATACCACAATCGATAAAAATATTCCAAACGAAAAACAATCAAATTTAAAATTCGATAGTAAATCAAAAATGTATAACTCTGAATTCAAAACTGGGAAACTTTCTACTACCAGTATCAGGACGAAAAATAAACCGTCAAACAAGGAACAACTTCATAACACAAGTATCGAATCGATGGTTAAAACAAAACCGTACTGCGAAGGTTCACAAGAATACATAAAAAGGCACTATGTACCTATAATTTCGAAAAGGAATAAATTTCAAGAGATTGAAACGAGAAGAGCTTCTTCACCGACGAGTAGGTTAACGATGAACAAGTCTAAGGAAGATTCGTCAATGATGAAAGAACTTCCTCCGATATTCCCTCTGAAGATAGATTGCATATCGATGTTTTCCGATGATGAAAATGAAACAGAGGAAGGGGTGGAAGAAGAGTCGAGCTCCGAGAGCGGCTCAGATCCCGGAAAACCGGAAGTCATGCTCAATAAGTTGTGGCAAGACTTACTCCTCCCGACGGATGAGAGTGATATGGATATCGACGAGTTTTACAAGCAATTCCCCAAGTTAAAGAAGAAAAAAGAGAAGAACGAATCGACGGAAGAAATATTTTTTAGAACATTTATATGATGTATTACTGCTCCTTTTAAATGACGGTTGTATCCTCATAGCAGTTAAAAGATAATGACAGCTGTATACAAACAAAGAAAATACAACGCATTTAAAGAGTGCAGACTGTCATACATTTAGTCAAATAAAATTGAATAATATGATACTGGCAACACAGCATTATTACAATGATAATATTCCGCGCATGAGGAGTTACTGTACAGTGAGTACCTGATTGCTGTAGAAAATAAAGAACCGAATATTAAAGTCAAATCTTCAAATCCTAACAGGACATAAATATGATTATAATAATACTATAAAAATATTATTTGGTTCCTTTTACAGGTTGCTAGAATGTTAAAAAAATACCGATACTTTTTTAAACAGTCAAGGCAAACATTTTAAGAAAAAGACATATTCCAGAATTACAGAATTAAGCCCGGCAGTTGGCGCAGCAGTCGGTATCTAGGTTATTTATCTATACTGCAACTAAACGGCTGAATCGACTTCAATGAATTTTTGTGTATGTATTCATTCAATGCATTCAATTTTTTTGTACGCTGTGTTTTGATATTATATGTATCGCATTTACGTAAACCTTGAGTGGTAGCTGGTCTCTGCTCTCTGCCGATTAGATATGTCCACATTTATTTCCAGTCCTTCAAGTATAACTCTTTCTGCAGTTTTCTTCAAATCAAGGAATTACTCTTTCATGGTATATTTAAATCTATGTAGATATTCTAGACGTTCTTTATTTTAGAGTGTTTGTTTATTTGGTAACGCCTTTAGTACTTAACGTCTTCTGGTACTTACGTCTCCTGGCGGCAGGAGGGACGGGTTATTCTAAAAATTACCACCCTATTCTAACCAGAGTGTAGTTATAATTATTTAAAGAACAGTTATTACCAGAATTAATTTTAAGCAATTATATAAAATAACTAGCGGACCCGACAGACGTTGTCCTGCATGATATTTCAAGCGATTAGGATATTAAACAAAGTATAAAATGAAAGAATGAAAGATGAAATGAAAGTTTAATTTTATCTTAATGCGAGCTGATGAACTATATTTTTAGTCAATTCCTGATGAGTATAAATGAATAAACTTGACGGTTTTCCAACGCGTAAACACGCCACATATAATTGGCCATGTGAAAAGACCGGATTTTCTAGTTCCAACCCACAAATCGACATTGTTTGACCTTGTGACTTATTAATAGTCATGGCAAATGCCAAGCAAATTGGAAATTGCAGACGTCTGAATGGAATCGGTGAGTCTGAAGGGATCATTGGGATTCGTGGCAGGAGAACAACTTCACCTTCAAATTTGCCGTTCAAAATTGAAGCTTCAAGAATATTGCCCATGATTTTTTTTTTGACTAAATTCTTTAAATTCCGAAGCAAAATGAGCCAATTTTTAATCGCAAATTATGTGGTGGCATTCCTGGTAAATCCAGCGAATTCAAAAATTCAACAGGATAGTTGACTGCTTCGTCAAGATCGGTAACAGTGTCGATCGATTTGAATAATATCTCATTACCGGGCAATGACTGTAGTATTTTGAAGTTAATAGCGTCAACATCGATATTTTAATAGCTCGTTCACGAAGCCACGCATGATTAATATAATTATCTTGTAAATCTGGAAATATGCTTTCAATCAAAGCATCTTTCGTATTTACCATGTTGCAGAAATGGTCTGGCAATTCGATGCATTGTGTGTCTCCATGAAATGGTATTGTTCCATTTCCAATGTTGAGCAATTGCTCGGAGAATGATAGTGCCAATGGATGGTTTTACAGTTGAACACGTATATTTGTGTTAAGATGTAATGTACTGACATTTCGCCAGAGATATGATTGTTTTATACATGCGTTAATTTCATCCGTTTATGTAGCGCGTGGAATGACCGGCAATGTTTCTCTAAAATCACCGGAGAGCACCAGTAAAGCACTACCGAAAAGCCTGGTGTTATTATTTAGATTTTTCATCATTCTATCGAGAGCTTCAAGTAAATGCTTCTGGGCCAGAGTGCGTTCATCCCAGATAATAATTTTGCATTTTTGCAAAACTTTGCTTGTTTTTGCTTAATTTTGCTTTCTTGCAAAATCGGAATGCTTTTTTATGTTGCACACTGCATCTGGATTTGTGTGAATGTTCAAAGGTAACTTGAGTGCTGAATGTGCAGTCCGTCCGCCATCAAGCAAAGTGGCTGCAATACCTGATGAAGCAATTGCTAACGCAATATGATTTTGTGATCGAATGCGCGCAAGTATTAGTGAGATGAGAAACTTTTTTCAGTGCCACCTGGTGCGTCCAAAAAAAAAAAGAATCCACCTTGTTCTGCTGCAATTGACAAATTAATTCGATCGTATACATTCTTTTGTTCATCAGTGAGTAGTTGCTCATTATTTTCAACGAAAGTAGTTAAAGAGACCGTATCGAACTGTTGTTCGCGCTGAATCTCGCTGTTAATGATGTCTGTTGCTGGGCGGTTAGGTCCTCACCTAATGCCCTCGCATACCAAAATGAATGAGTGGCATATTCGAAATCAGAATGCAAATATCTTCAATCTTTATTAGCGCCTCGTTATATATTTTCGGCGAAAAATCGATATTGGGATTTTGATCAGCGATGCAGAATGTCGTCGCTCATGGAATCTTTATCTTTGTCCCAGAGGACAGAAGCTTGAGATGGAAAACATGTCGTCAATAATATGGCGAATTTGATGAGGAGAGGAATTCAATGCTGCATCTGCAAGTGTAATATCCCAATGGTTGTCATCTTCCAGCAAATGTAATTCGCGACACGCATCATGATGTGTCGTACAAAATGCCATTGACTGTTCGCAAGCCATTGGAAGGACGTTGGTCCAGGAACATTAACCAATAATAAACGCAAGAAGAAACATTCGCGTTGCATTGGATGGACTGTGTATAATTGGCCTAATGTATTTCCCATAAATATGCCGTTGTATCCTTCAACCGGAACACCTCGCTTACGTTGTTCCCACTTTTTTGACTGTTTGTTCCATGTGACATATCGTGGCACATCAGTATACATTTGAGTTTATTATATTAAGTGCGTTTCGTTATTTATACATTTTAATTTTTTGTACGGTGTCTTTTCATATTTCAGGTGTCGCATTTCAGTGAATATAAAGTGTATTATATTCACATATACGTTACGTACATAAAACAATGCCACGTCTTCGTGGACGAGGAGGAAATATTAGTCGACGGACTCGGAATTCACAATTAGTCCAGAACCGTCGGTTAAATTGATCGGCAGAAAATCAATTGACGGACAATGAAAAATTTAAGAAACCAGGCTGCAATCACACGTGCTAATGAAAGTCAAGAGCAACGCAACGAACGCTTTCGAGCTAATGCATGTAGACAAAGACTGGCCCGTCAACGAGTCACCGACACTTTCAGAACACGTGAACAACAGCGATTGCAAGTGTATCGCGCATTGATACGTGCATCACTTCTTCGCCTTGCGTTTGAATATGAGTCGGACATCGACTATTCGTCACATTCACAAATTGTAATCGGTGCTATGAACAAACAATGCCAACACTGTCGTTAAAAGCATGCAACACAATTATAAGTTTTAGAAGAGCAATTAAACTTGCAATTAAGATGCAAGAACATTGGTTTTATTGGCTTGTATTGGTACAAGCATAAAGATGATTTGTTAATGATTAATAAATATAAAATTTATAAGAACTTATAAACAAAGAATAAATAAATAAAATTTACAATGTAGCATTGTAATAACAATCGGTAGAGATATTTAGATAAGGAAATTCAGCAATAATAGAATAATAACAAAATAGACTAAAAAAAAATAACAATAGTGATGCGATTTTAAATTATTATTCCAACCACCTCAAATATCAGATGGAAAATATATCAAAAAATGTAATAAATGAAGCGGTTAAACTCACTTTTATAATATTGAACACATCAAAGAAGTAAAATAACACGTTTACAAAATATTGACGAATATAATATAATATATATATATATATATATATTATATTATATGATATACTTTGCTAAATAAATTAATAGGTCGTGTATATGCAAAGGATTTGAGAAAACTGGAAATTCCTACAACCAAGTATTTCCTTTTAAATGCTCTTTGACTAAAAAGAAATGAATTCTTGAAAATAAATTCAAATTAGAAATGACTCATATACATATTATTTTTATTATTATACTATTGTGAGGGATCAGAAATCTCTGTTTCAGAGGCTAACCCCTCCACTTATGGTCTGCAAGTCTATGGCTAATGCGCCCTTACCAAGCATTCATTCGCTTTCAATATCGCTGATGCAGCCGGGATCTTTGGAATCTCCTGGAGTTCAATAGTTCTGAGGTCTACAGGCTGAGAGTGAACATTGTTAGTATATATGATTGTGATTAAGATTTTATTTTTTATTTTTTAAATTTCGGACCGCTGCTTCCATAGCGGCTGATTGCAAAACTTTTCTACTAGAAAGTCTAAATTAAAAAAAATATATACTTCTTTAGCACAGTTTAACAGCTACCAATAAACTGCAGTTAGCTTAATGCTGCAAATATATATCCATATAACCTATATCGAAAGATGGAGAAGGGTTTGAGTGAGCCCTCCTAAAGGGCCATTACACTTTCATAGGAATGTCAGAGGGATGAATGTAATGGCACAAAGCCAAGAGAGGAACAGTTTCGCTATTCATCTTACGTATAGGCAAGGGCTAGGACGATCATGCTCTGTAATCTTGGCAGCCTACACCCTATAACCCTCCGATAGACCTTTATTTAACCTTTACATTTGACGATTAGTAAGGACATTTTTATGAGCGTTGAAAAATGGGGATTCTTCAGATAATTTAACGAAGGTGTTAGCTCGTATCGTTTAATTTATTTAACTATCTAACGACTAATAATTACCGATTCAAATGACATAAAGCTTTAAATTGATGTCTAGTTACTAAAAAAAATAATAAGTTAGTATTGTTATAAGTCAGTATTGGAAGATTCTAAAAAACATAATTAGGTTGTCAAAATAGCATTAAATAACTAAAGATTATTTATACGAAATTTATCATTTTTTTATTTATTTATGTAAAACGTTTGGGGATTTTCAACCACCTGTGTCATTTTAAGAAACGGTTTTTTGCTACAATTTTGAAAGTTTACAGTATTGCAAAATACAAGATTAAATTTTATAAAATATTTTGGCATGTTTAAGGCAAATTAGGTGGTTTATACAATTTTGTTCTTATAGAAGTGACTCCTCAAAAATTCGATATTATAATATTCAGTATATATATTTTGTGCCAACGTTTCGGCCTGTTTTAGGGCATCATCAGGGCAGAGAGGCATGCACTCGATTGATTAAATTATACACATTAAATTACCTAACTATTGGTTTCAACGTTATTTATGCACTATTTGATAAATAAGTAGTATTCAGAATAAGGTGGGATCAAACTCTTAAACAGACTGAGATTTATTTTTTATTTTTTTAAGGAAGAATAATACTAAGCGATATTCTTTCCAAGACTTTCTTATAATACCAGTCTGAGCAAAAACGGATATTTTGCCTATTGCAATAGCTAAGATTTAATTGGATTATCAGGAAATCAGTTATGATGAAAAAAAAAGATTGTTTTTTTTTTTTTATTACAAGCCGACGTTTCTGCCAAAACACGTTCTGAGAAAATCCTCAGTGTTAAAATAAATCGGAGATATGAGGCCGGAGAGATGTATATAGATTAGTATAAACAAAAAATGAAAAAAAAATGCTGGCAACTATTACACTATGATTTATTATTTCCAAATAAATCCAATTGTTGCGTAGTTATTATGGACTGAATATTTTTTTTAACACTTTTTATTTTTCCTATATCGTTATAAATGACTGAGATATGGGCGTATGAAACCATTAGTTATTCGCCATTTTGAAACGAAATAGTGAATGATAGTGTCGAGGCCCGAGGATCATCCTGGGATGATCTGTAAATTTGGTGCCAAATCTCAACAAAACCGATGTAGTAGTCTAGGAGAAAAGCCTTAGACAGCGGGACTGTCACAGAGTAAGAGCCTATGCCGGAGCGCTCGTGAAGATTATCCCAACCTCTAGTAGTGTCTGGAGAGCTCAGTCGTCGGCTGCACTCCGACAAGGTAAGGAGTGTTTTCTCCCTTTCCGTGCGGTTATGCGTACTGGAGAGTTTGTGGGTGAGCCCCGAGGGACAGACGTGTGATCCGGGACTCACAGAGGACAGGAGCAAGGAAAAATTTTGGAAAAAAAATTTCTTTTGCGTTGTTTTTTTGAGTTTTGTTTATTTTTTATTGTTGTGTTTGTGATTGTGGACAGGAGTTTTTATTGTTGTTAATATTTTTTGGAGAAGAGCTACCAAAATCCAAATTTTGATGAAAATTGGTCCAATAGGGGAAAAGTTATTTTGGAAATTTAGCTTTACGTGAATTATTACGTTAAAAAAAGAGTTTTCAGGATGACCACCCGAAGGAAGGAAGGTACCGAGTTGAAACTCTCCTCTCTCGCAGAGGAGAGAGAAAAGGTTCAAAAAATTTGTTCTGTTGAAGAAAAACCGGAAGAAGTGGGCCAGGAGCCAAACAAAATGGCGCCCGAATTAGATGCGGAAGAGGCCGCCCAGGAGTCCAAAAACACGCAGTAGGTGATGAGGAACGTGAAATAGACATGTTCCTCGATGAAGACGACTCGGATGAGGGGGCCGGGTCAAAGGTCAGCCCCTTCCAAAGACCTAAGAGTAAGAGGAAGAGGCCCACGAAGGAGACACCACATCCAACTAGCGATGATGACGGGGTAGAGGAGCCGAAACCGGCAGAAAGAGCGGAAAAATCGCAGAGGGCCTCCGGTAGTACATGAGGACCAAAACCAGAATCAGCAAGGACCAGCAGGCCTTCATAAATTCGATAATTATGGAGGTCCTCGATATGGTAGTGTTCCTTCAAGAAAGGCAGGAAGGAGTCGCGGAGGTGATAAGGAGAGCGGTATGGGAGATCCTCTCGATGGTTGAGATCCATGAGATAATCTTCCAAAAGGTCTCCCAGATAGTGGCTCCGATGGTCGCGGAAGCCATAGGAGAGAGCATCGGAGCGCAATACGAGGATCTCCCTGACACTCAATAAGGTCGAGGAGATGATTGAACAGATCCGGATGACGGAGGAGGAGGGGGTTCCTCCGTAATGTTGCGGCCAAGAGGACGGAGGAAAGAAGGGGGAAGGCCCCTTTGAAGACAGGAGAGGTGGAGGCAGAGGCCGGGCCATCCGGTGTTGCACCAAAGAAGACTAAAAAGTATGAAGGGCTGGCACCTGCACCGATGCCTCAGAGAAAGAGACATACTCCAATCTGTCGGGGAAGGAACCTCGACACGGAGGAGGACGAGAAGGAAGAAATAAGGGAAGAGCCATACGTAGTTGTAATGAGGAGAAAGAAGAAGGTGAGGATCCAGGAGAAGGAGGAGGAGGTAAAGTGGGGAAAGAAGGAGACCCCGAAGCAAAAGAAGCTGGCCTTCGCAGATGTCCTAGGCCGGGTCTCATCGGTGGTTCCTACGAGCTCGGAGGAAACCGCCACCTATATTACGGTGAAAGGGAAGGACCCGCCGGAAGGACAAAAATGGGACGTCAGCAAGATCTTCGAACAGTTCCCCACCCAGGAGGAGCTGAGTGAGATCGGTGCCGGAGTCAAGATGGTCAAGGTGTCGTACTGTTCAAGGCTAGTGGACCGGAACAGGCGAGGAAACTCCTGGAATGGGAAAAACACAGCGAGGGAGGGCTGGAAACCAAGCTGGCTATGACTCGGAGGCCTCGAGTGGAGGTCAAGGGCGTACGAACGCACTAGGACAAGGGAATGTTGGAGAGGCTCCTGTGGAGGAAACTGAAAATAGAGTGTGAAGAGAGGAACGTTGACATCATGGCGATCCAGGCGACGGTGACCACCATGACCAGGAGCCATGGTGTCAGAAGAATGTGGTCGCTGGATTGGGTGTAGCGTCAAGGGTGGTCGCACTGAGCAGTGGACAGAGGAGGCCCATAGCGGCTATAGTGATTGTCAATCCTGCCCTCGACGTAATGGAACTGAAGAACTTCACCACGGCATATCAGGCGGCATGTTATGTGAGATGATACGCCATTACGTTCGCCCTCGTGTCCACCTACATGCCGCCGAGGCCGGCTAATCCCGAGGACAGTATATCTGCCGTGGAGACTGTCGCACAAAGGCATAGGAACGCGATAGTCTGTTCCGACACCAATTCGTGGAGCACGATCTGGGGTTCAGTGCGCACAGACGCCAGAGGAAGAGCCATCGAAGAGAGCCAGGCGAGGTGTTTGCTCGTGGTCGTTAACGAGCCCTCTGGTCCCACATTTGTTGGAGCGAGGAGTCAGAGCTGGATAGATGTGACACTCGCCACGGCTTCAATGGCGCGGTGCATTGCGGACTGGATCCTACGGTCTGACACGAGCTCCGACCACCGGGTCATCGCCTTCAGTGTGGTGCAGGAGGAAGGCGGGAACGCCCTAGAAGTAGACAAGAGCTTCGTGACCCGATCGGCGGACTGGAGTGCCTTTTCCAGTGAACTGGAGGGTGTACTCGCGGATGGAGAGTGGGAGGAGATGGCGCCGATGGAGGTGGAGTCAGGGATTGACCAAAGGGTGGCAATGCTGACGGGCGCTATCACAGAAGCGGCGAGTGCATCTCTACGACGCCGAAGGGCGAGAGTACGCCCGGTCCTATGGTGGACGCCGGCCCCAACCCAATTGAACAGGGAGTATTATAGGGCAAGGCCAGGAGTGCCAGGAATGCAGCGACGACGAGTCGTGATCTGCACTCCGCGATGAGACTAAGCGTAGGTATAGGGTGTACCGAAACAGCGTGCGTCACCAGAAGAAAAGGTCCTGGGACGAATTCATCGTTGAAGAGATGGAGACTCACGGATGAACTGGACCAGGAGGACTGGACCAGTATCCGGACGGACGGAGCCGAAGATGGGATGCGGACTCATGCTGGACGCATGCGGCTGACCAGGAGGGCAGGACGCCACCGGACGGATACACAGCGCCGGGAGGGCTGGCCACGCCACCCGGCAGAGGACAAGGTGCGCACCGGGCTGCTCCACAGTAGCAGATGATAAGGTGCAGCCCTAAGGTGTGCAACCGCGCACCGGGCTGCACCACAGTAGCAGGATTTATTATTGTTCCCTAAAATAAATTATCCTCGCTTAAAAAATTGTACAATAATACTAAAAATATAAGAAGTGTTGTTCATTTGTGGCAGTGACGTACGCTTACTCTTGCATATTACCCCACTGCCGCCACGACCCCGTATGACCGAAAGGTCAGGTAGGGGGAATAAAAAAAAAAATAAAAATAAAAAAATAAATAAAGCGAAAGATCGAGTGGAACTCCCTCGCTAAGGATGCATTTCAGAAGTGCAAGGATGCGCTTCGCAATGCAATTTATCTAGGACACCCAGCAATCGACGCTAGGATTTCTCCTTACTCAGAAGGGCCTTAGTTGGTGGTAAGCAGAGACACCAAGGTATACAAGCTACAGCTTCCAGACCTGTCCACTACCAACGTGCCTGTTTATCGGCTCAAGCCAGCATTCCAGGCTCCAGGACTCTGACAGCTCCGCCTCACCGGGTCAACGGCTGCCATAAAGTGATCATCGTTAACTTCAAGGACCAGCACCTCAACAATCAATCGCACCAACGCAACCGGTGTACCGTACACGCTCTGGACGCGCTATCCGTCCGCACGTCAGGTTCTTGGACGGTGTCATTGGGAGGGAGTAATGTTATGGTCGTTACCTTCTCATGACACCGTCCTACAACTTAGCGGTCCCTATTTACTTTCATAGCCTACCTCTTTGGGGCTGTGATCAGATTAGGACTCCTAGGAAGTCTTTTCGTCTCAAGCACATTGTTTTTTGTATGCTGATATAGTGTTACTATTTAATGAATTACGAAATTATTAGTAACCGCTGTACAAAGGTCAGTTCGCAGAGAGTCGATCCGTAGGTTGCATATGCGAGTAGTGTATTTTTATTTTTATTTTCTTTATTATGCCTGGCATGCCCTTTTGTAAATATTAGACTTGTAAATAATAATTGTAGCTTTTGGTTTGGTAGTGCAGGTTATTTTGTAGTTTCTATTTTTAATTTTTGTAAATATAATTCTTGCTTAAAAAATTAAATATTATTCTTTATTTGTAATCTGTGTTTATTGAATGAACCTGATAGAATCCAAAAAAAAAAATGTTAAATAATTAAAATATATAAGAGCAAGAATTGTAATATGTGAGAAAGTAAATAAATACATAATTATGTCTATAGGAGAGAAGTTATGTAAACAGTTCATTGCTGCATTATATAAAATAACATTAGGGTACTATAACAGTAGCATACAAATAAGAATTAGCAAAGCAAAAAAATACAATTCTGTAATAAGTATATAAAGATAGAGTTAGTGTAGAATTAAAATCGACATATTTTGCTGGCTTCATTGGCACCGCAATAGTTGCTGGCTATTATAGTCGATTTCAATGATAACTTCCTCATTACTTTTTATTGTCCAATCAAACTAAGAAATGCAATTCATAATGAGAGACTGTCTCTCAACTTTCAAAATATTGATAATTAAATAAACCTTCAGATTGAGAATATAAATTAAAGCTATTTTTTTAAATCGAAGAAACAACTAGTAAAGCAGTTTTTAAAATTAAAATAAAAGAAATGGACATAATGAATAACTAAAGATTAGCAAAACGCACAGTGTAAAAACGCATATAAAAAATATTTATTTATAATTGATATTACATTATTTATTTGAACATTTACACACATATTAACAATACATAATAAAGTCCTCATTAAAGCTCATAAAGTTAAAAAATAATAATAAGGATAAAAGTAATATCATTTCCAATAACTTTTCAAGAAATTGCAACTGCACAAGGTTTCGTAGGCATAATCAGCTCAACACTAACTGAAAATACTACAAAACAATTACTGAAAACAATACACAACCTAAACACCTAAAATCAACAGCACACTATCAGAGGAAATAAATACCTTCGTATTTAACTCACCTTGGTAACGAACAGCCTCTGTCACAGGAACAGAGGATAAATAAATAGGTGAATGAGAGTAAAAAGAATAAAGGTGGATATAACCGTACTAACAGAATAATCAAACCAGAAAGAAATAATTTAAAAATAGGCAATAGGATAATTAACATTTCGAAAATAACTAAATAATAAGTGATAATAATATAATAAAAGAAAAAATTTAGACTACCTCATGAGTAATATGGATTAAATAACTATAACAAAAAATTAAAAGGCTGTAAATATATAATATATTTATTTGTCTTTAAAAGTCACTTCAACTGATTTCCTAATAATCTGTAATATTTAAAGGTATACTTATAGTAGCCGTCCTAAAATTAGAAACTTGGAATCGATTATTCTAAAATATTTACATATAGTAAATGATTAGCTTATGAAATTTATGTGTACACTGATGTACACGTATTACGTAATTTAACCTTTCCTCCATGAGTGAAATTTAAAATTTCAAAAAGTAATAATTTATTGAATGTAAACATTAAAGGAAAATCGATCCCAAGTCCTTAATTTCATGACGGCTACTTTAGACACTTATGCTAGATCCAAGATTTTAGAGTTTTTCATAAATGTTGACACCCCACTTAAATTTTAAACGTAATGATCAAATACTTTGGGCGAAGTGGACAAGTGTAATGAAATAGATACTATGTAGACTAGTTGAGAAAACAGCAATGAATGAGATTACAAAGGAATGGTATTTACACATTTTGCTGGGAGAGGATGAAAGAGAGGAGAGGGAAGACGCGGCTATTAGCTGGCACAGTATAACTCCATCCCTTTGTCTTATACCTCACTGAGGAGCTCTTTAATAAAACTGTAACTATGGTCTAAATCTGGGGTGCTCAACCTTTTTATAACGCGTGCCACAACCAAAGCTTTCCCTTATGGAGGCATGCCACAACCAAAGGTTTCCCTTATTGAGGCATGACACAATTGTACTCCCACCCCTCTCTCTCCTATATCCTGCCAACTTCATTCACAATAATTATTTCTATTTACTATAAGCGCTTGCTTTTTAAAGTAATTTATCCTTTTGTACAAATTAGTTTTTCATTCAAGAAAGAGAACTGATATAAATATATTTTTTAATAAAAAAATAGAAAATCACAATATATATATTTGATTGATACCACGATCAATTTACCATTATTTTCGATTACTATTTTAAATACTAGCATATTTTAAATATTAGCTTAGATAAAAAATTACCTAGATAAGATCAGGTATGGTACGCCCAGTTATCTGAAAAGTGGAAGTATACGCAGTAAAATAAAAGTCTGGGAACCCTTACTCCATTCTATATTATATCATCATATTATATTATAAACTCTATATTATAAAGTTAAAAGCAGAAAAAAATTGAGCGATGCTCAATATTTTGTATGGTATAATTAAATAAGTATGGTATAATTAAATAAGTATACTCCCATATAAATATATTTATATGAAAAACTAATTGTATGGATATTTTAAACATTCATTGAAATAAAGCAATCTATTTCTGAATGAGTTATTTCTAAAATAATTATCTGATAGTTTCCAATTCATTATTGTCTTATTTTTGAAATAAATTATTTCACAAGGACGGGAACCAAAATAATTATTTTCACAATAACTCGTGCTGAAATAACTTTTAAAATCCATGAATATTTTGATTTTTTCTAAAAAATGTTAACTTGTAAAAACAAGTATCATTAATAAAAATTAATGATTATTTTGTCACGAAAAAAGTATATTCCTTATTTTCCTAATTATCACTTTTCAATACAGTAGTGGGTCAGTTACTTGGGTCAAAATTTTGTTTATGATATTAAGACTGATATGGAAAGGGGGTATATTTTGATTACAAGTAATGATTAAATAAAGTTAATTTATTATGTGGATAAATATTTTTAATTTCAAACATGAAAGTGGTCTAAGAAAAACCTTGGAATACCTAAGGTACCTGAAAATCCTCAGTGGCAAGGATTGAATGAATCCTAATAAAACATACTTTCGATCAAAGGTCGACAGAAATGTACACCATAAAATCAGGCTTCCCAGTCTCGAGAATTCTATAATAAGTACGCGCAGTAGAAGAAAAATATCTAAAAAATATAGAACAGTCTATGGCTAGAGAGGTGACAGTTTAATCACTCACGGTATCAGCGTGATTGAAAAATTTTTCTCTTACCTGGCCACACCAGATTGGAGTGTGAAAGTGACCAGGATCGAAAGGACGAAGATAGAAGCAGAGCAAGCAGCTATCCTGACTCCAAGAGATTGGTATTCTTGCGTCCGATATTAGTATCCATTTCATATGGTCCCAGTTAATTGCATTAATACCTGTTAATTTCTTCACATTTAACCAAACTTTTGTACAAAAATAGCGTATTTAGAAAAAATGAGTGTTAACTTCAATGGAAACAAGGTAGAATGGATGATCATACAATGATTGCGCTATGAGTCAACTTTTAGAGTGATAACATATAAACCCGCTCACGACGAACCAGTAAGATTTTAGGTAGTAGACTTCAGATAAGTTTACAACAATATTTTCAAAAGCTCTTTGTCTTGGAATATTTTTGGGTAATGGAATGACTTGTTCATATATATTGTATACATATTGTTCATTTATGTATGTAAAAGAGGTTTTAAATAAACGGAGGATAAGAAAAAAAATATATTTTCCATTTGAAGTGACTGTGAGCATTAGCCAACTATCTTTCACAAACATTGGTAATACGTTTACTAATGCAAAAACAATTTGTAAAAAATATAAAAAAGTGGCTAATGACATTTTGCCATCTGATCAAACAATAGTCATTTAATTAGTAAATAAAATTCAACTAATACGATAAAATAAATTATTTCAGAAATATTTTTTTTAGGTCTTTCAACGATTTATTTTTCAAATATTGTTTCAAACAAATTTTGCCCAGGTCTAGTTTGGATGTCGATTGTCAAGGACACAGTGCCGATCTGATCAGCAATCAATGGAGAGGCAGTGCCAGTGACGAGAATGTCTCGTGCGCCAAATGAATCTATAAATCCATAATAACTGCATCGGGATTAACAAACAGTTAATTCATGAGGCAAGGAAGGTAATGTTAAAAAAAGAAGAAAAAAAAAAAGAAACTAATGGCATATGTTTCAGATAAAATCGGTAAGTAGCAACCTGGTGAAAAATCCATAAACATGCAGAAATTTTCTTTTTCACGTTTAAGATGTGAACATTTTTTTAAAATAAAAATAAAAATAGTACGTAATAACGATCAAAGAGGTGGAAAAAATAAATTTTAAACAATGGAAGTCGGTCAACAACTTTTTGGAGAAAAAAAATTAAAAACCGCGAAAATCATTTATGGTAATTTTATTAGAGCTTGTCACTGTCGCAGGGACTTGTTTTGGGCCTTAAATTGAGGCGTTTATTCTAGTCCTAATATAGGACTATAGGATCATATAGGACTATAGGATTATTTTGGCCCTTGTTCAAATCTTTTTTCGAAAACACCTGTTTTTACATTTTATCAATATCCGGGAAGGTAATAATTTTGTTTGCATAAAATTTCAATTGTAGATAGGCAATAACAAAAGCAAATATTTAAGGCCCAAAACAAGTCCCTCCGACAATTTTACAAGCCATGTAATAAAATGTTCAAAAATTGCCACATTTCGTGCTATTTAATTAAGTTGTAAAACACTACTACGTACTATTTTTTATTTTTATTAAAAAAAAAATCACATCATTAACGTGAAAAAGAATATTTCGGCATGTTAATGAATTTTTTCAGCAGGTTGTTACATACCGATTTTATCTAAAATTTATACAATTTTTTTTTACTATTTTTCTCCTAATTATCACTTTGAAAAAGTCCACAGAAAATTTATTTAAAAAAAATAAACTATCGCGCCTTGACCAACAGATATTTAGGTCCTTCCAGCCGCCTGGCGTTATGAGGTTATAAAATAATGATAATTTTATTTCCTGTTATTTAAAAAACATTTTATTAAGTCTAGTGATGCTTAGCACTAGAAAATGTATCTAATTTACATTTAAAGTTTATTGAAATATACATAATATGGTTTAAATATATATTTTGAGGTAGTACCTCTATTAGCTATTCTCAGAAACAGAATTATTGCGATGAAAATTGTATTACTGCAGCAGTGTATATTTCCATCGTGGTAAGAAAATCTTCCTGCATCCAATATTCCTACATTTTTCATAGCTGAATTAATAATAAAACTTAAGTTCAGATCGAGTTAGATAATATATTGGATACAATATAGCTAGAATTTTGTTTTTACCATTCAATAATTCAATTGCAGGCATTAAATAAAATTTAACTTTAACATATTTTTTTTTAAAACACCCGGAATTTTTTTCTTGTTCAAAAACGATTTAATGACTGGCTAGCTAGCTCACTTTTTTTTGGAGCTAAATTAGATTTGACCTCTACCCGACTATCCCTTCAGAAGAAAAAAAAAAAACAATCCACTTACGCAGTCCACGAAAAACCACAAAAGAAATAATTAACAAACCCCTGGAGAGAAAAAAGAATCCTCGAGCCGTAGCTTTAGCAATTAAATAGCTTGACTAACTAACAAGAGAAGGCGCATCGATTCAGACTTCTTCTAATTCTTGGAAAATTTGACATTAGATTTAAAAAAAATCTCTTAACATTATAAACAACATAGTAGTTTTGCAAATGATAAAGAGATATTATAAATTAGAAAAATTTAACGAAGTATAAACGAATGAAAAAATCACTAATTTTTCTCCAAGATGGTATATTTATGTTATTCCTTATATGTTGTCCTCACTTTCCAGACGACTTGATGAAAGTGGCAGAATTCTCACGATAAAACTTTTTTCCAGAGTTTATACTATTTTTTTTTTTTTTTTTGCCTTCTCTTCATCTTCCTTGTAGTAGCGTCTATACAACGGATTCACCTCCAGCATTTCTATTACATGGTGACTTCAGTACCTACTAGAGAGAAACTACTTTTTTTGGTGATAATAGGTCCAAAAATATTAGTCAAGTGTCCAAGGGTTCTGGCCAATTTGCGCTAGGAGTCGAGAAAAAAATATTTAATGTAATTTCAATAATTTTTTATATTATTGTTTTCTGCCTTTGCTCTGCATGGATTTCAAAGTTATTATATATCAATCGATTTGTTTTGTTACATAAAATAAAAATTAAAAAAATATTACCGATTGTATAAATGTACAAAAACCAAAAGATGCTTCCAGTACAGAAATTCGACAAAAAAATTAGGAAAAGGCGTCATATTTGTTTTTAGTATCCTTTAAAACCCTTAAATAACAATTTTTACCGAAATAAAAAAATTGTAATTTTTGGACTTTTTAATTGTAATGTTTCTAGAGGATTTTTTGTTTCCTGCCTTCACTTAAGCTTTCATAATCCCTCCGGATGTTATCCAAATTCAACGTTTTAGCTAATTTCTGATCTCTAACCCATACCAATAACTTTTAGATTTTAGAACAATGTAAATAAAACAAACAATGATTTCATAGCTCTCAAACTCTAAAGCTCAAAAAATGAACAAAAATGCAATTACGTGCAAATAATCCTCAAAATGTGCAAATCTGTCTAGCAATCCCAACACGAGCAATTTCGTGTAAATAAAATTGTGTCAATAGAACGTCCTTTGCATGATTCGAATTTCGGAAGAAGATGGCTGAATTCCAAGCTAGCAAAAAATACAAACATAAAATTGCACGAAAATCCGGTCTTTGCTAATCATATACAATTAAAACTAATAATAATCTAAATATTAATTAATAAAATAGGGCGTATGCATGATTTTTGAAATTACCTCAAATAAATTATTTTCTTCTCAAAAGTTACGTTACACATTAAACCGTTAATAAAAACATTCTCATTAAATTAAAATAAAAAAAATACCTTTGGGGAAGATATTTTGGCTATTCAAATGCGCTATTTTTTGGGGGGTTTATTTGATGTCACTTTTAATGTCAACAAAGCTATTTAAACGACTTCGTATTGGTTCTGGTAAAACTTGCTATTTGGTCTGATTCTGTGATTAGTAAACCCTAAAAGTTATTTTTATATAGATAAATTAATAATTTAGAGATAAATAAATAGATAAAATTAATTAAATTTATATAAATAAAATACATAAAAATATATAAAATAAATAAAAACTCATCAAAAGTTTTATATGTCCGGTCCTAATTTGTTTACAAAGATAGGGCGTGTGCCATTTCGTATACTAAATAGGGCCCTAAAGCAATCCCAAGTATTGTATGGACCAGTGGAGTCATGTTGAAGTTATTGATTTTCGAATAAAAATCTAAAAGACCTACCCATCGAGGCCGTGGTGGCCTAGTGAGTGTTAAGACGTCACCTTAGCAACCGCGAGTCAGCTACGGCGCCTGAATCCGACCTAGGCGGGCTGGAATTTATTTCGTGCCTCTGGTTAGAATAGGTCGGTAACCTGTAGGGTAACCCGTCCTGTTCGTCTTTAAAGGATAGAAAAGGACGTTAAAACGCAATAATAATAACAATAAAAATGAAAAAAAAACCTAGGTACCTAAATTTTGAGCAAAAAAAAAATTTTTCGATTGCTATGAAAACTCGCAGTTAATGGTTTTCTGAGGTACAAAAAAAAATATCAACTTTGTTTCTCCCTAAAAAATATATTTTACCCTACTTTGTTAGGTAGCAGTGTGTTCAAATTTCTACCATCATGGTGCAAAAAACCCTGCCATGCTTGTTTTTCGAAGTTGTGATTCCGATAGTGATTTAATTTTGTTAGATTCAAGTTTGCGCCAATTAACAATATAAATAAATAATTTTTTGGATTTGAATTATAAATTTAATCATTTATAATAATGATGGAAAATAATAATTGTATTTATTTATCTTTTTATAGTTTTTTTTTAATAAAAAAGAAAAAAGTTTTCTTAGGATGATTTATTTTCTAGATCTGTTAATCAATTACATTAAATTATGAAAAGCGTTTAAAAATAAATATTTTTAATAATTCATTTCATAAACTTATTGTTACACAATTATTATTTGATTAAATTGATGCCTCGAGATACAAGACCTCATTCATGTTGTATTAAACTGAATCCAATCTCTACAGCAATTGAGCGGTGATGTAATTTTCTTTTTAAAGAAATAAAATTACATGAGCGCTAAATGGTTATTGATGTAGTCTGATATGCCACCACAAAAGGTGGTTTTGATTTTCTAAAATATCAAGTCAACAATTCATAGCAAACATGTAATATTGAATATCTAGTTGCTAGAGCTGGCAGCCATATTTGTGGAAAAAATTCTCAAAAATTCAAACATGTTTTTAACCTCACTTTATAATATATTTATGAAACATTAAATTACCTATCAGTTGAGTTATTACAGTTAATCAAATTATAATATCAATTAAATTAATCTGTATACAACTTAAAAATAAACCAAAGAACTATACTATTCACAAATATTCTGAATTACCATATAGATCAAGATCAAACAAATAGGGAAAAAAACTATTTTAAAAAAATACTCTGTTGATCTTTGACTAAATATACTATCCTTGAACAAAATATATATTTCTTTTGCATTATTATTTCATCTTTAGAACTATATTAGTATCTTCAAAAATAATTAATAACTGAAAATGAAGCATTCGTGGCATACATTATGACAAACAGATAGGCAGTAACCTGTGCATAAGTAATTGCAACTATAATTTAATTGTATATTATATATTGTTGTTTTATTTGGTATTTCTGTATATTATATATTTCTGTATTCTGCACATTATTTAATTTAATTGTCACTATTATTTAATTGGCAATTGATATACTATTTTTGTTGTAATTTCTTTTTATTTTATGCTATTTATTTTGTTATTGCTTTCTTAATATTTTCTTCTTTTTTGTTGTGTAATGTTTATTTTTCTTTAATATTTTTTCATTATGTAATGTACATATTAAAAATCACTAAAATATTACTAAACAGATAGTAGACCTATTACAGCACAGAAGAGAAAAAATAAAAAAAATAAATGCATAAGTAACAAAAGATAAAACCATTCACATGTTAAATTTTTACTTTACAGTATATTATATTTTTAATGCTATTAATAACTACATTTAACTAATACGTTCAATGCTTATTAATAATGTATTCTATTTATTTGAAGCAAAAAGACAACAATGAACTGAAAAGGGCTGCACCATTTGTAATATTTATACTTTATTGTAACGCACTCGTTATCGGTTATAAAAGGTCTTAACCACGAATAATTATCTTTAAAAATGCACGTCTTCAACATGACAAGAGAAATAATAGCACAATTACGGGTCCCTTTCTACTTGGATGTGATTTGCAGCGAAAGATCGAAAGGAACATCAATAAGTTTTGATATACCTTTTTTTTTAAATCCAATTTTACTACAATGAATAAAGTACATATTTTGGAATTGCTTTACATTTATTTCCATAATGAATTAATTTACTTTAGGAAAAATTGGGATGAAGATTAGAAAATACCTACTACCGTTTTACCACATCTGTCTAATATCACAATTATGCCTTTATTCCTCTAAAAACATTACGCGAAAGTAATACTCCATAATAATCAGGTGAGGAAAATCGGACATACCCAGATGACTCATGTCCACTTCCTATTCGAGCTGCATCGACCAACCTGCCACACGAAAGTTCACCTCTAACGGGAGATCATTTATTCAAATGTCAAAAAGATCTAAACGAAAACTCTTATATTTATTAAAAATTCTCTTCCATGCAAACAAAAAAAAACTGTGGACTTCGGAAAACACTAAGTTGCCACAAAGCATACAATTAATCCATCAGATTTAAAATTAGCATATGTTGCTAATGCTTCTGTAAAATAAAGATTAAAGTATGAAAACAATGAATTAAGGTTTTTTCTGAGTATTCAAGATTTTTAAAATCTCTGTGCATACAATAATATATCTGATAAAGGATATAACATGCATTGACTTCAGCAATGGTCGGGGATTTTCAACTCATCCATCCATATACAATTGAAAACGGCACTGACACTCACTAAATCTCCCGGCAACAGGAGGATAAAACACTTTGTCAGTTATTGGAGCGATCAGCGGGTGTTGCCGGTTTGTCTCCAATATCGGAGAGTGTGATGGGACGTCACAGCAGATCTCGCCGGACTAATCCGACAGATGATAAATGGAGTTACACATTAGCGATCCCTATCGATCTAGAGAGAACCTCGTGGCCGCCATATCTTTGGGCACGAGAGCTCTAGCTTTACTGCGAATAATGATCTGATAAAACACGCCGATAAGACGCATGCGACTATGCGATTCAATTGCTGATATCATATCAAACAATACTGTAATGGAAATATCATACGTCGAATCGTGTGCTACGTGTTAATCAAGTGGAAGCCTTTTATTCGACGGTTATAAAACCATCATTTTATCATATCTCACGTCATCAATAAATTCATAGTAGTGAAATGATACAGATATTCAAATTATTTATTTCTAACAATCATGCATGTTTCAGAAAGGATGAAAATTTGTGATATATTTTAGTAATAATTGCTGCGCATACAGTCGACTCTCACTACCTTGAATTTCTCGATAGTTTGAAGTTTTTTCCCGATACCTAAAAAATACAAGATAAATTTCTGTTTTGATCCTCTCGGGAATTTGAAGTTGTAGGAATGGCATCTTGCTTGCCCACACTTTATAATTTTGTCAGGGCTAGCCCCTGGCTACTCCTCTATTATTTGAAGTCCTCCACTTCTGTGATTGTTTTAAACATGCGCGAACTTGTATGTTTACGTACTGAAAATGATAAATTTCAATTGCGAGTTGTTTTCATGCTGTGTTTCAAACTGTGTTATTTGAATCTTTGAATTTGAAGTCAGCTGTATAAAAAACAAGTGTCTTTGAATTAATAAAAAAAGGCTTGTTATTTAGAGCTGTTGACAATGAAATTTTGAAAAAAGGGGTTGTAAACAGTACAGTATCATACTGGTAGCTCACTACAATCACGTACTTTTTTTTCATGTATGAACCACATCTGTTTATTATTTTGTACATTTTAAATTAAAGATGACGTATGCATAGTACATACTTTTAATCAAACTCGTTTATATGAATTTTTTCCTCCCTTCCTCTTGATTATTTAAACAACTGCTACTTTGAACTCTTGGTAATTTAAACTTTTTCTCTGGTCCCTCGAGTCGCAAATTATGGAGAATTTTATAAATAGAATCGGAGGACAAGAAAATAAAAAAAAGAAGTTATTTTCAACTTATGAGTTCGTCCTCGGTCTATCATCTTTTTGTGGTCGAGATATAGTGTCATTTTGAAAGATTTCAGCTAAGTATGTCTTGACCACTAATAAAAATGTCTACGTAGATTGCAAGGGTTAACAGTAGTCCTCAGCGCTCGCCTGTTGAACTGCCCCCGAAGAAATATTTTTATCGTCTAGTGATTTACACAGTCTCCTGGCCACTTCGCGCAGGCTATACCCTTTCTCTAATAATTTTGTGACCCTGGACACTGTCACACTCACACAAATGCCTGACTGAAGCCATTGAAAACAAAATATAACTTTTAAGATTAAGAATAAAATTAAACGACGCTAAAGAAGGAATAGAATAGCTGAAAAAGAATGTTAAGCTTGGCAATGGGAATAGCATAGTGCCACTTTTTATGTAATTAGGATTAATCAGTACAAAACAAGTGAACTATGATAACTTATTTTGACTATGATAACTCCTAATTATTAGTTATTAGAAAATAGATAAAATAATGTAGAAATATTATAGGTTTAACCTTAAACAAAGTAAACAAAGAGGTGTGTTAATGTTGTCCAATAGTGTATTTTGTAATATATAAAGATATGTGGCATAAAGAATTAAGGAGGAGTTTCTGTGCATAATGTTCCAATTACGTAAAAGTTTTAATAATTCTTTAATGTAACTGTGTGGAAGCGATAAAAAAAATTGGTGGTAATAAACATATGTAATGTTAGGTTTTTTATTCTTATTTTATCCATTTCCGCTGGTAAAATTTAAACAATTACTGTCTTCAAGTAAAGGGGTCAGCAGTTTGACGGAAAATTGAGAGCTTTACGTAATTCGTGAGTTTAAAAAAAATCATGGTTTTAATCCATCAATATTTTATTTATTTATTCACTTATACTTTTATGGAAGCCTCCTTGGAAAATATTTTTCATGATGAAGTGAATGAAGCGGCTTCTTCGAATGTTTTTTGTAAATTAATTTGAAAATCAATGAAGTTTGATGTATATTCACTTACTGCTCGGTTTGTAATTGAATATATATATATATATATATATATATATATATATATATATATATATATATATATATATATATATATATTAATTTATATATGGATTATATATAGCCCGTATTATATATATATATATATATATATATATATATATATATATATATATATATATATATATATATTAATTTATATATGGATTATATATAGCCCGTATTATATATATATATATATATATATATATATATATATATATATATATATATATATATATATATATATATATATATAACTTAAGAGCTTTGCCACTCAAAACATAAAAAAAAAAGATGAAATTGGGAGAGTAAGAACACGCATGAAGGCTGGTTAAACACTGACTTAATTCAGATTCTAATCCTCTATATATACTATTTACAATGTTTACAATGCTAGTTTGGAATTAGTGGCTCTATTAATGTAAGTCCCAACTTAACTCCCCCTGCCAGTTTACGAACATCCTCGTAAACTCAAAAAACAATTGTACAACAAAAAATAAACTGGAAACAAAAATAAATAACTAAAAATTACAGCTTAGTCTATATACAAAAACTAACTAAATATTAACTCAGTCTGCTTCACATGGTACACAAAGTATAAACTAAGGTAATTCATCGACACTCTATATACAAAAACTAAAAATACACTTTTTATTCTATAAATCCGTATAATACAAATATATACACTTTTATGGTCTGGGTTCCTCTACTGAAACCTTAAGTTGCTCAATATGTACCGTCCTCCGTTTTCTGGGCTCCGCCAGACTCTGAATAGTGACGATATTGTGTTCCCTAATCGTAATCACTTTGAATGGACCCTCATACCTAAGAACTTCCTTTGCGCGATTTGACATAATTTTTCTATAAACGATAGTGCCTATTTTAATATTACCCATAATATCCTTTACACCTTCGTTCTCCCGCGCTACTCTCTTATTTTTTTCCACGACCATTCGCCCATGCGCTTTCCCCAACATTCTCTCGAGTTCCACTCTATTCGTGGCTAGTTTTTCCGCCATGTCCTCATCCAAATCCGTATCTCACTCGTCCCTCCTTCGTGCGCGTAAACCAAAAAGGGCCTCGAAAGGGGAAAACCCAGTAGCCATGTGTATGGAATGGTTATACGCTGCTATGGATCAGGGCATCGCCTCATTTGCTTCCAACCCCTTATCTACGTGGAATACCCGGAGATGTTCACCCAGGGTATTATGGAGCCGTTCAATCCCCCTCCTCCCTACTTTTGGGGTGTCCAGCCGTATTCCAGTGCCATGAAATTCTCAGCCTTTTCGTCTCCTGTCGTAACTGGGCGTTGTCGAATTCCCTGCCGCCGTCCGAGGTGATCGTATCTGGCACTCCATAAAACTGGAACCATGTTTGGAGGGCGCTACTAACCGCTGCCGCCGATTTCTCCTTCACCAGGTGGGCCATTGCAGTTTCGCTAAAGATGTCCACTACTGTCACCCATATAAATCCTCTCCACTTAAAAATATCAACTTGAAGGTCCGTTAACGGTACCGTAGGTGTCCTCGTCTCGGTCTGTAATCCTACGGGAGGGAGGGGGGGGTGTCGGTTATATTTAGCCGTGTGGCAAATGTGGCAGTTCCTCATAACATCTTCTACCGTCTTCCGCATCACTACCCAATAATATCTTCTTTTCAATGACGCCAACGTCTCGTTGATTCCAAGATGATTCGTCTTCCCTTGGTGGTATACGGTCGTCACGTCTTTTTGCTGTTCGGGATCGCGGATAGTCTCCACAATAGAGCGGCATCGGATAAAGGTTTTGTCTATAGCTATTTTTTCATTCCTCCACAAGTTACGGATCTTGTCACACACCGTTGCGTTGCCGACATATAAATAATGGGTCGCGCCTACCTTAGATGCGTCTTTCAACACTCAGCAGATTTTCTCCTCTTTAACTTCCGGTTGAGACCAAATAGTGACGATGGTATGTCTTTCATATTTGGAAAAGTCCATTTTTACAAGTCCCGTAGTCCTTGTTTTCCAGATGACCTGTCGAGTCTTGTCGTTAATTATGTCGTCCAGCTCCTCCATCTCTGCTGGTCTCTCGTCCCCTGACTCGTCATCCGAGGGGTCCCCATTGCCTTGGCGGTCGGCCCCGCGTTCTCCTTCCCCGTCTGGCGTCCATTCCCACACGAACCTTTGCAGGTCCCCCGATGCTTCACCCACCTCTGTTTCCATCATATTTACCTGTAAAGCACGAGATAAAAAGTCAGGTACAACATTATCTTTGCCTGGTTTATAAACTACATCCAAATTGTACTGACTTAGAATCTCCTTCCACCGGGTGACTCTAGCTGAGGTCTCCTTCAGATTGCCCAACCACAACAGAGGACGATGATCTGTATGTACTTTAAACCTTCTTCCGAATACATACGGCCGAAAGTGTTGCACTGCCCATACAATTCCTAGCAATTCTCGTTCCAGTGCGCTATACCGGGCTTCCGCGTAGCATAAGCCACAGGTCTTTCCCCACTCTCACCTTCCTGCGATAGAACCGCCCCCAGGGCATATTCGCTGGCATCCGTGGTGATTGAAAATGGTTTGGAAAAGTCTGGGAATGCGAGAACTGGCTCCGTTTGTAACAACATGCATTTTCTGATATTCGCCTCAATCTCAGGCGTAATCCTAACCGTGCGTCCCTTCAGCAACAGTTCGTTCAGAGGTACCATGTTTTCAGCCATTTCCGGAACAAATCGACGGTAGTAGTTTAAAGTTCCCAACAATCTCCCGATCCCCTTCACATCGCTAGGCATTGCCATTTTCTCAATTGCCTCTACTTTCTTTCCGTCTGGTCGTACCCCTTCCGCAGAAATCCAGAAAATTAATCTGTTTTTGACCCAATGTCGATTTTTCCTGCGATAGTTTCAGCCCAAACTGTCGTATTATAGTGAAGACTTGTCGCAGATCCTCTATATGACTCGCCACTGTCTTACTAAAAATCAGGAGGTCGCCCATGTATACCTGGCACATGTTTTAATTCAGACCACGCAAAAATTCGTCGGAACGTTATGGGTGCATTCTTTAAGCCGAACGGCATACGGGTAAATTCATAATGCCTCCTTTCAAAAGTAAACGCCTTTGGCCTGGTCTCTGGGGTGCCTGCGAATTTGATGGCACCCTGATTTCAGATCGAGTGTACTAAACACCGATACTCCACCCAGTCTATCCAAGATGTCCTCCAATCTAGGAATGGGATACTTTTCATCGAGCGTGTTCTCATTTAATTGCCGAAAGTTTTCAACTACCCTATAGCGCTCCTTTATTTCTCCATCGACTAGTTTCTTCTTATCTGCCCATAGTGAACTATGGGCAGTTAAGAAGAAAGACGAGGTACTATCCACGATGATCCTTTGACGTTTTAGCTCCTCGAATTCCTCGCGAATGTGTCCTCTCAATGCTTGTGGGTATCTCCGTTCCTTCACGTAGGTAATCTTATCCGACTTCAAATTAATTTCGTGTAGAGTCTCCCCCGTCGCACTCAATGGGTCTCCTTCGCGAAAAAAAAAAGTCTACGAATTCCTCCCTTATACCTTGTCTCCAATCCGCCCCTTTGTTGATTACCCCACCACACATAACGCTCCCTTTCACGTCTTGCACCGTTTCATACTTCTTTTTCCCGATCCTAATTGCCCATCGACCTCCTGAACTCCGTATATTCGTCCCTAGTTTGCTAAACAGATCACACCCCAAAATTCCCCCATACTACAACATGCAGCGTCATCACCTCCCCCTTCTTTCCCCACTACTCTAAGGCTAGATCTATTTTTCCCTCTATCGTACTGGGCCTACTCAAAGTGACTACTTTACATTGACATGGTCTCACGCCTGGCTTAACCTTTCCTTTAAATAGCACCTCCAACTTATCTCTACTCACTAAAGTGCAGGAACTTCCTGTGTCCACCAAAGTTTATGTCAAAGATATGAGGGATATCATTAGCAAACAGTCAGAGGACCTTCTAAAACAAGGTATCATAAGAAGAAGGAATTCTCCATTTAACAGTCCCTGATGGGTGGTCGAGAAAAAACAAGGAGCATCGGGCGGAAAGGGGAAACAATACCGAGTGGTATTGGATTACCGGAAACTAAAAGAGGCAACGAAGGACGAACGGTATCCCCTTCCGCGGGTCGAAGACATACTTGATCGCCTGTCGGGAGCAACGGTCTTCAGTACATTAGATCTCAAAAGCGGATACCATCAAGTTGGAATGGCCGAAGAGGATATAAGAAAGGGGCGTTTTCATGGGAACGTGGGCACTTTGAATTCGTTAGGATGCCCTTCGGGTTAAAGGGGGCCCCGTTAAATTTTCAACGTCCATGGACGAACTACAGAGAGGATTAGGCGAAGACTTTTCTCAAGTGTACATGGATGATCTAATTGTTTTTAGTAAGACCGAAGATGCACATGTTAAACACTTGAGACAGGTCTTTGACAGATTACACGAGTTCGGACTTAAATTGTCCCGCGAGAAATCTAAATTCGGCTTACATGAGATTAGGTTTCTGGGATACGTGGTTTCGCAGAACGGGGTGAAACCGGATCAGGAGCGAGTGAAAAGCATTCAAGAAGCTCCTTTGCCTAGAAATACACGCGGAGTCAGACGGTTTTTGGGCATGATATTATTATAGAAAATTCATCCCTCCGTATAGCGGAGTTTACCCTCCCGTTAACCGAAATATTGAAAAAAGGGAAACTTTTTCGGCCCGAAAACTCGGGCCCGACCAGTTAGCAAGTATTAAGAAATGCCGGGAGATTTTAACCACTCGACCGTTATTAGCTTTCTCCGACTTTCACAGAACGTTTAAAGTCACCACGGAAGCAAGCGAGGTCGCCGTTGGAGCCGTCCTATCCCAGAACTTCGAGGAAGGTGAAAGACCCATAGCATACGCGGGCCGAAAATTGAACGCCGCCGAAAAGCGATATAGCGCAATCGAACGCGAGCTTTTAGCGGTAGTGTGGGCCGTAGAACACTTTCGGCCTTACGTGTACGGAAGAAGATTTGAGCTGCTAACTGATCACAAGCCTTTAGCATAACCTAAGCACACTTAAAGAATCTTCTGCGCGGGTGTCGCGTTGGAAAGAATGACTCGCGGCGTATAACTTCCAAACGATCCACAAAAAAGGCGTCGAAAACGCGGTCGCTGACTGGTTATCGCGGGACATAGTTACGAACGCAATTGAGGAGGAAAGCACCTCGGCGGAACCATTCGCATTACGATATCTACGAGAATGGGCGGAAGGCGGGCCCGAAATTCCGTTAGTCCAGAGCGAACCGGAGGAAAACAAGACTCCAACGGACAAACCCCAGAAGCTACCTGGAAACGACGAAATTATAAACGATAAGAAGCTTCAGATCATCATAAAATCGAAGCAGGACCCGGGGACGGAGACTCGGGCGAGCGTGTACGAGGGGTTGTCAGCCATATTAATTCGGACTCCCGCATCGATTGATGACAATGATCTGCAACGCATTTTTGTGGAATTCAGCAATCCCGGACGAATCTGTTACGTGTCTGTGGGAAATCGATTAATGACGGAAAGATTAAAGAGATTATGGAGACAGGAAAGGATAAGAGTGGGTTATGCTTTAATTCGGTGTCTGCGTCAAGTGGAAACAATTACCGATCCAGCGGTCCAACAGAAACTCGTTACCGACCACCACACTGGCAAAACAAACCATCGCGGAATTGAGGAGACACTACGCGCGCTGAAATTATTATACTTTTGGAAAAATATGGCCCGGACTGTACGCGAATGTATCGCGTGGTGAGAAATAGGTAAGCAAGCGAAGTATGATCGCCAACCACCGGTGGCAGAGCAAGTAGCCACGGCCACTGCGACGGAACCCTTATGGTCTGTGCAAATAGACATTTACTCGAACGAAGGGCAATCGTGGGTGACAATGATAGATACTTTCAGTAAAATTGCGATGGGCTAACCAATCGAAGCGAAAACACCGAAGGCAGTATGGGAAGGAATATTACAATGGTGCGCGACCTACGGAGTACCGGATGAAATTATATCAGATTGTGGTAGAGAATTCGATAACTCTATAATTCGCGACGAGAGTATAACGTTAGGCATCACATGGCGGTTAAACATCCCCCATCACTTCAAAGGTAGAGGCGCCGTGGAACGGCTACACAACACCTTAGGAGAACACCTTCGGTTACTCAAGCTTGGACGTAACCTCGACCCATACGATGCTATGCTACGCGCGGTGGTCGCATATAATAACACGATCCACGCAGTGACGGGGTTATCTCCGGTGGAAATTGTTTTTGGACAAAGGCGACGCGACAGAGGAGACCTCATCACAACTAATAACGCTGAGCTAAGGACGAACTATACAAGGCGAGAGTCGAGCTCAGGGCGAGAATCAGGGAAAAATTAATCCGCGAGAAACAGATGCGGGTGGATAAGGCGAACAATCGGCCTGTAGTTTATAAAAAGGGTCCATTACCGTTAGGGACAATTGTGTATAGGCGATTGAGGACCGTCAGAAACAAAACGGCCGCGCGTTATGAGGGTCCCTATAAAATCAGGGAAAATAACTTATAAGGGATAGTAAAACAATAATAATAAATAAAACAATAAGGGAAAATAATTTGTTCACTATCAGGGATGTGAACTACCCATTTCGATCGCGTACGGTTCACCTTGAAGAACTACGCGTACCAAGGATAGCGTCAGAACTCGAGCCTGGCAGCTGCGCTCAGTAGGACACATCGTAACGGAACGAATGTTTTCCTTTATATGTCTAATATAGTGTATAATAAAGAAAAGGTAAATTATCAACTAAACAATGTAAGAATTGGTACAGGATTTTTTTTTTTTTTTGGTTGCTGTTATTATAGTGTAGCTATGTAGTAGTTTGTAAATAGAGTAAGTATTCTGTTATATAGTTATAGTAATAGTTATGTAAGTATTCTGTTATTTAGCTTAAGATAAGCAGATGTTTTAATTTAGTTTATGAGTTCCTCCATGAGAAGGAACTGGAGGGAGGGAGTTAGCGATATATAAAACGCAAACAACAATAAGAACTGTGTAACTCTTAAAGATTAGTTAAGTATTATATATCAACAACTCTGTATCTATATATATCAGGTAGAAAAGATAATAAAGTTAGTTCGTTTCTAGAAGTTGTGTCGTTAACTTGCCCCAAACCCTTTTTTTTAAAGTATACAATCAGTCTAATTGTAACTTATTTATAAATAAATATATATATATATATATATATATATATATATATATATATATATATACATATATATATATATATATATATATATATATATATATATATATATATATGTATATAATTAATAAAAATAAAACAGTTTTCAATATTTTTTAAAAATAATTGACTTGAGATTAGCAAATATGCTTGTTTAAATAAAATAAGTAAATGTGTTTTATGAAAAACATGTGATGACAGAGGCTTGTAAATAAACTAGCCGATTATAATCATGACAGTTTTACGTTGAAAGGTTCTAAGGTCATTTTCTAATCAGACATGGAGTTTAAAATGAATTTTTATCAATTTATCATTATGGCTGTTTTACTTTTTTTTTTATGAACAGGTATGAAAATGTTAAAGTGATTAGTAGAAATTTTTTTAACATCTTATTCAGGTAACAGTAAATTTTATAACTACGATACTAGAAAAATAAAAATACCTTGGTATTTATAATGTCCATCAGTAATAAACTTCCAGTGCTCACTCACCTAAAAAACAAAAAATAGTCTAAGCACGAAAATATAAGTTAACAAATAAATAACTTCAAAGAAATAAAGCCTGAAAATATAAAAAGAATCGATAAAGATAAAGCGTTTTAAACTAGTTTTAATTTTTTTATTCTATATTAACAACATATCCGAAAAAATATATACCTGGGAATTTTCGTATGCAACCTTCCTGTATTTAGTAAGGAGAATTTATTCAGAAGCAGAGGAGGGTGTTCCCCAGTATCATGATTAAATTTTCTCTGTCGTTTACTAGTAGGTTACATCGGAATAAGGGGTTAAGTGAAATTTTGTGGGTCTCGAGTTATGTGTTTGAAACTTTCATTTGACCTTTCAAATTTTTTTTCACTTCCTTTCATAGAACAACTCTTTGTTGTAATAGCCATATCACTTATAATAATCGGCAAAAAAGATAATTTTATGTAGAACTTATCTAAATTAGAAGGTGCTTTTAGTTAAAATACTAATTTGTATGTATATACTGTAGAGATAATAATAATTATTATTGTTATCTTTACAGTATGTTTAAGATTGTAAATTTTCTACTACACAATTAGCATATGTAGTAAAGCCAACATTAGACTTGCATGAGTCCATTTAAACTAACGTTAGGAATAGTACTCAGCTATTGTAATCCGATATTCTCGAATGTGTGCGGAGGAGTTAGAAGTTAGCCGATCTGGCGCCCGATTTCTGCTGGCCTATGAAGCGGAAACTGATTAGGAGCTGTCAGTAAGTTGTCCGCAACTTCTCATCCGACTGTATCGTAATCGAGAGCAACTTATTTATCAAGGATCTGTGGAGCTTTACTGAGAACTCGAAAAGCGTATGGTAGAAGTATGTTCGTTCAAAAGGATCTTATTAGTAGTTGTTATAGAATCCTAATAAGGATGAGTCGACCCAATTTATATTTAAAAATTAAAAATAATAATAAATATTTTAATCTGTAGGTTAAAATAATTAAAGATTCTTGACAGACAGATTCATCAGTGTCATATGATTTGATTAAATATAAGACAGAAAAAGTTAAAATATGTTACAAATAAACATATTTTTCGTATGTTACACCTACACAGGTGTAACATATATCATACTCATTCATATATAAATAGTACATCCCCGAGAAAAAACAGAAAAAATGGTTTAAAAAATATGCCAGCATATAATTCAAAAAGTATGCATTTTATGATAAATTATGTAAAAAGTTCATTGGAAAGATAATTTAATTATCTACACAACAAAAACCAATCTAAGTAGGACCAGATATAGCAAAGAAACAGCGTACTGGACTTTAAAACCATGTTTTTGAAGTATTCTATGCATGTTTCAAAGAAAACACTTTTTTCCCGTTCACATATTTTGTTTTTCGAATAACTCGAAAGCTATGTATATATTTCCTGGAACATTCCATCTCAGTTTTATTTATGAAAAGGTTAATGGGAGTGAACAGAGAGCGAAAAAATGTGTACACAGTGAAAAAGAAAAGAAAAAAAGACTAATATAAGTATATTCTCTTATTTTATTTGGATGATTTACTGACATCGTTTTAAATATTCGTTCATTGCATTATATAACCATATTGTATAAGACAGATACCACATGCTAAACTTTACTAAAAGTTCCTCAAGTTTCGATGAAAACTGACGTTTGGCAGCCTTGCCTGTGAGAAAAACTGAGTTGCTATTTCCGACGATCCCTTCCGATACTTTTTCTATTGCATCAAAAAACTATTTGATACAAGCACATATCTGCATATCCTGTGAGCGAAATTAACGAGGTCGTATGATGTGAAAACAAACAACACATTGTTTTACTTGCATATATATTAAAGAATATATCTAAATCTAACATCAATTATATCAATAGCAATTTTATATTATAGCTTTTATATTTTTACATGTATATTTGTATACACAAATATATATATATATATATATATATATATATATATATATATATATATATATATAAATAATTGTTTTATTTTTAAATAAATAAATTGTCTGTCTATAAAAATAATATCGCTTAAAAGAAAAAAATCATTGAAATGAAATCATTTATTTTTATAACTCTTGAAACGAAATGGATTATTCTTGATATTGGTTTGGTTCATGATACTATTTTTTATATGAGTTATTTATTTTTTAAGCAGGTGAAATGCCTCTATATTTGAGAAGGGAGTGGATAAAAAAAAAATTTCTTCTAAAAGTAGCATTTAAGTTGGAAATGCTACTCCATGCTATGTGTTCTTGTTTCTCCATATGGTGATAGACTGTTTATTATTTCTTTATTGTCTAGAACAAAATTATAAAATGATTGACCGATTATATTGACAGTTTCCTTTTCATCTGATGAGTTCCTTATTTTCAAAATTAAAGAATTGAGGAACTGTATATATTTTGAATCTGGTGTGCTTATGTGTGGGCTACTATAAGTGAAACTTTTTGGACTGGTATGAATTGGATGAGATGCCTCAGAGATGGGAGGAGGGGGTAAGTCCCAGAAGTGATCAGAGGATAATCCAGTACGCGGTCTTTTAATTTATCTATCCCTGTGATTTTGAGCTGAGAAATTTGTTAAAGTTCGAGTCTGATTGATATTTTGTACGTTGTAAAGATTTTGTGACTCTGTATGGGGTAATTCCGGAAAATCGAGAGGGGAGAACCTATTAAAAGTGGCTATTGGCTGTATTAGCTTAGCCGCTTCTTTGTAATTAATGGGATATGTTGCCATTACTTGTTTAATCTTTTCTTGGCGTTTTCTTTCTGAACAGGATTTATCTGTTGGCAAATGCTGATGTTTGCAGTGTATGCATTTGGTAGTGTTCCCACACTCGTTAGTTTGGTGAGTAATGTCTCCACAATTGCTACATTTAGTTTTACCCCTGCATTTATCTTTTAAATGACCATAATTTAAACAGTTTCTGCAAAAGAGAGGCCTAAAAATATATGGCTGAACTTTACGCGGAGCTAGGTAAAGGGTGACGTTTTCAGGTAGGCGCTGAGAGTGAAAAGTTATTTGTACGGAAGGTGTTGGTACTTTTAAAACCTCCTCTGTTTTGACTTCTCGGCGATATAGACGACGTATACTAATTATTTTTTCTGCACTGACTAAATTTTCGAGAATCTCTTTTTCATCAATGTTAATTGGAATTCCCCTAATAACGCCGTATTTAACTGTGTATTGTTTCGGAATGAAAGTTTTAAGATTGTTAGTTTTGATAAAGCAGTTTGATAAAAATCGATTAGCGTATTCGTAAGTTTTAAAATTAATTTCGATTTGATTTTTATTTTTTCTCCTAACAGAAATTACTTCTGAATTGCTTAAACCCAAAAGCTTTCCAATTTTCATGTCATGAAATGTCTCGAGTTTGTTGTCTTCGTCTTTCTCAATAATTACAATAAAAGGGGCTCGAAAGAGTCTCAAGAATTTTGGTGAATTTTCAAAATGTTTTATTGGTGTATTTTCTACTGAAAGTTCAATTTCTTTTTTATTTGATATAGGATCAGGGAGTTTTTTGTCCCCTGGGTCGTCAAGGGCCATGCTTTGGGAGCCGTTTACGCGATTCCACGAGCACGTATTAGTTTACACAGAAATTAAGTAAGAAAAAAAAATCAATGAAAAGGTGATAATTAGTACAAATTAACAGCAGACGCAAATATGCCAGCTGAGTAAAATAATGGTTAGTAATAATAATGGACAGGACTGGCCTGATAATCCCAGCGAGCTGTAGAGGATTAAGCGATGTGCACTCGACCACTGTCAACTGACTACTGCACAGCATCTTTCCATGAACTCTCAGTACCATTAATTTTTCATGGTTAGATTCAATGTTTAAATTGTATGAAACGTGAAAGCATCTCTACTTATAATAATATTTCAAAAATTACTGAAAGAAAAGTATTTTATTCCTACAACTTTTAAGTTTGTCTTTGAACAATTCACAAAATTTTAAGAAAACTAATAAAATTCAAAATAATGAATTTAAAATCTTTTGGAATTAAAAACATTTTTTTAATTTATTTTATTTTCGATTACATAAATGTAATCATTAGAAGTAACGTTTTCATATTAATTTGATTAATATCACAGTAAAAATAAGTTATTGTCATTTTTTTTAAATGTTCGATTAAAAACAGCTCGGTTAAAAAAAAAAAAAGTGTAGACATTTTTTTTTTTTTACGGACTTGAATGAGGCTGTATTTTCAATACCCTGCATCGCTTCCACAGGAACAACTAAACTTTGCCCCTTGTTGAGATAGCAGAAGTCGTCCAAGCGTATTCCCTTTTCTTTCATCGAACACAAGTTTTTCCATCTACCACACAATGGATACGTATATGTTACCCAACCCTTTCCTAACCTTCAGTTTTCCCAATATCTTGCGGAGATATGAAACACCAAAACGAGAAGAAGCATTTCATCGCAGACCTGGGGAAATGAAAAACGATGCGTCTCCGCCAAACTCATCAAGACTTATGACAGGGTCTTCACCGAGTCGTCTTATGATTTGCGTCTTATGATAGATGAAATCTACAGCTCTTTATATTTTTAGGTATGAAGTTTAATATAAAATACAGTAGAACCACCCAGGCATACGTGCCATATCCGAAAAGCGGATTATCCGGAAGGTTTCTTTTGTTTTGTTTAACTTCAGATACTTTTGTTTTGTTCATAATCAACCATTACGAAATTATATTGCATTAATGTTAACCGAACTTAATTTTAATTACGATACATTTATATACAATTTAACAAATACAATTTTTTAAATTTTTAGCCAATGAATTCATTGATTGTAAACATCTTTTGCAGATGTGAATAAAGAAATTAAAAAAAAAACACTGCAAATTATTACACAATGATTTATTATTTCCACTTATTTATTCCACAAAAATATCTATTCTGTCAAATTAAAAAATATGAAGCAGTAGGTACCAAAGGAAAAGAAATTTGAAGCTTGTCACAAGATGTCCGCCGTGAAAGTGCCGAACTGTGTTAATTAAAAAAACTGCGTCTATGCAAGTAGGCTGTAATGTAAAATGATACAGAGAAAATATTTGATGTGCACTTCACTAGGAAAAAATAAAAACGAACTTCATAAAGCTATATCTCAGCTAATAATGGTCCGATTTAGGTGATTTCTAGTTCGTATTGTAGGGATTTTCGTTAGCTTTCGTTTAAATACAATAAAAGTACCAAACAAACGGCGTACGGCGTACGGCGGACGGCGGACGGCGGACGGACGAATTTTTTTTTTATTCGATATTTGGATTCTACGTATCTTGAAACGTAAAACCTCAAATTTTGAGGGGGGGGTTACAAAAAAATTTTCTTTGGTCGATTCCAAAGGTCTATTATTGAAAATAATAAACCAAAATCAATGCATTCATGTGTGTGTAAATTGGATCACATCTTACATCCAATTTAATTTTTTTTAAACTACTAATAACTTTTTTTTAAATATATAAATTCATATTTTGAAAAAAAATGTGTGAAATATTTAAAAGCGGTGTAAATGTATTTGCCGTTAATTACAATTTTTTGTGGAAATAGGAATTGTAATTTTTCGTACAAATCCTCGCTCCGTCTATCTATTTGTATTAGTACCTAAAGAAATATTGCTTGAATTTGGCATTTTTAATTAAATATGGACTAGGTATCTGTATTTTCGGTCTTATTTGAAAAATGAAGTAATAAAAATGAAGAAACAACTCTGTACACTACTTATATATTTTAAGTTTGTCAAGTTGAAAATATATTTTAAAAGTTTCGATTTAGTTTTCATGGAAACGTTTTGTTTCCATTGGACAACATAAAAGTAGAAATTATTAAGTTAATTTCTACTTTAGTTTTCTTACATCATTTTATTACAGAGGGTATTGTTGACAATAGATTGGCAGGTTGGTGGGAGAAGGGAGGATCGGTTGCATCCATCTCCATCTCTCCATATAAGATACGCTGTATCTTTGCTAATTCCGGTCCGATTTCGATGATTCCTTTTTGTATTTTAGATAATTTAATCACCTTTCATATGATTTCATGTATCATTATAGCCGTTTTCGAGGAAACTGTAAAAATGTGAAAAATCGATTATATAAACTGGTATTTCCAGTAAGTCGATTTTGACGAAAAAGTTGCTGTGGCATCACATGCATGAGCCTCCCTTAAATACGCAATTTCAGTATCGTATAACTTTTCGTTTTTTAGCTAGACTTTTCACATACATATATACACATATCACACAGACCATTTTGCGAGATTTGGTTATTTGGACTGAGGGGACCTTAAAGCACGGCGCGCACTAGAGACCGGCCCGGACCGTCCCGCACCGTTTCGGACTTTTTAAAAAGTTCGTGCCTATAATTATAACGATACCCCGCGCACTGGACCGGATCGCCCCGGACCGGCCCATATCGCACTTTTCGAACTAATCCTACAACCGGCCTCCAAAAAGGGACAGACGAAAAGGCCGGTCGGATGATTATACCGGAAGAAGTCATATATATATATATATATATATATATATATATATATATATATATATATATATATATATATATATATATATATATTTATATATATTAAGCAAAATTATTGTGTATATATATTAAGCAAAGTTATTAAGCAAAATTATTGAAATATAGTATATATATATATATATATATATATATATATATATATATATATATATATATATTTATATATATTAAGCAAAATTATTGTGTATATATATTAAGCAAAGTTATTAAGCAAAATTATTGAAATATAGTATATATATATATATATATATATATATATATATATATATATATATATATATATATATATATATATATATATATAAACTATATTTCAATAATTTTGCTTAATAACTACTACCCAGTAAATCAGTAAATACTTACTTACGTAATTTGTTAATTCAAAATATTTACTATGCAGTTTAACTATGGGAATAAAACACAAAGCAATCTTTTAGTGAACAGTTTATTTTTATTAAAACTCTATAATAGAGTTATTAAAAATTAATGAATTAAAAAATTACAAGACGTATAAAATTTAAAAAAGGTGAAGAATCATTTTGTTGTAAATAATAAATCGTTTCTTGTTTAATTTGTGGAATTAATATTAGGTGATGTTGAAATCAGTGTCACGTCATTGTTTATGACAGCCGAGAGTATCCGATCTAGCCCGATCTCATTCTATAACATTAATAGGAGTGGGCATTGTTATTAATTGTTTGTTAAACTGTTATATTACACACGTAAGCGATTACCACCAACATATCGAATAAAAGTATCGAAACAAATATCGAACGGAAAGTATCGATACCACAGAATATCGGAAGTACCGAGAGCCACTGTCGTGCTCATAGATTATAGAATAACATCTTATCCCCTCCCCCTCCCCTTTCATAGCCCAAACTCAGCCTTCGGTCTCTATAGGATTAATTAGTCTTATTTATTTTAAATATTCCTAACTTATTTATTTTATAACATAAAAAATGCAGTTAGTACAGATTTGTCAACAAGCAAACTTGACAAGCAGATAAAATAGATTTTGTATATTTCATCAGCTATAATTAAAAAGCAGAAACCTATACTGTATCCATGACTACAAGTGATAACTGCTCTGTTGTTTTTAAATTTATTGGCACTCTTCTTATTAATAGAAACTGTTTGATTGTTATTATCAGTGCTTCTAATTTGTTATTACATTAATTATTTTTTTATTGAGGCTTAGGTAATAAATCAAATAAACTAATGACGCTCATTGATAGCAAAAATGTATTGTCCTTTGAAACAAATTTGGTTAATTTGTGCCACAAATTCTTTTTTTATATTTTCGCTTAAATCTCTGACGTAGTATTATTATTATAGAATAGTAAATTTTACTTACGCTTTCAATTAACCACTGAATATAATTATTTTCCACCCCATCAACAAAACGGTTTTGGAATTCTTAAAACTTACATTCCGTGTACATACACTCTCAATTGCAATAAAAACAGATCGCCATTTTTAACTCTTGATTTCGATGTGAATATTTTGTCCCACATTCTATTGATTTTAATAACATCAGGTTGAAATATACCACCTCGATTTTTTGTTGGTATCAAATTTTTCAATTAAATTCTAAGCATAAAATAGAAAATTGCCATAAAATATTCTTGGCTTTTAATTGTGGTTATAGAGTTTTCGTGCGATATTTCAAGTATATACTGAAACACTACAGAGGTTAAAAGTAAAAGAATAGTTACTAAAATATCCATGACATGACAAGTTGATCCATGACAAGTTTTCAATGGTATTTTAGAAAACAAAAATTAAGATAAGTAAAATTGGAATTTAAAAATGTTTTTAATAAATATGTGCTCAATATGCCTATCTAAATCAAAATCCGAAATACAAGTATCTAAATTCGTCGTGTTTAGATGCCAAAGGGTTCCTGATTTATAAGCGATTATTTAAATCTTAAAAAAAATTTGAAAGGTTTCTTCCCCATAGCAAAATATTTAGACCAACAATTTTTATTTTTTGCTCGAAAATTTGGATAGAGCGGCTTTTCAGTGCGAAAACAAAATTTAACTCCAGTTTTGAATAAAAAAATACTACGATAATGTTTATAACAGTAGTGTAAAAGTTATATATTTACTATTTTTATCTAATTCAAAAAATAGAATCAGAACTCATGAAAACCTATAGAACAATCTCTATGCCATAGAAACCTTTAACAGTAACAGTAAATCGAAATGCGCATGCGGGATCAAAAATTTAATTCAAGAAAAGTAATCAGAACCCATGAAAACCTATAAAACGATCCCAATGTCATAGAAAATTTTAACAGTAACAGTAAATCGAAATGCGCAGGAGCAATCAAAAATCTAATTCAAAAAATGGAATCAGAACTCTCGAAAACCTCCTGAATGATACCTTTAATTATATTATAAATAATTTATTAGAAATGCCCGTTGCAGGACAAAACTATTCCTGTTTTGATATTCGTGTAAAGATTCGTATGAAGATATTCGCAACATCGAAAACCTAACGGACGATCACCAAATCGTGAAATCCATAACCCCTCTCTCCATAAAAAAATAATAAATATTTTAAAATAATTAATCAGAAATTTTTTCAAAAACTTAAATTAGTCGAAATTAGTACTTAATATCAATTTTCTAAAAAACGAAAAAATACGGTGTGTCGAAATTATTTCAAAAATAATTATTTTAATAAAAATAATTATTTTTCAGTTATAAAATAAATGATGACACCGAAATAAAAATTACGTAATATGAATTCCAGAAATTAAATTAGAAACGATTTATTAATTACAACAAAAAATTATGCAGGTAGGTATTTAGCAAGAAAAGAGATATTGGTGGCAAACTGACCTCAGCTTGAAAGAGTAGCATGTAAACAAAATTATTAAAATATTGGAATTTTATTTCTTCATGTACTTATATATGAGAGAGAGCTTCTCCCGCTGTAATCACCCAACCGGCCTTTCCATCTGTTCTTCCTTGGACCGACAAAGGAAAAGGTCGGTTTGGACCGGAATCGCGGGCCGGTCTGGGGCGGTCTAGTGCGCGGGGTATCGTTATATAATATAGGAACGGACTTTTTAAAAAGGCCGGAGCGGAGCGGGGCGGTCCGGACCGGTCCTAGTGCGCGACCAGCTTAAAATGTGTATTTCCATTGAAAACTCGAATTCGGAAATTTTAACGATCGCAATACTTCACCTTTACTATATAATTCATATATAGGTAAGGGGAAGTAAAAGAAATATTATGAAACAATAAAATAACTGTTAAATGTCTTAACCTTAAAAAACAAAAACTAAAAAGAACTGAGAAAAATATCGATTAAAGGGAAATATCCTGTTGTGTCTCATATCAGACACAACCATTTTTAAAATTATAAGATCAATTAATCCCATAAAATTAGAAAGCTTAAGAATAGTGGCAATTGAAGAAACAGTAATAATTATTTTGAAAAACAATTTACCTTGTCGGCCAAATAAGCCGTCAAACATAAGTCACAACAATTTTCTTTTAACACGTGTTGAATAATTGGAATGGTCTAAATAGGGAAGGATCCAATTTGGAAATATTTTACTTGCCCAGTGCCTCATGATGATTACTAACAAGTAGTATATGATGCAATTGGTAACTCATGAATATAGAGCAGATACAGAGGTATCTCATGATAGGCAAAATATCTCATAACAGAGAACTTTTCCCTAATAGTTGAAAATTTAAAACGAGGTATATAAGAGCATCAAACACAGACAGCTATTTAATTACATTTCAAAAATTGTACCAACCAAATAAAAAAATAAATATAAAGAATATATTATATATAAAGCTTATTATTCATAAAGAGATATATAACACATCGCTCAATAAACGCAATAAGATGAATTTATAGATGTTAAAATGGTATTTATAAATAAATCTAACAACGCAAAGTTCTTGGGGTGACGAATAAGTAAATAGTGAGTAAACTTACATCGATAAAGAGAAGTTTTAAAAGTTTTTCTTTTGGGTCCGGTTGATGCTTCTACTCCGATTTTTTTTTTCTATCTAAAGGCAAAACTTTTATTCTCGATTTTGTGAAGCTTTCAATCAAAAGACCAACTGTGCAAAACTTCTCCCAATAAACAAATATTCTTCAGTAACGAGTCTCTGATAAAAATTTCGACGTTAGATATCAATAGATGATTACTAACGCAACATTATTAACAAAACTATAGTGATAGAGGAAAAATCGTGATAACCAAAAAAATAAAAAAGTTTTAGATATTTCGCTCAATTTAAGCCTAAGGACCCCGAGTCTAAATTTAAACTTTCTTTATTTTATTAATATAAAAGAACAAAATATCAACAACTGCATAAATTAATTGTTAAGATATTAGAGAAGGTTCTCACAGCTTTGTCTTTGGAATCCCCTAATTTTATTCAATTATACCTTGAGTCTCTACAATAGAGGCCAACAATTAACCAACTAACTTTTGATCAATTCCGACATCTTCAAGATAGAAAACACGAGATGACATACCTATATGCAAAAAAAATATATCACATCTAACATCAAAGGTTTTAAAAGATAACAGCACATTTAAAACATATCAATTAGCGACAGAACATCGCCCTAAGAGATCGAATCAAATACTTAAGGAAAAAGGAGGTAAACATACCAAAAGCTGAGAACAGCAAACCAATGATGAGAAGAAAATATAAATTACAAGTATCAAACAACGAAAAAATGAACCATAAGGCCATAAAAATAAATCAAATAATAAATATAAAAGAATTAAATAAAATATAATAAAAATGCACAGCAGAAGAATGTTTTAATCAAAAACAGTTTGTCAGCACAGAAAACCTGAAAACAAATTTAATACAAATTAGAATTATTAGACTAGTCTCCGTTACAAGTCCTTTGAAAATATTCGTACAGCGACAGCCAACAGGATGTCCCAAAAGGAGAGTGGGGAACAAAATTCATCTGTTCAAGAAGAAGTAGAGGAACCGGTATAACAGGCCGAGAGAAAGAGAAAACGGAGAGCCCATATAAACACACAAACAACAGATGCAATCACTTTTTCATACAAGAAAACACTCAAACAACAACCAAAACTGAATGGGCAAATCATTCAGAATAAAAGACAGCTCACATACCTCGGTATGAAACTAGAATCTCACCTATCATTCGCAGCCTTTCCCCCCCCCCCTTCCTAGCCATTTCTGGCATACGGGGTTCAGGAGCAGTGGGGTAGTGCGCTGGGATAACGCATGCCACTGCTCCATCAACACTTTATTTTAAAAGTTCTTATTTTACAATTGTTTAATTATGAGGAAACGTTTAATTATGGGGACAATTTTTTTCCCGCTACTGTGATGCAGTCCGGTGCGTGCTTGCGCACCTTAGGGCTACACCTTATCCTCTGCCGTGCGGCGTGGCCAGCCCTTCCGGCGCTCTGCATCCGTCCGGTTCCAGTCCGGATCCGCCCTGTGCCGGTGTCCTTCTACTGCGGTGCAGTACACGATCACGTGCTCTGCAGTTTCAGGGACTTCACAGGTGGGGCACCGAGGGTCTATGTCCTTTCCGTGTTCCTGTAGTTTCCCTCGCAAACCTCCATGCCCTGTCAGCATCTGCGAGACCCAGTAATCAGGGAGGACCCATCTCGCCTTCAGCCTTTCTTGGACGGTGGGGAAGAACTTCCTTAGGGTAGCTCCCTTCTGACTCCCTATCCACCGTCCATTCCACTCTTCGATAATGTCCTCCCTCAATATCCTCTTCCATTCATTAGGGGTCTCGCGAACTCTGTCCCGGAGTCCCCCCGGTAGCGCGTCAAGCCCCTGCCTCTTCACATCGTACTCTATCCTGTCCTCCTTGAGGACGAGGTCCAGGGGCATCGCTCCGGCTAGCACCTGCACCGCCTCATGCGACACCGTTCTATAGGCCTTAGTGACTCTAAGCAGAGCCAGTCTCTGAATTGTGGCCAATCTTGGCTATCTGCAGCTGCGTGAGGTGTTGGCTCCACGCTGGCGATGCGTATCTCAGGATACCCATGACCATGCCTTTGTAAATGGTCATCGTGGCGGGATACCTGATGCCCCAGAACGCACCCCCAATCCTGTATAAGCCATTGATAGCCCGGGTCACCCTATCCTTCAGGTAGTCTAGGTGAGGGGTGACGTCGAATCTTCTCCTCATCTTCACTCCTAAGTAGGTCACGTCCTCACCCATCCATCCTCCTCACTCTCTGGCCATCTATGTCCAGTATGATAGGGTGAGCTCTGTCTGTAGAGCCTCTTACGAGCATAGCCTGGGACTTGGATGCGGCCATGCTCAGCTTCCTCCTCACGCACCATTCCGACACGAGACTGGCGCACCTCTCTGCCTGTGTCTTCAATCTGGCTTTGCTGTTCTCGGCCACTATGACCGCCAGGTCGTCGACGTAGGCCGTGGCAAGGAACCCTCTCTCCTCTAATTCCCCTAGCAGCTGGTCGAAGACAAGCTTCCACAGGGCCGGACCCAGGACAGAGCCCTGCGGACAACCTCTTTCAATCCTTCGCTCTACCTCGTAGTAGCTACCTCTGATCTTCACTCCTGTCCAGTTCACTAACGAGCGAGTACAAATTGCTGGGGGTGTCGATCTCCTGCAGCCGTTGGAGTACGTCGGGCCACCACACACTGTCGAAGGCGGAGGATATGTCGAATAGCACAAACATGACATATTTCTCCGCCCTCTCCTTCACGTTCCTACGCACTCTCAGCAGCGCATCTGTGGTTCCCTTGCCACGGGTCGAGCCGAATTGCCGTGGATGACTAGCTGCACTGAGGATCGGACGAAGACGCGTGACGATCAGATGCTCCAGGACTTTGCTGACGACAGGGAAGAGGCATATCGGCCTGTACGCCTTAGGCGATTCTTTGTCTCTCCCTCCTCCCTTGTAGAGCAGTCTCAAGTCTGCGATCCTCCACTTGCTTGGAAAGTGCCCCCTCTCCAAACAGTCATTGAAAATCCGGAGGAGCTCTTCCTCCACGTACGGGGTACTATTCCTGAGGACCGCAGCGTCTACTCCGTCCAGACCTGGAGCTCTTCCGATCCTCTGCTTCTCCACGGCAAGACGAATGTCCCATATATCCCATGGTGGGCATAGGTCGGTACCAGGCGGGTATCTCGCTCTTCGGCGTCGGAGGGATATACTCGCCGCTTCTGTGATGGCGCCCGTCAGCATTGCCACCCTGTGGTCAATCTCTGACTCCTCCTCTATCGACGCCATCTCCTCTCACTCTCTCTCCGCGAGCACATCCTCCAGTTCCCTGGAGAAGGCCCTCCAGTCCGCCGATCGGGTCACAAAGCCCTTGTCCACTTGTAGGGCGTTCCCACCTTTCTCCTGCACCACACTGAAGGCGATGACCCGGTGGTCGGAGCTCGTGTCGGACCGTAGAGTCCAGTCCGCAATGCGCCGCGCCATGGTAGCCGTGGGGAGTGTCACGTCGATCCAATTCTGGCCCCTCGCTCCAACAAATGTGGGGCCAGAAGGCTCCTTGATCACCACGAGTTGACACCTCGCCAGGCTCTCTTCTACGGCTCTTCCTCTGGCATCTGTGCGCACTGAACCCCAGGCCGTGCTCCACGAGTTGGTGTCGGAACAGACTATCACGTTTCTATACCTTTGCGCGACAGCCTCCACGGCAGCTATACTATCCTCGGCCTTAGCTGGTCTCGGCGGCATGTACGTAGACACGAGGGCGAACGTGATGCCGCCCCATCTTACATAGCATGCCGCCTGATCTACCGTGGTGAAATTCTTCGGTTCCATCACGTCGAGGGTAGGATTGACAATCATTATTGCCGCTCTGGGCCTCCTCCCTCCACTGCTCAGAGCGACCACCCTCGACGCTACATCAAATCCGGCGACCACGTTTTTCTAACACCATGGCTCCTGGATCGCCATGATGTCAACGTTCCGGGCGAGAGTACGTAACTCATCCGCGACAATTCGTCTTCGGCCCATGTTGACCTGCAGGATCTGCAGCCTACGCATAGCGTGTCCGCTTCGCTCAGCCCCTCCATCATCTCCAGGTGTATCGGGCACTCCCTCCTGCCCGCACAATGCTGGAGGTCCTTCCCCTCTCTGCCCTTCGCCTTGCAGTTCCTGCAGCAAGGGGCGGCTCCTCTGGTCCTCTCCGGGCACTCACTTGCCTTGTTCCCGCTATCTGTGCACCATCTGCACGTAGTCTCCTTGCTGCAGGACTTCGCCGGGTGGCCATAGTCTTGGCACTTTAGGCAGAGCGGGGGTCGAGGTAGTCTCTCATGGAGAGGCTCCACCATCCTCCGCTGACGTCATTCTCAGACAGCTCCATTAACGCTAGTCTGATGGATGGGTGGGTCTCCATCACCCAACTTTTCGTGAGTCCACTTCTCACTGGGGTGGAGAAGCAGGGTCTCATCCACCCCCTCCTCTCTTTCTCCTCACACTTTACCTGTGGGATCTTCCCCCACAGGTATCTCTCCAGCGTCTCTTCTTCCTATTGTTTGGGGACCCTTCTGACCTCTATTCGGGGCCACCTCGTCTTGGCAAGGCTCACCTCGAGTCCCTTTTCCGCCATTTTGCCCCAGCTTAAAATATTTCTGGCCTGGTCGGCCCCTTCCGTCTTTACCAGGACCGCACCAGACCTTGTTACTTTTTCTATTTTGGCCTTTGCCCCAATGGCCTCAAGGTCCTCCTTGGATGGGAGTTGTTCAAAAATCTTACTGGGGGACCAGTTACCGTCGGTCCCCTTCCCCTTCACCGTGATGTAGGTGATCTCTTCCTGGGGTTTGGGGACCGACTTAAGAGCCACTTTCGCCAGCACGTCCGCAAATGTCTTCTTTCGAGGTGCCTTCTGCTTCTTCTTCTCCTCCTCGGCTCTACCCCTGGGACTCGGCCTTTTTTTCTTCCTCGCCTCTATCCACGGCCCCTCCTCTTCGTCTTCGGTCGTTTCCGTGACCAAGGTCACGCGTTTGACCGTTTCACGTTCTCCTGTCTGGACCCTTGGAGCCTGTGCCACTTGATTCCTAGATGGACCTGCCACGCCTCCAGGGTCCTTCCCTTTCCCCTTCCTCTCTTCTGCCCCGGTCTGAGCTGTATGCTTCAATATCTGGGTCTCCTCTTTTGACAACTTTAGGGTGTCGATCATCTTGTCAACCCTATGCACAGTTGGGGAGACCCACTTCTTCATCTCCTCGTCGTACGTAGCTCCGACGGCATCGCTAATCGAGTTGGCCACCATCGGGGCAATGACCGACGAGACCTTCAGGGCTACAACCTCATGGAGGTAATCTGTGGCTAGGGCCTCTCTAACCACGTGGTTCACCAATTGTGGTACCCCTCTCCACTTTTCTTCCAGGGCCACGATCAGGTCTCTCATCTCCGAGATCCTCTCATTCACGCAAGCCTGCTGCTCAAGGCTGCACTTTGTTCTTTTGCGGAGGTACTCTCTGATGCCCTCCGCTGTTTTATAGGCCTTCGAAGGCTTATCCTCCTCTTCCTCTCGTGATGGAGGGGTCTCATTCCTGGCCCTTTTGGACCTCCTTAGGTTCAGAGGGGTGAACTTTGGACCTAGGTTTTCCTCGGCTCCCGTCTCCTCGTCCGTGTCCTTGTAGGATTCTACGTCCGTCGACGTGCAAATTCTGACCGCGCCAGCTTAGGTATTAGTCAATTTTCCCGCCGCCATTTTGTATTTGGACTCCACATTAGCGGCCATTTTCACCACCCTTTGGTGACTCCTCTTCATGGTCAATAGAAGAAACTTCCAGATTTTTCGGTCCCTCGACCGGAGTTCCGGAATCCCCCATTTGCGTAATAAATTACGTAAATTGGGGTTTTTTAAAAAAGTTTTTTAATTTGCAGTTTTTGTGCGCGAATTTAACTTCACCGCACTACTAATGTCTAATAACAAATTTCGATCAAATGACCTCCTGTCCAGCATTCACTCTAAGTCAAAAATAAATAAAAACGGAAACACTAAAATAAAAATAACACCGGATAAAAAAAATTATAATTGTTTTTACCCTCCTGTCCTCTGGGCGTCCCGATTCGCCATTTAGTGTCCCTCGGAACTCACCCACATGCGCCCACTCGCGCCAGCACACCGATAATGACGGACAACTAAAAACACATCTTACCTCACCGGTGCCTGGGAGCAGACTGAGCTCTGAAGAAGACTACAGTAGGTGGGGATAATCCCACAGAGCGGCCAGACGTAGGTCCTTCTTCATTGACAGCCGAAGAGCTACTTCCTCATCCCATTCACAGCCCACACAAAACACCGAATACATATAGCCAAAGCCACAACACACCAACTCAATCTCTTATTCTACTCACCAGGGCTGTCACTCAGACTCAAGATCCTGATTTACAAAGCCATCCTCAGGACTACACTGCTTCACGGTGCTCCCCTCCTGCACTACCTATACCCCTCAGCCCTGAAGTTTCTTCAAACATACCAAAACAGCGTCCTACAAAAAATCACAAAACGAACGTCACTCGAAAGGCGGAACATGATACACATCCACAATGAACTACAACTCGATACTGTTCAAAAGCACATAACAAGAAGACACGTAAAGTTCTTCGACAACCTCCCTGCCTCATTTAACCCACTTTTCCGCGCCATCACCCCAACCTCCCTTCCTGCCAGATGGCAGGGCCGAAAGGGACCACTCATCCCGGTCAACATCATCCTTTAATCCGCTTCTAAAGCTCACCATCCCTTATATCCTCTCCTATCGCTCCGTCCTACCAACTCCCAGGTCCCACCCCAGCCCCGCTCTCTCATATACTTCCTTGTATGTATAACCCTGTAAATATTGTAAATATTAGTATTATTAATCATGTACATAGTTTTTTTAGTAGTAGGCTTTTATTTTAACATACAACTAGAAGAGGACCCTCACCTCTAAATAATGAGAAAATTCCCTGACTGGGAAATATCATTTCAATTGTATATAATTAATCATCAGACCTTGAAATACCAACAGGTAGAAAAAGGTAAAGTTCATCAAGTTTTATAATTTATCTAATTATTCGTTTTATTAATGTTCTTTTTTGTTTGAGGGATTAGGAAAAAAAAAAAACGGAGAGAGTTCTGGTAAAAAGGTTGAAGTGGAGAGTTCGGGTCAGAAGTTTGAAGTGGAGAGTTCTTGAGAGAAGCCAGAAGACAGAGGTTCGCAGAGGGAACAGTAGAACAGTTCATCGAGAGACGAAGTTCGAGCCAGAAAGAGAATCCTAGACCGTCGAGCACCGAAGTTAGAAGGCAACAATAAGATAAGCACTTGTACTTTGATTCATTGTGTACATCAATGTATAATATTATGTGGCATCAGGATAGTATTTTAAATAAGCAAGAGTTCTCCCAGTATTCTCAAATACATATGTTACAGTCTGTAGATTTTTACAATGAGAGTAATTTAGATTAGAAATAAGCAAAACAATAGTTTAATTAATAACGTAACATGAATAAAGTAAGATCTGTAACAAAATCTAACATTCTATTTACCCTGCATGCCATCATCTAGTTAATTAAGTGAAATGGTGAACACTTGGAAAGATTCTTCAATGGTATTTATAATATCCCAAGCTAATTGGCCATAGCAGGGGGAGTCTACGGTCTCTAGCCTTTTATGTTAAAATATAGTTTGATTGATCCTGATTGCTCCCTTCTGGAACCGATGCAAATATAGATTAAATTAGATCATTAAATTGAGTAAATGTGGTTTCTGGAACCCCCACCTGCCTTAGAAAAGCAGTTTGCCAGAAACATAGCAGTGCGTAGCCTCAAATATCTTGACATTATCACAAAGAGGATATTCACCTCTTTCTGAAAGGAAAGAGTCTAATAAGCAATACATTTGAAAATATTTAAACATGTGTGATTTTGATGAAGTTAATAATAGCTTCCATCAAAACCAAAGTCTCAATGTCTGACTTAATACACTCTCTCTTTGCCTCAGTCTACCCTTTAGAGGTTTACTCGTTGCTTCAGCGCTACTCAACATTTCAGTGATTTGTTCGATACCCCACAACTTTATAAGTCCATTTCAAACGTCATGACTTTATCACCTAAACTAAGGGGGAGGAGAAAAAACCAGGTGTCGCTTTTTTATTTATAGCATTTCCAAGTCAATTGTATCTTTTCCAAAGCAATTGTAACACTTTGCAATTCAAATGTAACTTTTTCCATTTCAATTGTTACACCTTTTCCTTTTCAATTGTACTGGACTTGAATTAATTCATAAATATTATTTTTAATAAATTTTTATTGAAAACTAATTATTTTCATTAAAATAATGAATTTTTAAATAATTTCAGCCTATTCTTACGAAGTTATTTTGGCTATAAGATGATTGATGTTAAGTACATATTTCAATTAGTTAAAATTTTTGAGAAATAATTGTTGTTTATTCATTTTTAAATATTTATAATTTTTTTTTTTGGAGAAGATGGAGGTGGATTTCATTGGTTTCGTCTTCGTTTAATAAGTTTTCAAACTTGTCAATATCGAATTTACTGTCGAAATTTTATTTAAGCACGACCATTTCTAATTAGTTATTGGCTTAAAAATATCCTTCGGTATAGACATTGTTTATAAGGTTTTCAAGTACTCAATTTCCAAATTTACCATTGGATTTTTGATCAAGCATGGGCTCTGGGTTTTACCGTTACTGTTGAAGTTTTATTTCATACAAGGGTCGGTTAGTAAGTTATCGAGGGTTATGATTCCTTTTTTGAATTATGTTTTAGATGGAGCATGCGCATTTCGAATTACCGTTAAAGTTGACATTATTTCCGTGTGGACATCGTTTAATTGGTTTTCAAGGATGATAATATTCAATTTACTGTCAGATTTTTTATCGCGCAAGCACATTTCGATTTACAGTTACTGTTTAATTTTTTTTTTTATATAGTGGCCGTTCATTAGGTTTCCGAGGGTTCTGATGTCGTTTGTTGAATTAAATATTTTAGCATTCATTCATTCATTCATTCGGCGCTACAACTCGATGTCGAGTCTTGGCCACCTGCACCAGCCTCCATCAATTGTTCCGATCCTGCACTGCAACAATCCAGCTCCTCACACCCAACATGGACCTAGCATCTCCAGCCACTCCATCGAAGACGAGGTCTTCCTCTTCGCCTTGTTCCATGTATCACCTCCGTCATTATTTTCTTTGGCAGATCATTCTCAGCTGGTTTCTTAAATAAATCTTTGACTTCCTGGTTTGTTCGACGTCTCCATACCTGGTCAACCTAAAGATTTTACGCAGAATCTTTCTCTCAAAGACCATCAAATTCTGCTTACCAGTTTTGGAGATAGTCCACGTTTCTGAGGTATAAAGGAGAATTGGCCGGATAATTGTTTTGTATAACAGAACTTTTTTGTCCTTAGTCAATGCACGGCTCCTAAAATATGGAATGAGGCAAACATTTTAGCAAGCAATCGCAAACATTAATGGCATACACCTCTTCACTCTCGTTATTTTTTTTCCCACATTCTAATGGCATATAAAAATACAGCTTTTCATTCTGATTCATTAAAAAAAAATGACACGTTTTTTTTTTTTTTGAGCTAACCATTCAATTATACTATCCGGGTTTAATTCATGAAATGTGTGTTCCGTTTCGGCATTGTGCATTCGTCTACTGTCGCCCGTAATGTGTCCTTCGATCGAAATATTCAACGCAAAACTTTATTTAAATACTATGTTGTTACAAAAGTCCTCCTGTATTAGTATAGCTTTATTTAATATTACATATTTTAAACATTATTGAATACTACTCTTCAAAGTTAAAACAACTACTTTCACCCATCTTTCTGCTAGTAATGCTAGGATTTGATGTCGGTACCGACTCCTTTGGTTTTGAGGCAAAGAAACCTTCATATCAAATTTTTACGTACTCGTGATTATCAAAGATCCGACCTTTTAATAATGATCCATTGATCAAAACACACATAACCTGACGGTGCAATATCTGGGCTATACGCAAGACAAAAGGTTTATTCCTTGCATTCCAATAATTTTTCCTTGGTCAAACGAGAACGATGTGGTAGGGCATTGTGATGAAAAATAGCTTGGTTCCTGTTGACCGAAGTGGGATTCTTTGCACTCAAAACTGCATAAATTCTGTCGACCTGTTCACAGTAAATATTTGAGTCCTTACTATGGTCGATAAACCACGAGTAGTTGCATGTGAGCCCTGGTTCACAAATTCAAGAAGAACGCCATCATTAACGACCGATGGCACAAAAGGAGATTGGCTCTCCTTCTATGGCACAAATTTCTATGGCACAAATATATTGGCTTAAACCAAAAACATATTGAACTAAAACATCCTCATAGGATAATTATCAGAGTTGAAATTAAGGGTTGTGTTCATGCGCCCAGGCTTTTGTAACAATCTAGTACTTGAAGGTTGTATTTCCCTTAATGTTAGCGCCATTTCACATCCATAAACAACATGAGGAAGTATAATCGTTTACTGTAAAGTTTCTGAAAAGAAGTCTCGGAATAAGTAATTTTTAAACTGTGAAATAAAAAGCGTTAACCACCTTTCAGCTCGCCTTTATTTCCTCTTGAATTTCGTTTTTTCAAGTTATTGTAGATCCCAGATATTTAAATTTCTAAACGTATTCGAACTTATTACAGGTTATATCTGTATTACGGAAACCATCGCCATATCTGCTACGGGTAAAACATATATTCTACCATCCAGTGTTAAATCCTTCCCGGTATGGATTATCTTTCTGATGACGTATTCCAACAGATTAACAGAACAGAAGAAAGGGCAGCGTGGTTTAAAACTGGACGGACTTTTTTCGGAATAATAATTACCGATTCTAATTATATTGAATGTTTCGGACATGTACATCCTAACTAGATTAACAAACTTCTTTGGCATTTCCTGCTAAATCAAAATATTATACAGCTTCTGGCGATCAATAGAATCATAAGCCTTTTTTAAATCAATATAAAGCTGATGGATTACAGTGTATTATTCTAATTTGTCCTTTAATATTTGCCACAAGGAAAATATTTGATAAATATGTCAATGCAAGGATTAAAATATTAAACAAAAATATATATATATATATATATATATATATATATATATATATATATATATATATATATATATCTTATCGATAGTTTCTAAATGTATCGAAATAGTAATTCAATATATCAATGAAAAATATCGATATTTCGATAGATCGGATGTTAATGTTTTTAATCTTTAAAATTAGAAAAGGATATTTACATTGCATTGAAGGTTAGGGTAATATAAAATAACAAGTATTTGATTTTCAATAACTTAAGTAGAAAAAATTAAATTTTCATAAATAGCTTATCGCAAAAAAAAAAGTATTAATTTATTAACATTTGTCAATAAAAAAAAATAATACACATTAAGTACTAGAGTAAACATTAATTAAATTCCTTAAACATTCTTAATAATGGCTAATAATAAAACCTATCAAACTTATAGACCTAGTAGACATTTTTTTTTTATTTTTTAATACTTTTTTTCGGAAAAATTATCGATTTCCGATACTCAAATTTTAATATCGATATAGCAATATGTCGAATTAAAACTAGCGGAAAAATATATCCATATTTTTCCAACATCCCTAGTTCAACGATTCCGTCTAAAAACACATTGATATTCTCCGATGATTTCCTCAAAGAATTCCGTGAATTGATTCGTTAGGGTTATTGTAAATATTTTATAACATGCTGGGAGGAGTGAGATATTGGAATAATCCGATCTCGGTCCCTTTTTGTGAATAGGAATCAACACAGATTTTTTCCATTCTTCAGAGATTTTTCGTTTTCCATGATCTTTTTAACCAAACGATGTACTTTAGAAACTCCAGCTTCCCTGCACGCTTTTATTAATTCACTAGGAATATTGTCTGCTTTATAAGATTTTAATTTACCGATGGCTATTTCGGCTTCCTTCTTACTCGGATTTTCTTCTAAAAGGAGCAAGATTAGTTATAAATAATATCTAGAGGGCATATAGAAGTTCGTGCTTTGATCAAATAAGGCTGGAGCCACCGGCATTAATTATTCCTAACCTTACGGCCATTCTACCCAAATATTCATCATTTATTCAACGAATTTCAGGACCTATGAATCTGCCAACTTCACCCTTGAGTGCTTTAAGCAGTTAAGTTAGAGCGGTATAATTTTGTGAATAAAATTTAGGTGTACAATAAATTCCTAGTGAGAGTTCTTTAAATTTACTATAATTAATTAATAGGCAAATAAATTAGTTAATTTAGGGTAATTTTTTATCTTACTGAAATAATTACTAGTAGGTGTGAAGTTAAAATTATGATTTCGATAATTAAATAGATGACACAGTATTTTTATTTACCAAAAGATGTTAGGCATAAACCTACTAAATCTATTGGAGTCGTGATGGCAAAGCATGTTGGGGCGAGTGTAGAGGTGTCAGTTTTTGTGAAAATACCGGTTATCGGTTATTCCGGTTATATTACCTTCAATTAAAACCGACCGGTTTTTGGAAAAACCGAGGAAATTTGGTGCCTTACCAAATCACTGATACGAAACGGTAAAAAGTAACAAATTTGATTAAAAAAAAATCATTTCCGTCTACAGCCCCCTTTTGAGCATTCATTAACTGGAATAAAGTAGAAGTTTAAGTGATTAAAATAAACAACAACTTTAAAGTCTTTAATTATCATAAAGAAACAAACTAACAAACTGACTGTCTTAAGAAATAACTGAGAATGAGATACAGAAAGAAAATGAGTAATAATAAATAAAATAAAAAATCTGTAAACCTCAAAGCTGCTGCTGCGTTATTGGTGAGCGTGAAATAAACATTGGAAATTCAGTCGTAGTTTTAGTCTGTTATTTAACGTGTAATGGTGAAGCTTTGTCAAGGTATAATCCTAGTAGTAAGCCCTAGGATGTAGGGAGGTGAGAAAAATGTACATAGAGAATAACAATATAATATTATTCTGTACTTTTTTTGAAGGTAGGATATTTATTTCGTATTTTTTCCTCAATAGTTTTTTTTTCCTTTTTTTACGATATTTCTTTTCAATCATTTTTTTCTCAGATTTTTGGATTAAGAAAAACGCCCGATGATAACCGATAGTGTAAAAAAACACTAACAAAACCGACTTGTGATAAAGAAAAACAAATAGTTATCGATTACAACCGACCAGTTATCGGCATTCCTAGGTGAGTGCCCCAGAGTACCTGGTTCAGAACTGATGTGGGATCGATTCTCACCAGGGTCAGTTAATATTTATTTTACGGTGGTCCACAGAAATGGATCGTAACACTCCCAGTGCTCTGGCTATTTGTACGTGGCGGCAATATAAAGGTAGCCGTCAGAAGTTGAAAAAAAGGGCCATTTGCCGGAATAGTTTCCCCCTCACCTATACCAATACCAGAACTAAATCTATTTGAAATGAAAAATGAACTTGCTATTCTTTTATTTATTTTTTTATGTTAACCAAGAGGGGAGAAAATTTTATTAAAAATCTTGGAACAGTTATTAAAAGATTTTTCACAATTATTATTTTATTATTATTGGTATTTAATTTTTATTTTAATTAAATAAAGAATTTTTTTGAGGTTATTTCAACCTATGACGTACGAGAACACTAACAAATAATCAGTTTATGCTGACTTTTATGAATTTCCAAAGCTTCTTCTTCTTCTCTCACTATCTCCTCAGTGCTGCTAAGCGTGGAGCAGCTGCCTCTGACCATCTCGTCCAACGGTCCCTGTCCTGTGCAAGCCTTCTCATCTCCTGCATGGTGCATCCTCTCTGTGTGCCAATTCGCTCAATGAAGTCTGCATACATGAGTATTGGCCTGACTTGAGGTCGCCTTTCTCCCGGTCTTGCCTCTAGAAGCCATCTGGCTTTAAGGTCATCTCCCATTCTGTTAACAAGTCCGAATCACTTCAGCTGTCTTTCTTCAATCATCTGTAGGACGGATCTAACTCCTAGTTCCTCTCGCACCCTCTCATTCTTTATCCGGTCTCGCCTGGTTTTTCCTAATATTTTCCGTAGGAATCTCATTTCCGCAGATACAACCCTGCTGGCATGGCGGTCCAGGAGTGTCCAGCTTATCGATCCGTATAGTAGCACTGGGAGATAAAACTGATTTGAATAGCAGAATCTTCGATTTCCTCCTCAACTCCTGCTTTCCAAGTGTCATGGATATTTGGTAGAATATTCCATTGGCCTTTTTGATTCTATTCATTACTTCCTGGTCTATTCTTCCATCCTTGCAGATCATTGTTCCCAGGTAGCGGTAGATATCGGTTTGCACATAGGTCTCTCCATTGCAAGTGATTCTAAAATCCTCGTTCCTTCGTCCAAAACACATAACCTTGCTTTTGGAGGCATTGATCTGCATGCTTCTTGTCACTCATCTACAGCGACCTGAAGAGATTCAGCAGTATTCGCCACCAATACCACATCATCTGCATACAGCAATGCCTGTGCCAACACTGGGCTCATATTACAGTATCCCCACTATTGCTCTGGGTGTTCTTCTTTTACAAAATTTCCAAATGGCATCTATGAAAATTATGAACAGTAGGGGGCTCAGGCTATCGCCCTGATTAACTCTCCTAAAGAAATGGAACGTCCTGGACTCAGTGCCGGCTAGCCTTATTATTCCCTTTGGGTCTTGGTAAACTGACTTAATTGCACTTATAAGATTTTGTGAGATTCTCCTATCTTCCAATGCATCCCATACTTCCTGTCTAGGAACATGGTCGAAAGCCGCACGTAAATCTAAGAAAGCTAGGTATACTGCTTTACCTCTATCCCATGCCTTCTCTACAATCATTCTCAGGGAGAAGATATGATCCTGTGTCTGCCTACCTGACCTAAAACCTGCCTATTTCTCTTCCAGATCCTCTTCCACCAATTTCTTTAATCTTTGTTCCAGGATCCTAGTGTATACTTTGTGTACCACCGATGACAGACATATGGGGCGGTAATAATCGCATACACTTTGGCTTCCCTTCTTAGGGATTGGGATAATGATGTTATTTTTCCATTCTATTGGTATCCTTTTGAGATCCCAAACCATTTGGAATAGTGTTTGGAGACTCTTGACTAATTCATTTCCTCCATATTTTATAGATTCGGGTGCAATCCCATCTAGCCCAGCCGCTTTTCTCATCTTTAATTTAGCAATGGCTGCTTCGACTTCCTCCTCTTCTATGGTGTCATCCATGTCGAGGACTTCTGGTTCAGTTATTCTACCTCTTCTACGGCAATCTCGAAAATTCCGCCGCCTTTCTTCCATTCTGAATTTTTCTTGAAAGTATTTCCTCCAAACCTCCAGTATGTCCTTGTATTCTGTCACCAGTATGCCATGCTCATCTTTTACACTTCTCACATGCTTTGCTTTTTTGTTCCTTAGTGCTCTTGTGATGTGCCAGAATTTCCTTATATTTTCTTTATAATTTTTATCCAGTTCTTACCCGAATTCCTCCCAACTTTTTCTCTTAGCTTTCTTAACTATTCTCTTAGACTCGTTCATTTTCTCCATATAAAATGCCCAGTCTCCTGGCGACTTGCTCCTACAGTACTGTTTCCAGGTCTCTTGCTTTGCAGATATGACCCGTTTCAGTTCCTCGCTCCACCACCTAGTTTTCTTAGTAGTAGATCTTATTTGCTGTAAACCACATACTTCCTAGGCTGCCTTGAGTATACTGTGTTTGATTTGTGCCCAAATAGTGTCAACATCTGGGTCTCCATTAACTTATTGAAATTGGACTTGAAGGCGACTTGTATAAGCCTGCTGTATTTCCTCTTCTCTTAGCTTGTTGACAGCTATCCTATTATATGATTTGGTGATCTTTTTTGGCGGTGTTAGTATCTTGGAATCAGCAACAAATAGCCTGTGATCCGTATTCAATTCTGCTCCTCGTATAACTTTAATGTCTGTAAAGTACTTTCTGAGCTTCCAATCGATGATAAAATAATCAATGATGCTTTTTCTGGTAACTCTTCCATTGACTCTTTCAAATGTGATTTTATGGATCGTCTTATGATTATACTATAGAATGATCATAGTGCCCGGAGATTTAAATGCAAGAACAGGTCGGGATCATCAAACAGCCTTCGGAACGATGGGTATATGGGGAGGTGACGAGTGCATTAACAATGGAATCAGGCTAATTGAGTTCTGAGTTGAAAATAATATGCTCATTGGAATTTCCAAAGCAATATTCTAAAACAAATATCCTGCTTGTGAAGATAATTGATCATCTAGTGCAGTAATTATCTACTAACTTACACTTAAGTAAATTCTTTTAAATAAATTTTTAATCTAATTTTATATGTATTGATAGGATGCATGATATATCCTAGTCATATAGAAATCATGCAATTATCTAAGAATTTCGGGTTGTTAATGTTCAAGGTGGAAAAAAATAGGATAGAAAGACTTAATAGAAAAACTTTTTATTATCTTGCTAGTGGTTTTACTACTTGGGAATATCTTTAAAAGAGTTAATATTTATAAAAATATCTATAAAGTGAAAAAATATTCATTAAATGGAAAAAAAATGAAAATTCCGAATATTTTTGACACTCAGTGTTTATTCTAATAACTAAAAAATATTTTTGAAAGCAAAGAAGAACTTTAATATAAATGATAAAAACCCGATGGTGTTTCTGGGTAACGCTATGGAACCTTGCTCAGTGTTATCATTCTAAACAAGCTAGCAATTTGTATTCACTCAAATAGTGTTGGGAATGCATTCAGATGATACGGCAGAACTTAAAAATTATATTATATTTTTTAATATATATATGTTATATAATTAAATTATATTTTTTTGCAAAAAAACAAAAAAAAAAAAAACAGCTAACATAATTGGCACTATATCGTCGCCATCACTTATTGCAAACGAATGTGAAAATAGTTTATCGTTTATAGTTTATAAAATACTTTTCAAGAGATCAAATAAAAAGCTTTACGTTTCACATTTGACTTCCCCATGACGAATAAATTGTATAACTCTCGGAATTTATACCTCTCTGAGCCCAAGATTTGTGATTAGAAGGTTTTATTTTGAAAATATTTTTCTGATAAATTAATAAAACTAATTTATTTAGTTACAAAAATGCGATTTTTCACATCCGTTAGTTATACATGGTGGATACGATGCTTCATATAGATTTCAAAAGTGGTTTTTATGAACCTATTTATTCATTTTTTCTCAACCTCAAAGATTATTTGAGCTGATGTTTCTGGGAAAAAATGTTACGAATAAGCTTATTAGTATTTATGTTCTTAGAATCAGGAAACTTCATGACGGCAAAATGACATTTTTTAAAAACATTTTTGGACTTAAGGATTTTAAAAGTTGTTAAATAATCACAACTTCTATAAATAATTTTTAAATTTGTGGATTCGATTTCAAGAATTATTGGAGAAAATATTGATAAATTCAAAGACATATATATATTTTTTTTTTTAGGCTTAGATAATTGTAATATTATCTACCTTAGAAAGTGAGTATCGAAAAGGAATCATTGGAAATAATAATAATAATAATAGGAAAATAGGCAGGTGATTCAACTTAACATAACTAAATTCTTAGAAGAACAGTTTTATTTCATAAGAACTAAAAATAAACCAATTCAAAATTTATACATCATTAATGCGGGAATACTATGATAGCTAACTAACGAAACTATAAATTTGATACGCAGATAAAAGTTGATAACGAGGCAGAAAGAAAGAGTTTTCACACATCTTAACTGTATTGACTTTTCTTTCATTTCTTTCATTCTACGTACATACTATGTCTCGTACATCAGAATATCTTCACATACCATATGTTTCTCTCTCTTTCTGTCCACTGTCTCATGCGAATGCAGCTTTCCTTTCTACTGCTTCATCCATTACACAATGATTTCAAAATACTTTTTATTTTTCCTCAATTAGCAAATAACCAATTAGAAACGAAATGGCGGATGGTAATATAGAGTTCCGAAGATCATCCTAGGGCGGTCAGTGACTTTGGTGCCAAACCTCAAAAAAATCAATTTTTTTATTCCATTTTTGGATTCTACATATCTTGTAACGTAAAACCTCAAACTTTGAAGGGGGAAATTTTTGTTTTTTTCTTGGTCAATTATAAATGTTTATTATTGAAGATAGCAATGCAAAATCCAACTTTAGTATAAACTAACAGTTATTTATAAATAATATTTTATCTTAATTTACTACATCTTTAACGCAGACTCTATTCCTTTTTGCTGTCAATATTTGATGAATCGACTCCATACTGCCCAATTGATACGAGAGGACCTATTCTCTTGCCCTTCATAAATACTAAATTTAGTTGAAGCGTTTCCCCGATACCTCGGGGGAAATCATAACTTTTTTTTTACAGCCTCTCGTTTCCAATGTGGCAACCAGTTCTCCAATTTTTTTTTTGGAGGGGGAGGTTTATTTCGGTTGTTACCTCGCAAAAGTTTCCTCTTTTGGAAATACTTATAATTGAGGAATTATAGAAATGTGTCTTAAATACGATTTTAGGTAGCTATGATTTTTGATTTCACATCTATTTAATGTTTTTCTTTTATGATTAAGTCAATGACAAAATCTTTACCAACAAAATCCAGAAATTTGTGTTGTTAGTTTCTATAAACATCAAACAATTTATTTTCACTCTGATAAGATCATCCTAAGGTGCACTTTCAGTCACTAAAAAATTTTCAAATTTTCACTTAAAAATTAAGGTTCATTTTACCAGTGTACTTCAAAGTGTTACAGAAAACGAATTAAAAATAAATACTGTTCAGAATATCATTCAAATTCTCGTTCAAATTATTTTTATGATTAGAGTGTAAATAGCTCAAAGAAAATCTAAGTACAATACTTGATCTGATTTTCAGAACTATAAATTTTAAAAAATCGATAAAATGGAAGAAAAAAAATTAAAAACATGAGAGGTAGACTTATAAAACTTCAATGAGCGGGATACTATATATCACATTTTATTCAAAGGATTCCATTCAATCGAACATAGAAAAAGAAAGGAATTCGATTCGTGGGCAACGGGAGCATGGTATGCCATCTAGCTGCAATCTAGCCTGCCCTTTGACATAGGGCTCAACCAGATCACTGTCCTTCACTATTATACTGTGTTGAATGTAATAGTATTTTTGGGAAACTATGACAAGTGAAACATGCTTTATATACGAATTTTATTTTTTTTTTAAAGTCAGAAAAATACATAGATAATGATTTATATTGTTAGGTGATAATTCTGTTTATAGATATATTTTTAGTTGGTATGAATGTGCTAATTTATCACTCATCTATTCCTCTTGATTGTAATTATAAGATTTGTTAATAAATAAAAAATATAAGATATGAAAGATATATATATTGAAACAATAAGTAGTATTTTACCAAATCATAGTTCTTCAACTATCTTTCAAAATCACTTATTTATTTACTTATTCAACACAAAATCATTTATTTTATGTTATTTATTTTTAATTCGTTTTCTGTAACACTTTGAAGAACACTAGTAAAATGAACCTTAATTTTTAAGTGAAAATTTGAAAATTTTTTAGTGACTGAAAGCGCATCTTTCTCTATCTATACTATCCATTCGATAGTAAATCGAATTTTAGCATATTCGATAGTTATCAATGATTAGATTTAGAATAAAGGATGGAGAAAAGGTTTAATTAACCATGCCTCTGAACTTTTCTGAGGAAAGACAGAACAAATTTTCTAATTAAATAAATTACTTATAGACTAGTAATGTTTAGTTTTTATGTAGTCAATATTTTTCAAACCAAATTTTCAAATAATCATTTTTATTGAGTTAGACTACTTAATATTACTCAATTAAATACTGGTTACACAAGCAACCACTAATTGGCTGTAAAATGTAAAAATGTTATAATTTTCAATAATTAATTTTTAAAAAAATAGATTTTTTTCCCTGCAAAGAAATGCTTAAGTATAAACGTTAGGTCCATTGGAAATTATATTTATAAGTCATTTTAGCATATTCAAATTAATTAAGAGTGGTCCTGACTCTCATATTGAAAAAGCGAAATAGCAGTCATGTTGGTATACCACGCAAGAATATATTGCTTTAATAATGAACTAATGAAATATAGTACCGTGAAAGACTTAATGAATTAATTTTCAACCAGTATATTACATAGGTAATTAACGAAGGGATAGAAAACATTTTAAAAAGCATCATATATGCCAATTAGTGATTTTTTTTTATTGTAGTTATTTTTCTATGACTGAAATATGATGATCCCTTTCATGATAAAAACATATCTTCCCTAACTGCTGAAAGGATATCAGTAGAAAACCTATGCCCAATGAATGTTGGGCTGATTGGCCTAGCTGGTCCAAAACTCGGAAACTCGTTTCATCTCCACTCATCAATGTACTTCGAATAATCAATGTAATCCCAACCTATCTATGAATCTAAATAAAAATATTGATAAACCATTAAAAGATCTATCTCCTACCTCTAATAAAAGTTTTAGATGTTTTCAATACATTGATATATATATATATATTTTTTTAAATGATTATCTATAAATATTTCATATCCCGTTAGTGATTTTTTTTTCTTTTGATACAATAGAATTTTAATTGTTATAATTAAAAAAAAACTGAAAACTATATTCATATGTAACTGAAAAATCAATCGAAAATTATATAAAAACAGAACAGAACATATAAATTAAAATACATATAGGTTTTTAAATGCTGTTGAGGGTTTTAATGAACAGAATTGTTTGTAAGAGGGCGAATAATACTGCCTGAATATTTGAGAAATAAGATCCTAGCCTAAATTACTCTGAATGCATCAGCTATCCTCTTTCGAAAACAACAAAGGCTTGACTTGTCTTGATCCTTACAGCCGCCGTCTGTAAAAATATCGACGGTGGAGTTCCGTTCAATTCCGTTAAGTTCGGGCATTAAACGAAAAACTCTGAAGAAGAATTTTAATTTTTCAATAATAAAAGATTGTAAAATATAACCTAAAAAGCATTCTAATTTATCTAAAACCAATATTATCACTATTCATGCAATGTTTAACATAGCCAAAAAAGCTAATTTTGAGTTGGTTTCGTACCCTATGTACGAGTATACTCGTATGTGGAAAATAGGGACCATTTAAAATTAAACAAAAATCTCAACCTCTGTCAGACTTGCATAGTTAAGGTAGCCAAAATACATTTTTAAAAATAAAACATATTTTTATTTAGTAAAAAGTAATCGAATATTTGTTTGTCGAATTTTGGTAAAGATTTGTTTCGAAATTACTTTTAGCACTATTAAAAAATCCGCTGCAATCGTTCTTTTGAACAATTTAAAATAATTAACTGTTTGTCAACAGGAGAGTACTAAGTACAACTTTTATTTACAAAAAGTATTACAATGAGTTAAAATGATACCAGGGTACTAGATTACCCCAGAGAACAACTTCACTCACAAGGGGAGTGAACGGTGTGTCCGTCGCCGATTTCGATTCAATTTTTTGGATGATTCTACAGTGAAAAAAAGTTGACCCGTATCCTCCCCTCCCGTTTCATCCAATGGGCCATAGGAGCTGAGAAAAAAAAAAATGTGCTGAAAATGCTTTATTTTATATCCTGTCAGGTATTTCATTGTTTGCCGACTGTTAAAATAATAATGAGGATTTCGGCTTCAATAGGCGATAACCCAGTTATCTTTTATTGAAAAAAAATGTGTATACAAGATTATTAGGTCATCCATTAGAAAAATATAAAATAATAACATATTTTAAAACATACTTACAAGATGTTGTTCGGCGACAAAGAAATGATGTAAATGAACGAACAAACTACAATTTACTTTCCATAATACTAAGGTTGGTGACTATTAATTAAAATGACAAAAGAAGTGGGCACACAATGGGTGGAAACTATCTGTGTTGTCTGGCTAGGAGCAATAAGGAACTTAATAAGTTCAAGAGCCTGGCAGGAAATTCAAACTTCGACAAAGGAGTGAGAATCGGATTGTGGGACAGGGATAAAATGAGTCGTGGACAACAAGCGTATTGCATTAGAGGACTTTCCTTTCCTAACCTTTAAAGACTTTCAAAACTGATACAAATATCATCAAGCCTAGCCATTTGCCATAAATTAAATAAATTTATAATATGTAGGTTTGTTTGACTTCTTTGTCGCTTTGTGTTTTGCAGTGAAAATTAACCTTTTAGTACATATTTATTTTACAAACATCTAGAACTTTAAATTAAAACAGCAATCGAATTTAAAAAAAAAATAGATTTGATTCGTTGAATGTTAAATGAGCCGTTCTCCACAAGCCCCAACTTTTGGGAAATTAAAAAAAAAAACTGTTTAACTTTTTTTCCACGAAGTATATTTGTGAACTAAAAATATTGTACTTTTTCAGCTATGTCGAATACCATTGAAAATTATAAATTTGGATCATTTAATCAATCCACGTCACCTATATAAATTTTTATAATAGTTGGAGTTCGGCCCTTTTAACATGGTACGTCATCTTTTAATAGAACTTTCGTAATTTTTCACCTTAAAAGCGGCAAAATTTAGAGTGTAGAAGTTCCAAAAAAAAAAAAATTAAATGCCTATAGTGGGGAAAAAACTGTTATTTCATTTCAGTAATAAATATTATAAACTTTAAGAGAAAAAAACAATTTTTTAAACAGATATTTTGAGCAAAACAACTGCAAAGTATAAAAAAATGACGAAGTTTTAAACAAACCATTGCCAAAAATCATTTTTGAGATCACGGCCATTTTCTGTGATGGGCCAACTATTTATTTCCTCATAAAAAAGTCTGGCTCTGGAACGTACTGTATGATCCTCTACCTTCTTCTGATTGATTGGGAATTTGCCAGATAGATAAGTATGATGAATGTTGTATTCATATGCAGAGGAAACTAGAACTCCTTTGAGTTCAGAAACAAATACGAATATCTGAAATCGGTAGACCAAAAATTGGACTCGTTTTGCTTTAGAAAGGCTCCCTGCTTCCAACGAGCATGTCATTTTTTTTTTTTTTATAGCATGCTGACCACCAATCAATGTAATCCACAATATAAGTTAAATAATCGTCGACTTTAATGAAACAAGGCGATGATAAGCACATAATACGTAAGAAAAATCAATATCTGAAACTTTGTAATACAGCACATTCAGTCCCTCATTTCTTCTAATAATAAATAACATAATACTCACAAGTGAAAAGGATATGATAATCTAAATATAATTTATTATAATTTATAGCGGAGGTACTTTTGACCGTAGAACTAATTCAAGAAGTTGGTTTGGGTGCGGTCAGAAAAGAAAAAGGCACAGGTAAGTATTAAAACATTTCAATGTCCCATTACCTTCTTATATTGCTGTTTGTTATCTTCTTTGTTTTCTTTTTATAATGTAATTATCCTAAGTCATACTTCTTTTGCTTAGCTCTGGTGAAGGCTTGCAACTTAGGCCGAAATAATGGCTCAAATAAATAATAAGTTTATAATTATCTATATTTGTCTCCTGACCGCACCACCCTACCAACTACTCCTTAATTGTATCTATTTTAAATTTTGAATAAAGATAACTCATATATTTAACATGCCATGTAACATTCAACGATTCGGTTATAACTCATTGTTAATAATCTTAGCCAAAAATAGACACTGATTCAATCCATTGCATAAATATATGTTAATCGTATAATCTACTCACCTTTGAACTATTAACGTTTTTTGCTTGTTGCCCAATAAGATTGTTCTACAATTAATTACATAGTGTTGACAAATAATCGAAAATTTTCAAATTTTTGGAGGGAATAAAGAGCGAAATTAAAGAAAATCATGGGAATAACTTGTAGGAATAGAATACACTTTTTGTATTATAGGTATAGCAGTATTATAGGTATAGCAGTATTATAGGTACAATAATGTAAATGTTAATGCATGTTTTACCAACGAAAAAAACACTAATCGAGGCCAGTGACCAATAGAGTCCAAATTGGCTTTATTTTTTTTTTTCTAGTTTGCCATCACCGGAAAAAATAAATCTCTGAAAAAAATGTTGTGTCTGCAAAAAGGTAATAACTTTTATTTATCTCCTAAGAAGAATCTCCTTATTTTAAATCAAATATATTGGGATGAATAAAATGTCTACACACACATACGATATACGCGACAGGGATCCCACGATGTCTGCAGAATGTAAGATAATGGCAGGCACGAAAGTCGTGACGACAGGTCTTGGTCTCCCGAGGTTACTCTGCGTCGCCAATGTCATGGCTACAGAGCTTGTCAACGCCTCAACATTTTTCTACTCGGAGCCAGACCCTTAAAAAACTAAGGGTAATAAAAATCTTTAATGTCCAAATCTAAAGTCCAAATCGAAATTCCAATCTATTCGTATCCGAAAAAAATGCTAAACGTCATAGACAAAAAAAAAAGAAGATAAGTGTACCACACAGCTAATTTCTAGTCTTCAAAAGTTACAGTCTCCAGAACATATCTTCTAGAGTGGCTGAAACGCTCAATCTATTGTGCATCAATAGAATAATTTATTATTATTATTATTTTTTTAGTTTTAAACACCAACATACTTAAACCAATTTGGACATATGCCTCACAGATTTACGGTTCTGCAAAAAAGACGGAAATACAAAAATAATATTTTTAATCCAAAATTTTGAACAATAGAAGCTCCTTGGTACATAAATAATAAAATTCTAAATACCAACAACAATAAACCAATACATACGTACTAGCTCGGCTTAATAACTCAATAACACAACGGATATGCCAACAGACTGAAAACAAAAATGCGACTACAGCTGACATGACTACAAGGAGAAGACTAAAACCGAGCTCGATGAGAGATCACCTTTCGTGATTTATGACATGCTAGGTAGATAGCCAGAGATGCTTCAAGGTACTGCCCTTTCCCATGACTGACACTCCATAACTTTCTTTCGGTATCACCAATATTGCAGATTATCACAATGGTTCTGTGATAGTTGTGAATCAAGAGTTGAAGTATATAATATATATATATATATATGTGTATATATATATATATATATATATATATATATATATATATATATATATATATATATATATATATTTATTTATTTATTACATATATCATATAAAAAAAAGTCATACCTCTGTAGCTCAGAGGTTAAGATCTTAATATTTGAAGTATTGCCCATTCTAACTTATTTACAACACTTATAACCAGAAAATGTTTAAAGATAATGTTTCAAAGATTTGAAAGAAGTTGGAAGAAGTTGAAATTATCGATGCAATGATGGCATACAAGCTGGAAATTCTTGAGTTGAGTGAGATGAAAAGGAGGCTCTGGTGAGGTTAAGATGGATAGAGGACACACTCTAGTCTATTCAGGAGTCCTCCCAGGACGCAGAGCGGTGGAAGCAACAGAAGCATCTTGATAATGGGAGATCTCAATGCGAGAACGGGTAGTGACCACTTGAAGGCATATGGAGTGATGGGCCCACATGGTGGAGAGCGCAATTGGAATGAAAGTGGACAGCGACTAATTCAGTTCTATATTGAGAACGACCTACTTTTAGGAAACTCCTTCTTCCGGCACAAGCTGATTCATAAAATTACTTTGTGTTTGGTGTAGTGGTAGAGTAAACTCAACTTCTTGAAGAAAGATTAAGAAGCATTCATTTGGAAATGGGACTTGATGAATTATGGAACAAGCTGAAAGAAATAGTCCTAACAACTGCAAGTAGTGTTTGTGGATTGAAGAAAATAATTAATAAAGGAAAACGCTCTAAATGATGGAACCAAGAAGTTAAAGCAGCTGTGAAAAGTAAGAAAGAGGCCTGGAAAAAATATCAGGTGGCACGCAAGACTCAAAAATTAGAACAATATAGACTCAGAAGAAACGAGGCCAAGATTATTGTTCGTGAAACTAAGAAAAAGTCTTGGGAGGAATTTGGGAAGTCTCTAAACAAGGATTATTATGATAATATTAAAATATTTTGGAGGACAACCAAAACCCTGAGAAACAATAAAATCAAGGAAATAAAAAATATCATGAATGAGAACGGTGAAATACTTACCAAGTCAGAAGAGATCCTTGATAGATGGAAAAGGCATTTTGAAATGGTTTTCTCTAAAAACCTGCCAGAGACCATTCAGTTGGTGACTGAGGAAATGCAGGAAAATGAAAATGATACTATCTAGGAAGAGAAAGTGGAAAGAGCCATGGAAAAGATTAAGACTGGCTAAGCTGCAGGATATGACCAAATCTCACCATAAATGATTAAATATGGCCGACAAGAGATGGTGAAAGTTCTTCAGATCCTATTTCAGAAGGTATAGGACCACAAGAGGATACCAAAAGATTGGGAAATAAATGTTATTATTCCTATTTATAAGAAGGGGAAGCAAAGCGAAAGCAGCAACTACAGACCGATATGTCTCTCTTCAGTAGTCTGCAAAATGTATACGTCGATACTCCAATACAGGCTGAGAGAAATAGTAGAGGGTGACTTGGAAGAAGAACAAGCTAGGTTTCGCCCAGGAAGACAAACACAGCGTAACATTTTCATCTTGAGAAATATTCTTGAAAAGGCGTGGGAGAGAGACAGGAATATGTATCTTGCATTCTTAGACGTACAAGCAGCTTTTGACTCTGTTCCTAGGAAACATTTATGGGAATATCTTCAGCTGAAGCATCCCCCTGAAAGTCTAATAGATGCTATAAAGTCAATGTATCAAGAACCAAAAGGTATACGTGTAAATGGTCAAGCATCTAAACCATTCCGAATGGAGCGAGGAGTAAAACAGAGATATAGCATGAGCCTCCTCCTCTTCGTAATTCTGATGGATGAGATCCATAAGATTTGTAAAAGAAGGACACCCTGGACAACGATAGGAAAGTGGAATCTCTAATGGATACCTTGCACAAGCGACAACTGAGATGGTTCGGACACATATGCAGGATGAGTCAGGACCGAGACCCACGGCAGGTAATGGAGGCCAGAACTACTGGCTCAAGACCTCGAGGAAGACCCAGGATTGCCTACAACCAATATATCCGCAAGTTGAGAGAAAAGAAGGGGGAGAATCTTGTTCAAATGAGACAACTCACACAAGATAGAGAGCAAAGCACCACGCTTTGGTCAAAAGGAACCAACTCATTTTACAACACGGCAATGCCACTACACATCGTTCTCGACTATCCAAAACGTCAAAAATAAATTGACTGAATAAGAAATGTATTGAAGTTTGAAAGTTACAATGTTTCCAAAAATGTATCATGAATCAAAAACTATATAGAAATTGTAATAATAAAATAAGCACATGTTTCACTATCTATTTAAAATCAAAGCAATCTCGTTTAAATTTTATGTCCAATTTAACTTATTGCTTCAATTATTTTACTTATATACTTTTAGGCGCCGACTTGGATAAACAGAATTTACTTTATTATATAATGCATATGGCATACCAGGCACAATCCAACTGCTGCCATCTTAGACGCTTCGCTAATGTTTTTAAATTCTAACTGTAACGCTCACAGAAAATCAGGAATGATGCCACTTCGATTAGACTTTGAACATTGAATGGTTGGACTTAGAAGATGATAAAATGTATTGAACAATTCATTTAAATACTATCATTAACGTAAAAAATGTAAATAATCAGGATAGATGATATTTTAAGAACAGTGTGAAAGGGAGAGAGAAGGAGGGGTCGTTTTTGCGGGTGTGGCAAAATACTTTGGAACAGACCCAAGTTGGAAGAAACAGTTCTGTTAGTTTAGGATTCAGGGCTTCCTAAAGATGGCAGTATTTGCACACCGTGAAAAGATCCTTATTTACTACTACGGCCAAACATGGTGTTATATGAGAATTCTAAATCCAGAAGACGGGATGTTTGAATAGCACGAGATGAAAAAAAAAAATCTATGTTTGCTGAAGCAAAACTTTAATCAGATAAATTAACTTAAAACATCAAGGACCACTATAACATGCTCTATGTTATCTTAAATCAAACTTATTATTTAACAACAACAAAGATGGGTAAGGAAAAGTAAAAAATAAAACAATCTGGTATTTCTGTAAATTATAAATTCTGAAAAAACGTGAATTTAATTTTTTTTTAAATTCTGGCTAGGTCAATGGATTAATTGATATCTAAATATTAAAATATTTATGCAAAAAAACAAAACACCTTGTTTTAAGTCATAAAATGATTTCTCATAATTAATTTATTCAGAGTGTTCGGTGAATTATATTTAGAGCTCAGATTTCGTGCTGTAAAAAAATTGTAAAACGTGCAATAAAAATGTCAAAACTTGCAAAAATGTGCAAAGAAAAATAAAATTCTGCCATTTACGTCATTCATCCTGACATAAATCATAAATTACTATTTTTCTTAATAAATTAGGTAGGTTGGAGCATTGTTATATAAAATGTGAAAACCTCACGAGTTCTTACGATCCATCTTGGTGAATTGTCTTTCGATTCTGACCATTTTTCCCATATTGGGTTTATATTTGAATAAGATATAATTAATTAGATGAAAACTATGAGGAGATAGCAAACTAATTAATATCACAACTATTACAGCATGAATATTTTTTTTGCTCGACCAGTTTCCGATATTTCTTTTAATTAGGTTGTACGTTTTTTTTAATTCCCTTCAAACGTAAACATTTATGCGGGATGTTGTTTGTTATTATATCCAATAATTTATTTATTTTCAATATTATAATTGAGCTTATTTTTGTCCGATAAACTGTGTTTGGCATTTATGTGGATTGATTGATAAGGGTTAACTGGCTTTCCACGAATTGTAAAAAGAGAAAAACAAATCTTTGATTAAAATTTTCAATTTCAGTTCCAAAATTTTCGAGAAAATTGAATTATATATATATGTGTGTTATAAACAGCAACGTAATACTTCGAGAATCTGTCTTACGTAATTTTGGTCCAATGATTATATTTCCAAGCAATTTAAAAATATATATACATTTTTAATTACGACTAAATGTGCAATTTAATGCAGTAAAAACATCAAAAGTACAATTTACACAAAATTGTTTAAATTGCGCAATTTCGTGCAAAATAAAACTTACATATGTTAATCCGGATGCCGGGTGTAAATAACATGTCCCCCATGGATTTTTAACCAACCGAAAAAAAGTGCAATTGCACGAAAATCTGGACTCTAGTTATACTATAACAAGACTCGAAGAAAAAAAGGAAATTTTTTAATTATAATCTTCAAAATGAGGCAAGTAAACATTAATAAAACTCATATAATTAAGTAAAATACAAAATTAAGTAATATGTAATATATTAGGAATAGGAAACCGTAACAATAACAACAGCACAAAAAGATTTTCTAAAATAACATTTTTTTGTTAATTATATGCGAACAGAAATTTTTTTTGTTTTTATGCGTTAGATTGAGCATACATACGCAGTTAGACTGCAATTATTTGTTATGCAATTATTTAAGCGTGGAGATGCAAAAGAGGGTAACTATTTTTTTAAATTTTTATTGCTTTCCGAATTTTTTTTTAGTGTCCTCTTTTAAAACCCTCTTAAACGGTTCACTCTGTAATATTGACCATGTGAGGGGGCTTAAGGTGGTTGAAGCTTTTTAAAAAAAAAAAAAAACAACCCATGAAGGGTCTCGGGTTCAGTACTTGTTAAGGACCGCACTGTCTCTAGGCCAACGGTTGTGCAAGGAGGTGATTTGGCCGAGATCACGCTCAGCCGCCAGGTTTTCCCCCCAATTAAGGGTACCCATTTTATAGAGGCTGGGTGGTCCCCAGGAGGGTCTCCTGATCCCACGGGGTCGATCCATGGCTGACAACAGAATAAATAATTATCTGCCACAGCCAGTCTCGAACCCGGGACCGGGAGCATTGTAACTTAGTGCCTTACCACTGAGCTACTCCGCTCCCGGTGGTTGAAGCTTAAGCCCTCAAAATCTACTAAATCTAATCTCTAGTCAATAATTTTACTTTAAAATTTTAGGCTGTTTCAAAAGGGTAAAAATGCCTGAGTTATGCATATAAGGTCTCCTGAAAAAAAAAATCAAACTAGAATCTATCTACTTTTACATCTTCTGGCCTTAATTGCAATAATGAAACGAAAAAAAAAGGAAATCATCCCCCTGATGATTATGGATCAATGGCATTCGATATGCTAGCGGCATTTGTTGGGATATACAGCAGGTAGGTACTTCATTTACTGCAAAAGTCAATCATCAGATGGCCAAGAACGACGTGGAGATATCTCCCTTTCCGATAACAGATGTAAGGAAAGAAAATACTTCTAACCAATACTTCTAACTTCCAATTCTTATACTATTTAGCGTATGAGGGTCGACGCCAGGACAGTCGAATTATGGAAAAGACAACATATAGTGAGGGGAAATATTAAGAATTGATCCTTCTATACCATCATGCAGATGTCAACTAAGGGGAAATATTGTTTAAAAATATATAGAGAAACGCATAATGGTGCTTCTGTAACAAGAAGAGGGGGAGAAAGAGTTATTAGGTTCGGACAGATTTAACCAGAAAACACTCCAGAAGGATGAAGTAGAGAAGACATCGCTATTTGATGTATTTGATTTTCAACAGAGTTCTTAAATAATAAAAACAATCTTTTCGTGGGGAACAGCCCAATATTATATACTGCCTAAGACAGTATATAGAAAAATATTTGTTGCAGCCGATCTATATGATCGATAAATTCCTCTGCCCAATATAGCTCACACTGTCATTACAAGAAAACTTTTATATTCAAATTCGCTATAGTTACCTCGCCTTCTCGATCAGCTTATTTTTCCATAGGACATTAAAGAACATTTATTTGTATATGGTAAAATATCCCTATTTTAATAAAAGTTTTGAATAGTGGAATCGAATAATGTCAGATAAATGGGTCAAAAGGGATGAGAGTGGAAGGAACAGAGAAGTTCGCCGATTGCTCTAAATACCGACGGTTCCAAAGGATTTAATTATGTCGCCCTTCAGAGAGGCATTTAATTGCCGACGTTTCCCTTGATTCCACTCGTCTTCGCTTACTAAAAATTAACGGCCCACTGGATAATTCCTTTGCGTCAGTAGTTGGCAAGTATGGAAAAAAAGTTTTAAATTAAATTATATAATCGGCAGGGCACGAAAATGATAAGAAACGAGTTCCTAGGTTGAATCAATCCGAAAGAAGAAAAAACTAATATTTCGATGTGCAGCGAGGAGAAAAATTGAATCTCCGCATGCCTCAATGGAACTTTATTCAGAATATTTTTTTTCGAAAGAAAATTAAATTCTGAAAAATAGTGTAACAGATGAAAGAAGAAACCGATTTTTTTTATATTAAGAGTAGCATATTTTCAAGTAAGTAAGGTAGCAAAAGAGATGAAAGAGCTGATGATATCAAGTGGAACCTTTTAATTATTAATATAATATACAATGATTATTCAGGATAAGTCTAAGAAGGTTTATTATTAAAATTTATTTATCATTAATAACAACCATAAAAAATTTACAATTGTATTTATAATAAAATTAAAAAATAAGCTAATGAAGATCATGAGGACGTGACGGCCGAGTACGTTGGGACGAGGGTTCCAGAGTGCCCGGTTCAGAACGTTGTGGGTTCGATTCCCACCTGGGTCGGTTAATATTTATTTCGTGGCGATCCCGCGAAATGAATCTTGACACTCCCACTCTGGTTAGTACGCGTCGGTGACGTAAAGTAGCCGTCAGGGATTGGCAAAAAGGACCATAAGTCCCACTTGCCTGACTAGTTCTTCCCATCAATACCAGTACCAGTACCAATAATGCAGATCATCAAGATAAGAATAGAACAGCAGAGAAAATAATCCTTGGCTGGACTACAATAACGATAGTCCCTACGGCCGACTTCTTTTCAAACACCTCAGGATGAGGCAGATACATTTCAGATAGGATTATCGCGAAGAGTTTAACAATAAACAAAACGACCTATTGAATTTTCGTTGGTCTAGAGTTTACAATGAAAGAAAATTTTCTATTCTGGACCTAAATCTGAAACCCTATATGGGCTAAGAAGGTGTTAATGGATAATTTAATTTGAGACAACGATCATAGAGGATTTCGAGTTCAATTTTGATACTATCAATTAATCGTGGTCACAATTTTAGAACAAACGAATAATCTATGATATTAAATTTTATATCAATAACAAAATCTGTTACATGAAATAAATAAGCGGCATGTGTAAATGAAGTATATAAATATATGAGGAACTCCAATTTAGCGGAGAAAAAACATTCTCATGACGCATACCTGAGCAATAACCTGAGGGTGTGGGTGGGATGAACCAGGGTCAACCGCTGACCTATCGATCATTAATAAAGTTTGCCTACCTCATTGGGATTCGATTCAGGGTCCTTGCAGCTAACCATATATGTTCAAGGCTTGAAGTTTTCGAAGTCTGCCAATACTGATATTAAACAACGTAATTTTTTTGTTTACTAATAACCATTTTAATACCATATGTAATATTTAAACGTAGCTATGAACATATCAAAAAGTATTCCACCCTCTTATATCTAAATCACCGATCCACAAATAAATAATTACATATATATATATATATATATATATATATATATATATATATATATATATATATATATATATATATATATATATATATGGAACTGTTGTACCTTGGATTACAATTTACTTAATTGATTTACAATTTATTTTATCACAATTTTAAAAGCCACTTTTTAAAACATAACGACGGAAAGATTTTCACCTGATAACACCATTATTCCCGCACTTTTTGAGAATTTAAATATCCAAAAGTTATAAAAATAAAAAAAAATTATATTTCATTGATATGTGATCAATAGCACAAGATATAATGCACCCATTCATCATGCCCCAGTATACTTTGGATCATTAAAATGTAGTACCTATAAAGTAGCTGAACATTTTTATAGAGAAACCTGAATTTCATTGTTTTATTACAAAAAGAAATAAATAAGATTTTTTAATGTGCAGCCTAATTTTTATCTGTATACACATGTACAAGAAATTACAATATGAACCTCCTTCTATTACCTGTTTTACTGTTTAATTTGCTGTCATTTCCAATTCGTCTTTAAAATTTAATCTAGGATTAAAAATTATGTTGATCTTTGGAAAAAATTTTGCCAATATAGTGCACTGGTGGCACGCTCTTTTTGCTAAATCCTAACAAAGCATTTTCGCCCTCTTCTAAAGTGGATTTTTCAAAATTCTTCTGAAACCAAATCCACGTCTTCATTTTTAGATTCACTGTCTAAATCCAATTTTTTTATGGAACGCCCTTTTCTATTCTTAAATATAGCAAATTAAACATTGAAATTGTAATGTGAGCCTACAAGCTTCTCTTATAGCTTTCTCTTCTATGGAGGTTCTGCAACAGCTTCAACTGATTTTTAAATTGACTCAAAATCAACAGGATTTATTTTTTCCCACTTTTACTTCGTGGCAAACTGACGTATGATGTACTAATGATGATTGATCAGTTGTTTTGATCAACGGTACATGCCGGTGCATATTTCCAAATTGAACCTCCTCAACACTTTAAAAATTGTAATGTTAAAAACTAGAATATGGTATAACAAATTACTCTTCAATAAGCAATGATTCATGTAGAACGTGATTAAAAATATAAGATACAATCGTCATATTTCTAAAAAATAAACAGCAAAATTAAAAGTTCTTACTTTTTGAGCTAAAAAAAAAAAGATTTCTATTCTACTCTTAAGCAATAACACATGAACGACTCTCCTCTCCTGCTTGTTTGAATTACCGAGTAAATTTAGTCTTACCAAAGTTTTTTCATAATTTCATTATCAAAACTTGCAAGTTACCAACTATCTTATGACCTATGTAACCTATTACATAGATCATCAGATAGCCTATTTTTAGTCTCTCCTTCTTGTGTCTTACAAGTCTCAGGACGAGATAAGATGTCTTGTATTAAAGGAGATCCTATCTACTACTTAAGGAAGTGACACACCGTTAACTTCTATTGTTGAAGCTTATCAACTAGAAGCACCATTTACACTTGCAAATAATGAGAACGTTCCGAAAATAGAATATTCTCAGTCAGATAAGGCAGACAATGCAAGCTTAAGGTTCCCCATTTAGGATTAATGCCTCGACATTAACATAAAAGCAGCACTACACTAGCACTGGGTCCTGCGTTCATCTGATTGTTGGTCGACCGTGATGTTAAGCTTGAGAGAGTGCTTCTGTTAATTCTATGCAAATAGTACATTAATGCGAAAACTGGAGGGTAATCGTAACTATGAGACAATGTCTTGGTTATAAATAAATTAATAAGCGGACTAAACAAATATTATTCGAGGAATTCATTATAAGCATGGATAACTGCTTAGGGATTTAAATGGAGATCCGATTTACCTCTACCTCAGGAAGCAATGATATGTGTGAACATTTAACTTTTACTTAAATATGCATTTGGATTATTGAAGTATATTTTCTAAACCAATTCCTGTATACGCCATTATAAAGGGAGTAGTGGCGAAGAAGGATATCAGGATTAGAACCTGTGGAAGTTGCATTCCTGTTGAACCAATTTGAGCTTGTCTTTTTACTGAGTGATTCAACATTGAAGAAGGAGAGGGGAGAGGGATTGGATTTGAATGAAGTCGCTTGAATCAAACTCCATTCATCGCATTTCCAGTGAGCAATTTCAAGGTACCACTTCCTAATGACTCAAGATCCTCCTCCTCCAAACGTTCTCATTTTTATAGTACAAAATAACTATTTCATTTTTTAGCGTATGGATCAGAGAATCACGAATAAAGATTGGTTTGAGCGCATCACTCTGATCTGATTCCTGAAAAGAGTAGTTTAGCCCATCTATATTTGAATACTAACTATATTAAGGAGCTGTTATATAACGTAATTTAAATGAAAAGAATATTTGTGTTCGTGAATATATTTTAATGTAAATACATTTTTATTTACAATATTATCTTATATAAATATTATCTTTAAATAAATTACTGTGTAAAATTTCTAAACATACAAGGGGAGGGCACAGTCAATGGTCACCGATTCCAACTAATTCTTTAGCGGTGATGGTTCCATTGGGCTCCAGCAGCTAAGAAAAAATTATAAAACACGCTGAAACTGCTTAATTTTTTTTTAGTTTGGAAAATGATACCGACGTGTTTTTTCCACCAAAACATATGTTTTTTCGATTTATATTTAAAAAAAAGTAAAAATAAAAAAAAATATTTGTTTTTGGTCAAATAAATTGAAAAAATGTTTAGATTATGAGGTAAACTAACTTTATTTGTTTACACCAAACATTTTACAAGATTATGTATCAGCCCACCAAAAAATCTTTATGTTGAAAATATCGAAAAAAAAAAATAATTTTTATATACAGCGTTTTTTTTTGTTTAATTATGTTTCGATTTAAAGCTTTGTATCCCCTCTTCAGTTTATCCAGGTTCGACTTTCTTGGACTCGCTGAAAAGAGGTAAGTTTCTTCTTTCCAAAACTATAAACAGCTGTAGCATTATCAAAAAGTCCACTCAAAAAAATGCGATTAAACAAAATTGAGGATTTTACGGATAAATTAGGTTTTAAAAAACGTAGAAAGAGCATAGTTAAAGCGAATCATTTGGATCAAGAACGTTAACGGACGACCCAAATTTGGTTTGGATCGTTCAAAGGTTTTCTGGTTTATGGGCATTTTTTAATCTTTAAAAATATCATTTTATTTTTAAATTCGTCCAAATATTTGTTTATAGGCGTATTTCAGAGTACTAAAACAAAATCTGACGCCAGTTTTGAATAAAAAAATTCTGTTAATATACTTCACTCCATAGAAGAAGAATATTTTCATTATATATAGTTCAATAGAACCTTAAAATAGCTATAAAATTTAATTATTTTAATTAAAAAATTGGATAAATCTAAAACATACTATTTCGGGATCACCAATAATGTTTATGTAGTACTAATAACACTTTAAATTCGGCCTAGCGTCAGATTTGGTTTTTAGCACTCTGTAAAAATTCTATATTCAAATTTTCAGGCGAATCTAAAAATAAAAAAAGTTTGCTACAAATTTCATTAAGGTATTTTTACCCTTCAAATTTGAGATCTGCTCTTGCCCCTACTGTCATGATTTGCAGGGAGATTGCTGACAATCTCTTAAAATATAGAATACTATCAAGGATAAACGTGAAAAAATATTTTGAAGAATAACTTCCTTAAGTTCCACTCAAGGAAAAAAAAACAGCCTTCTTCTTCTAATCGGCACAACCCATTACTGGATCCTGGCCTCCTCAAGCAGCTTCCGCCAGTTCAACCGGTCAAGTGTAGCTACTCTCCAATTCCGTACTCTGAGCTAGGTCCTTGCATCTTCTTCAACACCATCCAATCATCGCAGCTTAGGGTGGCCTCTCGGCCGTGTTCCGTGTAGGCGCTCATTAAGCAGTTTATTTGGGATCTCATCAGTCCCCATCCTAGCTACATGGCCTGCCCAGCGCAGCCTACCAATCCTCACAATTTTTCCGACATCAGGCTCACCAATCAATGAGTATACTTCTCTGTTTGTGCGTCTTCTCCAAGTTAAACCATCCTTTACTGGACCGTAGATGCGTCTGAGTATCTTTCTCTCAAATGTTTGGAGATCCCTTTCATCAGACTTCGTAAGTACCCAAGTTTCTGAGGCGTATGTTAGCACTGGTCGAATTAGCGTCTTATATAATCTTGTTTTTGTAGATCTTGATAACAAGCTACTTCCTAAGTGCCGACGCAGTCCAAAATAACACTTATTGTCCGATGCTATTCGCCTCTTTATTTCTGCCGAGACGTCATTGATAGAATTGACCTGGGATCCGAGGTATACAAACTCATCAACTTGTTCGAAAGAGTAATTGCCAATTTGGAGAAAACTTTCGTTAATACCTCTTTGTTTACCAGCAGTCATATATTTGGTTTTGCTAGTATTGACAACAAGTCCCAGCTTCGTAGCAGCATCATCAAGGGCAAGAAAGGCTTCTTCCACAACAGCTTTTGATCTCCCAATAATGTCGATATCATCAGCATATCCCAGGATCTGTACCATATGGTTAAAGATGGTTCCACTGGTCTGACCTTAGATTCTCTGATAGCTTTTTCCAGACCAATATTAAAGAGCAGAGAATCTCCCTGTCGAACGCCATTATGAGAGGTGAATCCCTCAGGCAGATCTCCCTGAATCTGCACCATACATTCCGTATTGCTCATTCTAAGTTTTACAAGACGGATGAGCTTAACAGGCACATTAAGGTCTTTCATTGCCTGATACAGAGCCTCGCGTTGAATGGTGTCATAAGCAGATCTAAAATCAACGAATCGATGGTGCGTCTGTAAGTGGTATTCTCTTCCTCGCTCAAGGATAGTTCGTAGGGCGAAAATCTGGTCTGTTGTAGATTTACATTTACGAAAGCCGCACTTATATTTCCTCAGAACTCTCTCAACATGCGGTAGTAATCGTTGATAGAGTATGTTTGAGAAAATCTTGTAGGCGCATGGCAGTAGAGATATGCCTCGATAATTATTACATTCAAGAAGATCTCCTTTCTTGTGAATAGGACATAAAACTGTCTTGCTCCATGCTTTCGGAATGATTTCTTCTGTCCAAATCGCAACAAGAAGATTTTGTAAAGCTTGGAAAACCTGATCTCCCCCTTTCTTGAATGGCTCGGCAGAAAGTCTGTCAAAGCCTGGTGCTTTGTTGTTCCTAAGCCTACCAATGGCCTCACACAGTTCCTCTTCGTCTGGGGGCTCGATGTCATCTTCAGGAGTTCGACTAAGGTCCACATCTTCCCGATGAGCTTCCTGTAACCCATTTCCATTTCAAGTACTAGTTCCATCTTCGTAGCACTTGTTTTTTTTCATTTAACAGAGATCCATCTGAGTCCTTACAAGCTGAGATTCGAGGCTTGAACGGCTTTCGACTGTTGTTCACTTTTTCATAAAATTTTCGGCATTCATTGATGCTCCTCAATCTTTCTATTTCTTCTAAGTCTCTGTTTTTCCAGTTTCTTTTTTTGCGTCGATGGATATACTTTTCTTCTCTCCGACGCTGGCGATAAATATCAACTGATGCTTGGGTACGTTTCTTCTGAAGCATGAGTGTATAGGCTTTGTTCTTTTACTTAGCCAATTACTTCTTCTGCTGCATCACGGATAATATTTTCAATGTTTGACCACATTTAATCGACACCCTCATCTTCTGTAGATGGCGCGTTAAAGAACTTTTCATCAATTTCATTTACGTATGCTTGGGAAACTTCGGGTTCTTTAAGTTTTTGTAAGTTGAACTTCTTACATCTTTGCACTCGCCTTGTTTTCACGATTGAGATCCTGGCTCTAACTTTAGCCAGAGTTAGAAAGTGGTCCGAGTCCACATTAGCTCCGCGAAAAGTTCTGACATCCAGAAGGTTCGATCTATGTCTAGCACTTATTAGAAAGTGGTCAATCTGGTTGACTGTATTTCCATCTTGGGAAGTCCAGGTACCAAAATGACAGACTGCTGCCAACTACAAGGTTGTGTGATGCACAAAAATTAATCAGTCTATGTCCATTGTCGTTGCAGACGTCATGCAGACTATGTTTACCAACAGTCGGGTAGTAGATTGCTTCTTTACCAATCTTCGCATTGAAATCTCCTGCGATTATTATTACGTCTGAACGAAGACACACCTTAATAGTTCTTTCTAGCAGGTCATAGTATTCTTCCTTTGTTTGCTCATCTGATGTTTCAGTTGGAGCATGGCAGCTGAACAATGTATAATTAAAGAATTTCCCTTTTACCCTTATAGAGCTCATTCGGGGGCTTACAGGTTTGAAATCAATGACGAGTTGCCTGAGTTTCTTTCCTACAACAAACCCAGTTCCAAAGTAATGTGGTTTATTGTCACAACTGTAATATAAAGTGTGACTTTTCATTTCGATAGATCCCTGTTCAGTCCATCGGATTTCTTGGAGTGCAGTAATGTCAATTCCGTAGCGGTATATTTCATCTAGGAGCAGTTTAGTTGCTCCGGGTCTATATAGAGTTAAAAAGTTCCACGATCCAAAGGTGAAGTCCAGATGACGGGTGCTATGTTGTTTCCTTGTAGACAGAATGGCTTCTAGATGTTGAGGTTTCCTTATAAGATGGTTTAAGAGGAGCTGGTTATCAGCCAGTTGCCTCCTAGTCAGGTGCATCCTGACGCACTCTCCCATCCGGGGCGGCTACCTAGGGAAGGTGATCCTAGGGTAAGTACTGTCATTGATCTTGGTCTGTAATGTTGGGGTGAGTGGAGTATGCTGTTATTAGTTTAAATGTGTGAGTGTCAGTGAACTATTCCCCCAATCTGGAGGACCAGTACCGCTATCTGCGGTACAATGACCGGGCGATGGGGCCGCCAACTCCCTACGCCAAATTTTTAAAGTGTTCCACGATCCAAAGGTGAAGTCCAGATGACGGGTGCTATGCTATTTCCTTGTAGACAGTCCGGCTTCTAGATGTTGAGGTTTCCTGATAAGATGGTTTAAGAGGAGCTGGTTATCAGCCAGTTGCCTCCTAGTCAGGTGGAGGGGCTCTAACCTACTGGTAGATAAACACCGATACAACTGTACCGCAAAAGTTGAAAGACACAACTTTATCAACAGTTTGGAACTGATATTTTTACAATCCGTTATACCGTACTTCACCAAGCGAACTTTCGCGGCTGATTTCTGATGCATTAGTGTTTTGGCTTCATGCTCCGTAAAGAACAGCACTTAACAGTTGAGGATGTGGATTTAACGAGAGTATTAAGCACTTACTCCAAAAATGGACTTGCTCTAAATCACCCTACATATACAAATAAAGTCTAACAAAGTGTAGTTATATCAGTTATAACTAAGCCAAGAGAATAATTAGTAAAAGAGAAAATAATATGTGAGTGATAAGTTAACATCATATCAACGAATAACAAATGAGGATAGAAACAAAAGAAAAATAAAGGAGTGACGAGGTAAAGAAGAAAAATGAAAATTAAAAAAAAGAAAGACTTTTCTAATATTTCTAAGCGAAGGTTGAAGGCAAGTGTGTTTTATGTACGTCGTTAGCTCCCCTCAATTTGAACAGTCCATGGACTCAGGTACAATGCAGAGATTCTCGCTATAGATCAATTCCAACATTCCAACCAACTACCATCATGAAATTGTTGGAATCTAGTCATGCAATTTATACTAATGTTATCATATACCTAATTTATTCAATATTCGACTTTGGAACCTAATTCTGAACGAAGTCATACCAAGAATAGAGGTCTGTACATTGCTATGTACTCGATGCTTAAAATTCAGCCAGTATATTGTAGTAGTAGTAGTATGTGTGTGTGTGTGTATATATATAAGTTAAGTCCTGGGGATCAACAATATTTACGTTAATCCTTAAGACCTTCTATGTAAACAAACCAAAGATATATATGTAGGATTACTAGAGCAATAAAGGCAGTTATCTTTCTGAGTTCATTGCGTTTATTATTAAAACCTTTTCTTTTTTTTTAACTTTTTCGCTCGATAAACTCTAAGTGGTGCCGAAACCCGAGAAAACCGGTGAGCGGTAAGCCGATTTTTTTTTGTGTGAGAAGTGCCTTGTTTTTTCTCTTCTTTTTTTTCCCGCTCTTTCTTCTAAGGTCGTGTTGAGACATGGCAACTCATGGATTATTGAAGCCGGCAGTGCTGCAGATTCCAGCAGAAATTCCCGCGTTGCCTAAAGACACCTTGGCGGAAGCTCATGCAAATACTTTAGCATGGATGAAAGTAAGGGCGGTGACGGCACAGGGCTTACGGAAGGCGACCTCGGACCTCGAAAGGTTCAATGGAGAAATTGGAGAATTGAACCATTTCCTTAAAGGAGGAGATCGTATAATGAATAGAATAGATGTTACAAAAGCAGAGAACGTACTACACCCCAGAGACGCGGATTTGTTGAGGGCAGAGTTAGTGTGTCGCGTGAAGCGGCATGTATTAAACTTTATTCAGGCGAATGAAGAAACTCCCTGGCACATCATCAAGGAGAGATTGAAGAAGGCCTATGGAGGAGGCAGATGGACACCGGAAGAGGACCTCGTTCAGCTGTTCCGAGAAGGCAAACACCCGCGGCAGAGCAATGGAAAATACGCGGGCGAGTTGCTGGTGAAGTTTAATAGGATCACCGAGAAAATGCGCGAGACGGCGAGCGCCGCAGAAGTGGAATTCAAAAAGTCCTTTGTATCCACCTTACTAAAAATACAGTTGGCGAGAGAAATAGGAAAGAAGGAAGGGCTACCCCGAGAGAAGAATTTTATCGAATGCGCCCAGGAAATGATAGATGCTAGTGCAAGGGATGAGGAAGCACGGCCAGAGCTAGAAGAGATAGGATGGAATCGAGTCTCGTATCGAAGACCAAGGCCCGCACCGGCAGTCTGGAGGAAGAAGGAGACGGAAGTCCATAGGAGGGAGAAGACAGGAAGCGACAGGCAGAGGCCAGGCATGAGAAGACGAGGTGAGCAGAGCAGAAGGGAAGAACGGCGATGCCATGGTTGCGTGAAGCCGGGGCACCTGGTTGTTCAGTGTCCTCGCACGGAGTGCTTTGAGTGCGGCACTGAAGGACATATCGCCAGGCATTGTCCTTATATGTACTCTCGCAGGGAGAAGCCGAGGGTGGAACCCATGGAGGTGAACGCCCAGAGAATTTTGCGAAGACATAGGGCGACCCCAGTGTCGACAGAGACTTCAGAAACAGACGAAGAAGAACCGGCGAGCAGCGAAGGCGAAGGAGACAGGAGTAGTCGCAGGAGTGGACGACTACGGGTGAAGACAGGGAGGAAGCAGCTGGCGGAGGACTGAGGGGAGTGCCGGCAGAGAGGCGACCGCGCAATAGTGAACTGCAGTGTGAGAGGAGGACGCGGCGGTTTACCTATTATCCAGGTGGAGCGAGGAGTCAGGTGCCTTGTGGATACTGGGAGCTCCGGCACAATCCTGAGTCGGAAGGCGGTGGAGAAGTTGGCGGTGCGAAAAGGGACACTCCAGGTACAGATATGTTCATGTAAATTGACTACTCTGGGTGGCCCTTGTATAGTAGAGGGGAAGTGATGAAGGAACTGGGGGCATGGCTTAAAACAGGGACCAAATTAAGAGTTCACGTGGTGGAGAATATGTTGCGCGGTTATGAAGGGATATCGGGTGTAACATTTTAAATCGATTAGGAACTCGTGTGCGAAATAAGGATGGTAAATGGTCCATTAAGATAGGGGATAAGACGTACAAGTGTTACGGGAGGGTGAGAGACGCGATGGTTTGTGTAGGCGCGGTGAACCGGGCGGAGGATTGGAGGGTACGAATCCGGCGGGACTTTAACGACATTTTTCACAAGGAGGGCGAGCGGTTAGGCGCGACGGGAGAAAGCGTTCACGAAATACCGTTAAAGGAAGAGCGTGTGACGTATGTGAAAGAAAGGCGATACCCGCAGGCGTTGAGGCAGCACATAAGGGAAGAGATAAGAAGTCTTAAAGAACAAGGAATCATTGTGGATAGCACATCACCGTACAATAGTCCACTTTGGGCGGTGAGGAAAAAGAGCGCGCCTGGGGAAGAGAAGTATAGGGTTGTGATCGATTATAGGAGGTTGAATGAAAACACGGCAGACGAGAAGTACCCCATCCCGCGATTCGAGGACATCATAGATAGGTTGAGCGGGGCAACGGTGTTCAGCACCCTAGACTTAAAGGCAGGATACCATCAGATCAAGATGCACCCGAGAGATCAGGTCACATTAATTTCTTTATTTCCTTCATTATTTTTACTTCCCCTTACCTATATACAAAGTATATAATAAGGGGAAGTATTCAGCGATCGTGAAAATTTTCGAAAACACGCTAAGGTCCAAATGACCAAGTCTCGCAAAATGGTGTGTGTGTGGGTGTGAACAGTCTAGCTCAAAAACGAAAAGTTGTACGACACTGAAATTACGTATTTAAGGTTGGCACATGCATGTGATGTTACAGCAACATTTTCGTCAAAATCGACTAACCGGAAGTTTTTGTATAATCGATTTTACACTTTTTTACAATTTTCTCGAAAACGGCTCTAACGATTTTGATGAAATTTGCCTAAATTATTCTTCATAAAGACCTTTCACTTTTCATTTATTTAGTAAATCACCGAGGAATTGCAGAGAAAAAAGTTATGATGAAAAGAATATTTTATTTACGCATAACTTCAAAAGCGTGCAATTTATGGTAAATTATCTATAGACTTGTATGAAAGATAATTAAATTATCTAAAAAACAATAAAAGAATCATCAAAATAGGGCCAGTATTAGCAAAGATAAAGCGCATCGGACTAACCGGAATAAGCTATAATATCATGGATAGTACACATTTTTACAATTTTGTCGAAAACGGCTCTAACGATTTTGATGAAACTTGCCTAAAATATTCTATATAAAGGTCTTTCACTTTTCATTTATGTAGTAAATCACCGAGGAATGGCAGGGAAAAAGTTATGATGAAAAGAATATTTTATTTGCGCATAGCTTAAAAAGTATGCACTTTACGGTAAATTATCTGTAGAATTGAATGGAAGGTAATTACATTATCTAAAAAAGAATAAAAGAATCTTCAAAATCGGGCCAGTATTAGCAAAGATACAGCGCATCGCACTAACCGGAAATAGGTATTATATCATGGATATTACACTTTTTTACAATTTTCTCGAAAACGGCTCTAACGATTTTGATGAAACGTGCCTAAATTATTCTTCATAAAGGCCTTTCATTTTTCATTTATGTAGTAAATCACCGAGGAATGGCAGGGAAAAAAGTTATGATGAAAAGAATATTTTATTTAAGCATAACTTCAAAAGCGTGCAATTTATGGTAAATTATATATAGACTTGTATGAATGGTAATTAAATTAGCTAAAAAACAATAAAAGAATCATCAAAATCTGACCAGTATTAGCAAAGATGCAGTGTATTTTATGAGGAGCACAAGACCCTAGATGGATAACCAAGCGCATCCGAAAGGAGACAGATGCGACCGAACCTCTTCCCACCAATCCGCCAATCTGTTATAAACAATACACTCTGTAACAAAGTTATTTAAGAATACAAAAGCGGAAATTAACTTAATAATTTCTACTTTCAAATTATTTAATGGAAAGAAAATGTTTCCATGGAAACTAAATCAGAAACTTTTAAAATGTATTTGCAACTTGACAAAGTTAAAATATATAGGTAGTGTAGAGGATTGTTGTACTAAATTTTTTGAAAAACTTTTTTATTATACTTAAGTGGGAGAAGAGGTGTATGCTACTAAGTTTATTAGAAGCAGTGTTTATGTGAACTCTTTAAAATTGTATTAAAAAGATAATTATTATAGGACGGTAAGGAAAAGTTGTGTGATGCGCGCACCGCACCAGATTTTTCTTTTCATATTTCAAAATTCATGCATATTATAATAACTTTCTTACATATGTATAATCTTATCTCTCTCTCCCTCTCACTCTCACTCTCACTCTCTCTCTCTCTCTCTCTCTCTCTCTCTCTCTCTCTCTCTCTCTCTCTCTCTGTCTCTCTCTCTCTCTCTCTCTCTCTCTCTCTCCTCTCTCTCTATATATATATATATATATATATATATATATATATATATATATATATCTACTTATATACTTTCTTACTTATTCATACTTCCTGGTTATCTTGTAGTGCTTAGACCTAATGAAGGCCTGCAAAGTCGGCTTGTATTAAAAATAAATGTTACTTATCAGTGTGTTTTCTTCTTTGACTGCACCCACCGCTTTATTTTCACCTTGAATTGCATCTACGCTCAACAATTTCTACACCATCATAAACATATAGATGGCTGCAGTGGCGTAAGTATGGAAACCCGTGCCAGCCAACTTCGGAAGCACTCTAAGCTTCTTACACAAAATTATTTTTACATAAGATGTGGCATTATGTAATAAATAACAATATAATTTTAGTTGACGTCCGCATGAAGGTATAGAAGGATCAATCTAATTAGGGATTGATAAATTATTTGCCACTTTATATATATATATATATATATGTTTTATAATTTTGTTTTTATTGAAAACTAATTTCGAATGTTATACATTCATCTTCAGTTCTGAAAACACACAAACATTCAAAAATAAGCAATTCAAAATACAGTTTGGCATTATTATGCATATTAAATTAAATGTGATATAAATTAATGTTTCAATGTTTTTAGAACTGAAGATGAATGTATAACATTCGAAACTAATTTTCAATAAAAACAAAATTATAGAATTGGCAAATAATTTATCAATCCCTAATATAATTTAAGTTACTAATTCTAATAATACCTACAATACAATTAAATACTGTATTTTATTGTTATAAAGGCTGACCTGCTATATACGCTCCTAGATGGATGCCTCCATTAGCGATATGTTTCCCATATCATTACAGACTTGCAACAAGAAGAATCCTTATTCTAGAAGTTTAGTAAGTGTCTCCGATAAACCTTTAAGAAGTAAATAGACCACTAAGTGATAATTGAGGATATCACCAAGGGTATGGAGTTATGTTTTGGAAACCTGACAATACCAAGAGCAACAACAGTACAAAAAGAGACTAAAGGAACCAGAGTATATTTACAAGTACTAATTTGTCGAATAAAAAAAAATATATACCGCATCCAACTAATCAATCTATCAAGGGCCAGACAACAAATTAAAAATTAGAACACACATCAATTAGAAGAATGGAATTAATTTGCCATTATGAAGCAAGACAGATGCTGCTTAATTGTATGTTTTTGTTTTTCTCATAGATGTCCCAGAATAATAATTAGGGATGTCCCAGAATAATTATAATTTTTCCATTCAATCATTCAAAAATAACACACGTGTGATGATATTAATCCACCTAGAAATCAAGCACAGCAAGCAATATTACTAAAACCTTTTTATTATAATTATTAGTTAAAATAGGTATAAATGAGCTGAATCTACGGCTAGTTTGCAATTACAAAAGGAACTAATATCAGTTCCAATCGAGATCCACAGTTTAAGCAAAATTAAATAACTAAGCCATGGATCTACTGGATACAGAATTCATATTTATGTTATTTATGTGCATGATTCCTGTCTACGAAATCCTGTTTTCCATAACGACACTATGGTAATTTTTATTAGAATTATTCTTCATGGAATATGATTCTAGCTTCTTAAAGGGCAATGCAATTGTTATTGGCAATGTTATACAATTGTTTCAATAGATTGGGCAAATAGACAACGCTTCTCCGTTAAATAACGTTTATTTAATGCAACTCCATTAATTAAGAGTCTACTCTCCGTGTGTTGCGATAGCACTCTCCCGGCCGAAATTAACTCCATGCGAGCGTGAAATTAATTACACTCCATGACTGAGTTAGCTATTGGTAACGAATGCATCTATTTGACCTATTGACCATCGTAATCTACTCCTGCAAATATTCCCAATAGATGAAGGAAGTGTGAATGGGGTATATACATAAAAAATATATTTAGTTTAAATATTTATTTTTTTTTTTTTAGAATCTTTATTGATATTGCTTAAAACCTAAATAGTTTCTCTTTCATAATTTTTGCTAAATCATTAGTTTCAATTAAACAAAAATGCAATAAATACACGCAAAATTTAGAATATCTAAACGCAATGCTATCTATGAGTTAGACCAAAGTGTGACGTCTAATTAAAGTTAAGCATAACTACTTCGTATGATTTCTAGATACTTTTTTATGAGATCGACGATAAATTGAATTTTATCACGGTTTCTTTCATTAGGTGTTGTGTGAAATCATTAATTAAAATGACTGAAAGAAGATCTGTTTAAAGCCCAGTCGAATAATCTTCCGAGAATAGTCGGGATTGACTTTTTTTTCCTGTTAATCCAAATTTTATATCTACTGAATTTAAAGGAGTAAAGGCTAAAAGATAATTATGTGATGATTACTTCAGTTTTAAAGTACTTTTCATACATAGTTCCCCATATTAATTTGGAAAACTAAAAATAATCTATAAATGCAGAAAAAATAATTTTATCAACAAATGCAGTAAAGCATACGAATACGAGTTATTTTATCGAGTAAATTGGTGCATATCTTTCAGTTATAAAATATAATACAATTAGAATTATTATATCTAATATTCTTGTAACATATCTAAACGGAAATTGTATGACAACTCATTATTTTGTTATAACAAATAATTTTGTGTATCCTCTTTAAATAAAATAAAGAAAAAATACAAGTTATATTCGCATTAAAACATTGATATACAAATAAATAGCCCACAAATAAAACATATAAAGTCATAACAACTCATCAAATATCCAATCAAAACTTTTTTAAGTTACTTTTTTTAACATAAAGCAAACAAAATTTTAAATTCGATTACAATGTAAACGACGTATTCATAATAATGAATTCAAAATGGTCTTCACAACAATGCAAACTAGCTATTGGAGATACTTTATCCCTTCTCATGGCTTTAAACCACTTTTCTCGTATAGTTGAGTCTTTTGGAACGAAAAAAAAATACCATATCTGATATAGTTTTCGTTGTATTTTTGCATATAGACACAAGAAAACACTTATACGTAGGTTTTCGCTCTTATTCCATGGCATTACTAATCACAAATTAAGATCAAATTTAGTAAGTTTCGCCAGAATCAATACAAAGACATTTAAATAGCATTATTGACAGAAACACCGCGAGAAATGGCGCGTTTGAAAAGCCAAAATATCTTGCCCAAAGGAAATATTTATTTTTTAATTTACTACTGTTAACAAAGATATAGCGTATCTTGTAAGGACTACAAGATCCCAGATGAGGAGTGTCAAATATACAGCCCCCGAGATAATTTATTTTGGTCCACAATGTTCTGAAATAAAATGAAAAAAAAAAGAAAAGACTCTTGTCTTGTAAAGCAATGTTATCAATCATTATACTAAATTCACTAAACATGTTTCAACATCCTGTCCATGTTCCTAAATCCTCATTTTGAAATGTTATTTTTTTTTAAATTGTAAATATGATGCTGCCCGCGGCTTTAATTGAACTTGAACGCCTGTCCTAGATAGAAAGCCGGGCGCCTCCGAAAGGAGACAGATGCGACCGAATCTGCTCCCACCAAGCCACCAACCTGTTGTCAACAATACGCTCTATAATAATGTAATGTAATAATATAGGAGTAAAGGTAACTTAATAATTTCTGCTTTTATATTCTTCTTCTTCATCCATCGGCGTGACAACCCGTTACTGGGTCTTAGTCTCCTCAAGCAGTTTCCGCCAGTTCAATCGGTTAAGTGCAGCCTTCTCCAATTCCGAACTTCGAGCAGGATTCATGAGTACTCTCTTACACCGAAGCTCCGGGCGTCCTCTTGGTCCTGTGCCATGCAGGTTATCATCCAGAAGTTTTTTGGGATCCTGGCGACATGACCTACCCATCGCAGTCTGTTGAGCCTTATAACTCTTGCCACATCTGGCTCATTAATTAGGGAATACACCTCTCTGTTTTTCCGTCCTCTCCGTCCAATTTTTATTGGGCCGTAAATGAGTCTTAGGATTTCTCTCTCAAATATTAAGAGATCCCTTGCATCAGACATTGAGAAGGCCCATGTTTCTTACATGTAGGTAAGCACTGGCCTGATCAGTGTCTTGTAAAGCTTAGTTTTTGTAGCTCTGGATAGATAACTACTTCCCAAATGTCGACGTAGCCCAAAATAGCATCCATTGTCTGATTTATATCAGCCGAAAGATCATTATGAGCATTAACCTGTGACCCCAGGTACACAAACTGATCAACTCGTTCAAATGAGTGAGGACCAATCTCAACAAAATCTTCATAAGGACCTCTGCTTTGACCAGCAATCATGTATTTGGTTTTCTAGTTGTTAACCGCAAGTCCTAGCTTCTTAGCAGCATTCTCGAGGACAAGAAAGTCTCCTTCCACTGCAACTTTTGATCTCCCTACAATATCGAGGTCGTCAGCATAGCCCAAAATTTGTACTATGCGATTGAAAATCGCTCCGCTGGTCTTTTATCTATGATTCTCTAATAGCTTGTTCAAGGCTATTATATATAATATTATATAATATTAAAGACTAGAAAGGCAAGGGTCTCCTTGTCGAACACCATTAGAAGAGGTAAATCCATCTGATAGATCTCCCTGAGCACACACCACACACTCAACATTGCTCATCGTCAGTTTTACCAGGCGGATAAGCAAGCTTAATAGGTATATAAAGATCTTTCACCGCATGGCTCACGTTGGATACTATCGTAAGCAGACCTAAAAATCTTTAAAATTACTAATTATATTAACTGGTGTATTAAAAAGATTATTATTATAGAGTAGTAAGGGAAAGTTTTGTACTGCGCGCAAAATACCAGATTTTCATTTTGTATGTTTCTCTCACCGTTATCCATACCACTTGCAATTACCTCTTAAAGTGTGTTCGATGGAAAACGCAAATAACTGAGGAAAGAAAACAAAATTGAAAAAGGAAATATTGGCGAGCGGGAAAAGACAAACACTCAGCCCTACGAGTCAATACTCACCACACTACAAACATTGACAAAATAAACCAAGTTATACTGCAGCGTCTCATATGTTTGCCAATTGGCTCACATCTGCCGTTTCGACAGAACAAATCTTTCCTTTTTTTTTTTTTAAATCTAAATATTTAATATTTACCCGTAATTTGAAGAAAAACTCAACGAAAGTAACAATTTTATAATAATATGACTTAATAAGGCATGAGTAAGCCAGTGTTACAATCTATTAACTTGTTGGTTATTCTAACATATCTCTAATCCAACTCCTTTTTAAATCTTCGCGGAGTGATGCCTAAAACTTCAGTTGTTTTTATATCAGACACCTGTATGTTATTGTAAACGATTACATGGGTACAATAACAACGAAATTACTCGCTACGAATGCTGTTAACAAATCAGAAGGAATTTAAGAAAAAGTTGTAGACAGACTACAATACATTTATAAAAGTACATCGTCAAAAACTCTATAGACTTAATGAATGTGATTTATGCCTTTTGGGACGTAAGTGGGGTTTCATTTGACATATATAGAGTTGAGTCCGGCTATCAGTCTTAGAAATTCAGATTGGAATGTGTGCATGTTTCGAATGACTCCGTTCCGGTTTAAACAAATAGCTGTAGATAATACATTACTGTCTGACAGGTAAGTTGCAACTACTCTTAAGGGGTATAGTAGTCTCTGTCATATCATTAAAAATTGAAATTTTTTTCTTGCTAAATGAGCCCCATGCAAGTCTTGTATCGAATAATAATCTTTAGTGACTGTGTCGGTTTGAGGTAACGTTTGAGTGAAAATGTAAACTGTGGGCAAGTATTGTATTTTAGTTTACAGGTAAAGTAACGATTAATTTCCATTTTCGCCACAAACTTGAAAAAAACAATATGATTAAAAGAAAATAAACAAAAAATAACTACTATTGAATACAGCTAATTGTCCCTAATAAAAAAAGTTAATTGTTAGGATATAAATGGAAAGTTCGAAATCGGAAGCCTAGAGTCTCACAAATAATGAAAAATAACTAACCAGTCGATATTTCGCAAATTCAGACATCATAAGGACAGAAGAAGAGGGGGAAAACCAAAGAGTAAAACTTCGTTATAACGCTCCCGTTTATAATGATTTCCCGGCTACGACACTGGTTTTCCTCGTTCCCGGTCCCAGTTGGTGATTTTCCTATGAACCATTATTCGTTATAACGAACCGATTTTCCGGTTATAACGATCTGAATGAATATTTTCTTTAATATTTTTTACATTTATAACTTTTTTTAAAAATATGATACGGGTTGGCTAGAAGTTTTGAATGCTAATTCAGAAGGAAACAGTAAGGGCGTTTTCACACGGTCCGACAAATATCTGAGTCGGATCCGCCTCCGATTTAGTATACGCAGAAAGTATACGTTCCTTTCACACGGTCCGATAAATGTCGGAGATGGATCCGACCATGATTTATTTTACGCTGAAAACATGCGTTCCTTTTCCACGGTCCGATAATTATGGGAGTCGGATTCTATATTTTCGCACTCTGTGTCGGTCCGACATCCCATTTATCGGGCCGTGTAAAGAATAAAAATAATTGAATATATAACGTTACTGCAGTGTGCAAATTAATAAATTAAAATAGAAACAAAATAGAACTATAAGAATTTTAAATAAGAGTTAAATTTAAGAACTTCAACAGTAATTTTAAAATTATTACTACAATTTAGGTAGTAATAATTCATCACTCCCTCTCACGGGTGAAGCACCCCGTTAAATTACAATATTTTCTCCCATCGCCTTGGGTTCTATAAACAGTAAATCTGGTGGCCCACGGCACTGTATAGAGAATATATTACCTAGCTTGCTCAATATCGAACATCCCCACTTTATCTATAGCTCGTTTATATACACTCAAGTAGTTCTTATCTCGGCCTCTAAAATTTTCTAGGGAATACTCTAAGGCGATAGAGAAAATAAAAAGTGAAAGGTTGAGTCTATATTGAAGATACTATATATTTTAGTGTATACACAAATAAAATTAAATAACAAGATGTTTTGCAAAACTAATTTAAACACGATTTTAGAACGAAATCCTCACGTTAGCCTATAAACTAAATTTAAATTTTCAAAAGTAACTATGAATAATAAATAAATAATTACGACAAATAAGCTTTATAGTAATGTTTTAAGTGACCATATTTAAATTTACATTTTCAATTTGTTTTTCCTATTTTTTGTTTTACTTGTATTTATAATACCGATTGAAGGCAGTTGCCTTACTTATTTCATTGAAGGCAATTCAGTAGTTGTGTAAATAATACTACGTGTTCTATGGCAAAAGTTTAAAAATATACTTTCCTTAATTTCAAAAAATAAACTTAACTATTTTAGAAATACAAATAGAAATAGAAAAACAACTTTAATATGTCTAAAGTATATATATGTCTACGCCTGAAGTAATATATATTATATCTGGCCAAAAGAGCTATTAGATAAGAATTAAAAAAAAACACATCAAATATACATAGTTATTGCAAATCCAAACAAATCAATCAGTTACAGACAGGTATTAGCTTATCCATCAGCAATGTTTCACAGATACAAATACCTGTTGCTGCTTTAACACCTTGACAGCTAAAAATCGGACTTTTATACTGACAATGAGTTACCTAACCACTCTATCTTTATCTATATATAAATAAACTTAACTATTTTAGAAATACAAATAGAAATAGAAAAACAACTTTAATATGTCTAAAGTATATATATGTCTACGCCTGAAGTAATATATATTATATCTGGCCAAAAGAGCTATTAGATAAGAATTTTAAAAAAACACATCAAATATATACATAGTTATTGCAAATCCAAACAAATCAATCAGTTACAGACAGGTATTAGCTTATCAATCAGCAATGTTTCACAGATACAAATACCTGTTGCTGCTTTAACACCTTGACAGCTAAAAATCGGACTTTTATACTGACAATGAGTTACCTAACCACTCTATCTTTATCTATATATAAATAAATAAATTATATATATATATATATATATATATATATATATATATATATATATATATATATATATATATATATATGTATGTGTGTGTGTGTGTGTGTGTGTGTGTGTGTGTGTGTGTGTGTGTGTGTGTGTGTGTGTGTGTAAATTAATAATTAACAAGATTAATTATTAATTCAGATCATTTACTTTTAAATGACATTGAACTTCTGTTTATTGACTATTGTTATAAATGAAGGTTATGCTAATCAACAAACTTGTTAGTAAAATATATTATAGTGATTTAGGGAGTAAAAGACTCGTATACTATTTTGATTAGGTAAGCTTGTATATTTTGTATTGTTTGGAAATAATAACAATTTAATTGATTGTATTAAAAGTTACTGAATAAACTATTTTATTTTAGCAAATGTTTACGGTCGCATTCTTTCTAAATCGCAGAATTACATATGTATAATAAATAAAAGACAGTAAATCCAAATGTTCAATGCCGATGACGAAAACAGTCCTTGCCTTAACTTCCTTCCGTCGACCTCTTGAACACTTGCCAGTCGGATTAACGTTATATTATTAAGTTATAGTCAAAGGTTAAAGCTATCGCACTATGAATTAAAACAGCTACGGGTTAGTGAACTCTCAAATGAGAGAAGGTACAAAATATTTAAACTCTTTGAACAATATATCATAAAACGCTCTTTCAACGGAAGAGTGAAAATAAAGAGGCAACAGAAGAAAAATATTAATATTGATTTATTGGCAAACAACTCAGAGAAGAACCTTTTAGTGCGGACATGCCTAATAATAACCTTTTGTAAGTTAGGAATCGTGATTGAAATAATGTAAAACAAATCAAAATATTTTTAAAAAATGAAGATGGTATATTGAAAAGGTAGCTGACACGACAGTTGTATGAAGTTATGCTAAGGCAGAAGGCTTATCCATCCTTGAGCATAACATCCCGGCCTAACCTCCATCCACAAGGTTATTCCTTAAGATTTTTGTCTACACCTATGCATTTGGATAGCACAACAATGCTAAAAAATTAAAATGCAATAAACTATTAATAAAACCTGATTTGTAATAAGAGAATTAGTTTACAAATTTCACTTTTAAAAACTTGTTTCATGCATGAATAAAAAAACTTGCATTACTAATAATTAATAATGCCAGTTTTTTCATTAATTTTAATTATATAAATCTAATTTCAAACCGGAATCACCAGCAGAAATGACCCGAGATACCCATTAGATGAAGGAACCACAATTACAGCTCACGAATAATGCGATTTCCATTTCAGAAGCATCACGGCGCTTTTTGTAATGGAAATCACATTATGGGAAATACACCACTTCGGACAAAAGTAACAAAAAAAAACTGCTGAGATTGGGGCTCTTGATGAATCGAAACCGCCATCGAGAGAACGAGATAAAGATAATCAAGAAAGCGGTGAATGCTTAAGAGGTATGAGAGAGCCTCAAGGAAGTGTTTATAAAACTCCTGAGAGGAACAGAAGGAAAAGGAACTTAATTTATATGTACAAGGTTCGAGTTGGGAGGAGGTAGGGGAGAGGTCTACTGGAGAGGGAAGAGAGAAATTGTTTTTCTATTTTTTCCCTTCTCCTATTTATTTCCTCGATTCTGTTCTTCAATAGAACCTATAGATAAAATGATATGAAAGAAATTATAATGAACCACTTTATAGCTTCAACTTCATATTATTAGCTTTTCTTCATATGATACTAACTCTTCATAAAAGTAAAGTTAAAAACTATCAATGTGCTTGTTTGTTCGACATTGAAGGTTTTTAATAATTCATTTCAAATAATAATCAGTTATCAACTAACATTCATTTTTGAAATCCAAAAACAAAAATAGCAATCCATGTCGCACAGTGAGACGAATTGAAAAATACGTAGGTATCTATATTATTTTGTTTATTTCTTTGAATATTATAAAACATTATTATATTTTAGGTGTATTTATCTTATGCAGGATTATTTAATGGATTGTAGGTGGTACTTGCTACGCTTCTTCAAGTCTCGATACGCCATTACCTACTACCAGTATTTCATAGAATAATACAATATTTATAAATATTATTTGGTAACATTGAAGCCAAAACTAACTTATTTTAAAATATAGTATGAAATTGGGTTTCTATGTAATTTACAAAATAAAATTCAGATAATTTGAATACATAAAATTAAATTTAAAAAATTGTATAAATTAAATTATGTAACTATTTATTTAGGTACTATGAAGGTACTTCTCTTGTTAAATAGACACCCCCAACAAAAAACAATATTTGTAAAAGTTTAAAACCAAGCCAACATAATTTAATACGTCGTAACTGATAGGAATCTATCTCTTCAGTTCAGCAAAGATATTAAGGAGTAGGCACCTATAAAGTAGAAATTTTAAGCTTGTCCCTTGATGGTCGCTGTAAATTGAGGGGTCCAAAGAAACTCGAGTAAGATGGACAGGACATGTGATCAGAGGGTAAAATGGTAGAGAGAAAAGTGGTGGAGACGCACTTCAGTGAGGAAAGACCAAGAAGCTGGAGGAAACGTTGAACCACAAATTTTAAGGAGAGGTTAATTTTTTTTTCTTTGTCGATTATAAAGATCTATTATTGAAAATAAAAAATCGAAAATATTTACATAGATTTTTATTTATTTTAAATGCCTGAGTATGCAGATTTCAAAACACTTTAAATTTTCTCTCTATCTTTATAAATGGTCGAGTTATGAGGTTAAAAAAAATCTCTGACGACCGACATTTTGAAACGAAAAGACGGATGGTAATGTCGAGCTCCGAGGAAATCGGTGTACCCTGTGACTTTGTTACAAATCTCACGAAAATCGGACCAGTAGTTTTGGAGAAAAGCCGCGGACGGCGGACAGACGGATTTTTTATTTATTCGATATTTTATACTTGATATAGTAGATATACTAGATATTTTGAAACGTAAAACCTTAAATTTTTAGGAAGGAGTTAAAAAAATTGTCTTGGTCGATTGCGAAGGTCTGTTATTGAAAATAATCAACCAAAAATGCACAAAATATATTTCGGACACGTTTTTCAACAAAATTATTATATAAATTTAACGGTCGGACGCGACCGAATGGAATTCCTGGATAATATTAAACTAAAACAGCCACTAGAACAACTGACAAATAATTAAATTCACAAGCGAATTCGAACATTTTTTTTTGTAATTAGAAAAAAGAGACCATCTTAAACAGATTACAAAAAAAAATCACAAGTCGTCACACAAAAATATTACTACGGGAAATCTTCAGAAAGGACTAGGTACATTCGTAAAATAAAATATGTTAAAGCTTTAGATTCATAAGTTAAAACTTATTACCTTTCCTCAATTAAAAAAAAAAATCTGATGTGGACACCCTATGACTTCCTTGTACGCCTACACTTTTGAAATCATAGATATATCTTGAATTCTTCTATTTTCTATTTAAAATACTGCTGGAATCATTGTGTTGAAGTTGGGTATTAATATCGACGTCATTTTTTTGTCATTTTCATGTCATTTAGGCGTAAGCGCTATTAAGGAAACAGATGAACGTTTTACTCCCAAACAACATGTCTTTTTTTGTTTTTTATTCTTTGTTGTATACAATAGGAATTTATTAAGGTGAGAAAACTTCTATAATTACAATGTATTATAAAGGCTAGCACTGGTCAAAGACAGAGTGACAACTGAGAGTCGTTAATATTTGGTGCATGGTTCATCAATAGTGTATTTTGTGAATTGATTAAATAAGATCACATTCCGCCACCGTTTGTATTTCTGTCTTAGCGATTCAAACGAAAACAATTTATTTAAGTCTAGAATTTTTATTCAATAATACTATAAATTAGGATGTTTAGCGCGATGAGGCTACGGTGAGCAGTTTCAATGAAATATATAAGTAGTAACGGTTAACGGTAGACAATCACTATCAGCCGATACGGTGGGCAGTACTAGTGAAAGTCTACTCTAAAGTTGAAAGTTTCTTCAGCGAACGTTGCCTAAGTATTTCTAACGTAGCAGCTTTTTCTTGAAGTTGTTCCTGTTATACAACTACTTTAAATAACGTTTAAAACAAATTACCCACATTAGAAAGAGCTGTTAATCCGAACAGACACCCATCGCATTGAAAAAGTTGAGAACAAAGGTCTCCCACAGCACGGTGGATCCACCGGCTGATTACCTGCGGTTAAAAAATAGCAGTTAGCGGATCGGAGTTCTAACGGAAAACAATGATGTGTAAAACTCAAGAGGGGTTTTTCAATAAAGCAGAAGCGTAATGGTTACATGCTCCAATGAAGATCCTGTTATCGTTACATGCATGTTCTTCCGTTTAAAACGCTCTCAGAGCCAGGCATTTTAGATTATATTACCTCGATTAAATGAATACATTAAGTAAACTTTATTTATGTAATTAATCAGAGCCAAAACAAAAAAAAAATGACCGTAAAAATATTATTGGATGAATCCAAAACAAAGGTTTGGTCTCTCTCAAAACTAGTAAATAACCGACCAGTCAACCAATTCCGTATGCCTGGCAATGAATCGAAGGTTTAATGTAGAAATCTAGTTGTAGTAATTGTTAACCAAATTACAACCAATGTTAAATTAGTGGTGAGATAAACAAAAAACGGAATAAAATATTTATTTAAGTCGGTGCAATAAAATACGTTAATTCAATTTTAAGAGGAACAATAGAATGCACTGTATTAAACGTGTCTTCTACAGACTGCCTACCAGTTACAAATTAAAAAATGGTATTCCTAAATCATTTTTTTTTTTAAATATTTGTTTACAGTTTTCGTAAACATTAATTTCTGTACAATAACTGATGATGGTTACTTATCATCGTCTTTTTATTAACAATATTGCCAAACTTGCAGATATTTTTTCTGAAAAAAAAAAATAAGAAAAAGTAGTTCCTGAAATTATTTATCCACAATTTGAAATAGGAATGGATTGTGTGAATTCAAAATTATTATTAATTTAAAAATTTAACATTGACTTCAATAAAACTAATAACGATAAATTATAAAAATATTTATAAACGGTTTACATAAAAAAAATTAATCGCTTCTCCGAACTCATGATCACATCAACAATTTCACCTGGTGTGTATGGAGCCATATTTTAGAGATAGTTCTAGAACGAATCAGCATGTAACTACAAATTAATGCCCTCATAAACAAAATCTATATATGTCACTTTGTATGGTATGATTAGGAATAAATCAAGATGCCTAAACAACTTTCCGATTCCTTAGTTTGTGATGATTATATTATTTCACATGGACGTGCCTTGCTTATAGCCGATGATCGGTATTTTAGGAAAGAATAACCGATTAATATCGAGTTTTTTTTATACTATCGGTTTTAATGTTTTTTGTTATATTTATAATCCAAAAACCGGAGAAAATGTATTGAAAATAAATATCGTAAAAAAAAAGCTATTGACAAAAAAATACGAAATAAACAAATCTTCTACACACTCACTTCCTAGTACTTAAACCTCCTTGATAAAGACAAACCTTTACCCGAACTACAACTAAACTTCCATTGTTTATTTCACGTTTAACAGTAACGCAGTTGTGTTTTTTTTAGGTTTAAAGTTTAGTTAAGCGGTTTCTTTTTAGATTATTATTAATTATTTTGTTTCTCTGTCTCATTTTCAATTATTTCTGATTTCTATCAGTTTGTTAGTTTCTGTAAATGTCCCAATCCTTAATATGGAGGTTTTTTTTTTACCAAAATAAGTAACTACTTATTTTAAAGTATAACTATACTTTACCATTCACCAGTCTTATCAATAGCGTTCTCTAATGTCATTTGTGCTAACTGTATTGTATTCAATTCTGAAATTCATATTCATTGGAATTATTAAAATTATTAATGCTCGACTTCGGGTGGTCTGGGGAAGTAATAATATCTAATTAAAGCAGTAGGATCAATCCATACCAAGTGGTTCAAAATAAATGACAATTTTTAATTTTTTAAATATTTTCTATGTTGATTTTCCATATCGTACTGTTGTAGAGAAAAACACGAAATACAAGCATTGGCATTTTCGTCGATGGTTCGAAAACTATATGACTTAAAAAGATCCAACAAACACCATTTTAAAGGCAATGTTGAAAGCTAAAAAATATATTTCTAGTAAATTTAATGTATTCCTACTTCTAATTTGATAAAAATTGACCTGAAGTTTAATTCTCAAATTAGTAGACCCCTAATAGGAGATCAACCAGAATAAAAATGAATTCTATAAAAAGCATCCTTGGTTTTTCATGATTTTTTAGATTTGAACTATTTTCATTTTTTTAAATTCAACCTTCAAAATCTCCGATGGAATTTAGTTAAAAACCTGAAATTCTCGAAAGTTATAGTGCTTAAGGGATAGTAAGTAATAGAGGATTATGGTACATAAAAGCTTTAATACATAAATCGCTTATAATTGAAGGTAAAATAGCCGATAACCTTTTATTCTTTTCACAATAACCGACATCTCTATCTCAACTTAAAGATCTGCCCCGTGATCACAGACTAGTTGAGATATAGTGTAATAGATGAGTCACTAGTTTCATAATTTGAACAGTGGAGATAAGAAGATGAAGAAAAATCAAATAAGGGAAGAAAATGAAAAATCTAATCATCTTGTCTATTCTCGCCTTTCTGATTCGGTATGCATGTTAAAAGTCAGGATTTAATCCAGGTTTAGCCCGAGATGCCGTATATTACCGTATATATATATATATATATATATATATATATATATATATATATATATATATATATATATATATATATATATATAGCGTAGCTTTATAAAATTAATAAAAACAATAAAAAGAAAATTTCTTCCATCCTGCCTGTGGTCTTTTAAATCTCAATTACGCGTTCAACGTTCCGTTAATTAAGGTATCACCAGGCAAAAAAAAAATCTAAATTACTCTACTTAATCTAAGCTTTAATAAATTGGCAGTGCGTCATTCCATGTGATTGGTAACATAAATATGTAATACAAATTTTATAAATATTTTTTATTTTAGAATTGTTATCAATATTTTTTAAATATTTAACACGCTTGCAAGGGTGGATAGGTATAAATCGAATCAACATACTGAGGAAAGGACGTCGTTTTGGGAGGAATATAGGATGGTACCGCCCTTTCTCCGATAATTTGTAAACCTAAAAAGCGGGGAAATTTGAGATCCTGCTTTACTAACTGCGAAAATTGTGGTAGGACATTTTACTCGGAGAGCTACTGAAATTTAAAACCAATAGAAATACCTTTTGAGAGAATAAATTGGAATTTTTTCGATACTATGTCGTGTTCGGATGGAAAAGAAATCGCTGGGAAGTTTTAGATTCTTCTTTCTCAAATAAATTGTTCTATCAAAGTTTCTGGCCTGAGGTACAATTATTTTATTAATTTATTATATGTTGTAGCAACTTCAAGGTAAAATTATTTTTATTAATTGAACCTAACCACAACCCTACAGAGAAAGAGATCTAAAAATTTCACGTGATGAAAAACTTTGTCTAAAATAGTCTAGGAGGTGGCGACGGGTTCATTCGAAAGGCTATAAACCATTTTAAATTCTAGATAATGCTCATATGACACACACCACTATGGTCAGTCGGATGAAATTCTAAATAGAAATTAAGAAATTTTACATTTCATTTATCCAGAGAACTTATGGTTAAAATTTTGGTATGGTCTATAGTTTCCATCCCTATAAGAGAATTCAATTTGACTGACGCCCTATTCGGTTGCGTTTTGAAAACTGAGGGCGTCAAAGTCACCAAATGGGTCACAAAAATGAGGATTATTGTTGGAAATAAGTGATGGAAAGCAGGAGATCTTTTTGATCGCATTATTTGACATAAAATAGAAGTATATAAAAAGTATAGCTGTTCGTTGAATGAATCTGTCACCAGCTCCTTGACTATAAATACATGGAGTGGTACAGGAACAGAAGTATACCTATCGTATATGGCCACGAACCAATTCTAGCTATCATTTATAAACTCTATATACCATATGAGTCGTGCACAAGGTAATCAGACAGATTGGGATCCAACTAGAATATGGAGGTTGAAATTCGGTACAAGTATAATTACATAAGTTAATTAAGTAAATAATTTTGTCTTATTCAAGTACCAGGAAGAAATATGATAATTTATTTTATCAACAATTATCAGATAGTTTATTTCAATCATAATCAACAAAAAAAAACAAAAAAACAATAAACTACCGTATCGATAACGTTCCAACGTGATTCACAAAATAATCTAAAAGCATCTCGGTGGACAAAAAGATATAAAAACCATCTGGATGCGACAAGAAAGCTATTAGGATGCCAGGGATCCGTCGTATCCCCAGCACATCAACGAGGATAACCAGATTTGTATTGAGAAGACCTTTTTTTTATTGGTATTGACCAAAGAGATCCCGAATCATATACCGTTTCTTATTTTTTATTCCATAAGGTTCTTCCTATACTGAATACATCACATTCCATTCATTTCGTACATTTTACATAAAACTTTTTTTTTATAACGTTAATTACGAACATATGATTTGGTGTCTGTTGCTGACCACCTTATTCACTAATCGACTAGTTTTAATAACATTTAAAAAATACAGTATATGACAAACATTATAGTTTATAGAATAAACTAAAAAATTCAAGAGGATGAACTTTTTTGATAGAGAGACGTAATAGAAGGCAATCAAGCATGTTAGTGATTTGTAAAAAAATCGGAAAACAGTTCCAAGTTAAATAATAGTAGCCACAAAATTTGGTATTATCTTGTTTATAATTAGTTTTGTAAAGAATCAAATTATCTTTCAAATGCACATCTGGAATATTCCAGAAAATGTATATTTTTCAAGTTATCAAAAAACTAAACTAAGGTGAACCAGTGTCCATAGATGCGTGTGCAAAATAATTCATAACTTATATTTTATATCTGCATAACATATCTGCTAATACTACTTGGAAGATTTTTTTTTGTAGGGAATTTAAATTCTTTTTAAATGATTTTGTATTTATCAGTTTTTATATTTTTTGTATTTTGTATTTATACTTTTTGGGTTATGCGCGAATAAAGTATTATTTTCTTGAAAATTTTTTTTCTCATTTTTTTCGGAGATGCGCTGTATAGAAAAATTAAAAGTTCTTTAGAGTGAAAATATTAGGAAAGTTTCATCGAAATTGTTAGCGCCGTTTTGCCGCTACAGTCTATTGAAACATATGTTTTTCATCTATTGCGCAGTCGCAAATCCGTACAGGGTGGCCGATTTGGTACACATGCGGGGCAAAGCCCCACAAAACAAAACAATAATCAACGAAATCGGTCCACCCCTATAAGAGATTAAGAGACAAAGATACGCAGATCAATGGCCAAAAATGCGTTATTTTGGATTCAGTTGATTCTGAAACGTTTAGATCCGTTGAAAGCTGCACGAAAATTTGACTCGATTGCAAAACAATCTTTACCTATACCGTAAGGAAAGTAAAAAAAATTACCAACTAGAACCCTTTAATTAATGGCCGGGACTTTCGAATACCCATTTTTTTTTGGCAGTAAGGTCTTGTGATGATAACAGACCAAATATAATTTTGTTGTCGTCAATGCTACTTTCTGTATGAATGATTAGTACATCTGCAAGAGTTTTTAATGATTTGTTTGATACTAACAAATTCATAAAAACAAATCTTAATAATAACCTATTAACAAATTGAATTGCAATAGGATCAACAGAATTTTTGAAATATTTTCAAGATGTTCTGATGAGTCGTACTTTTTATCAATATCTTAAATATACAACTGGATTAGCTAGAATCAATATTTTGTTTCAAGATTAGGTTTAGGTTTAGGTTTGACGATAGATGTTTTTTTTACGATAAGTAGAGACTAAACATTTTTTCTTGGTTCCGGCGAGCAATTTTTGCAAAATTTTCATATTAGCAGCCGAAGAAATATTTTCCTTTGTTGCTGGTGACAATGATTTCTAACTGCATCTTTCAGTGAGCTTAGTGAGAGAATCGAATATCGGTGATGATCAGAATCACTCTCTTATAACTAGAAATTAAATATAACTATTTGAAGTAACAAAATTAAAAATTGCTGGTTAAAGCAACGAGGAGGAGCTTATTTTACTATATCGACATCGCATCATTACAGGAAATATCACTCTAAAGAAAAGGCAAAATGAATTTATAAAAAAATAAATAAAAGAAAAAATATATCAAGCCTTGATCGGCACCAAAACTGGATAACTAGATTTATCTCCCAGCTGTGATGATTTAAACAAAAATGTACAAAATCAGAATTAAGAAAAACAATATTTCATAGCTGTATTCGGTTCCTGATCTATTTTAAGTTCATTGATTTAATCTGTTTACTATTTCGTTTTCCAATATTCGACATTTATGGTAATTTTTTGAATTCCTCACAGATATCACGAGAGTTCGAATATCTTTACCTTTTGGTGTTTCTAACAAACACTTGGGCTTAAAAAATGACACTTATTAATACAGTAATAAATAAATAAGAATAATACATTGAAGAATGTAAATATTAAGATTTGGTAAACGTAGAGTAGGGTAGAATTGAGTAAATTGATACAAGAAATAAATATTTTTGATTGTTAAACTTTCCAAGCGGATAAGAGAATAAAAAGTAAAAATCGTGGAATATGTTTTGGGTTCTTCAAGTTCCTACGCTATCAACAGTTTCGAAGATATCAATATGGCATGG